>VXAX01005808.1:95400-122377 GCA_013399835.1 Leptocoma aspasia | reverse complement strand
ACTTAAAAAAAAAAAAAAAACAACCCGGGGAGGTCCTGTGCTGGTCAATCCTTGCAAGTCTCAGTTTGGAAACAGCGGCCAGGAAGATTAAAGGGTGCCTGGAAAGCCGGGCTGGGTGTCAGGATGCTGGGACGTGCTGGGAGAGGACACGGCCAGGAGGAGGGAGTTGTCCCCCTGCTGTCTGTCCGTGTCCCCAGCTCAGCTGTTTCTGGGGACAACCCCCGCTGGTGAATCCATTTCCCTCTGGCCTGTAGGGTTGGTTTGTTTGGGATCATCCCGCAGCATCCCCAGGCAGCTCTGATTGCTGCGGTGTCACTTTTGTGCCCGGAGGAGATGGGACACCCACACCCAGACTGAATGTTTTCCTTCTTTTTTCACCCCGTGGCTTTGAGGAACCCCGGGATAAGCGCCACTTTCCGTGGCAGAAGGAGGATGCCTTGGGAGCAGGGGAGGGAAGCTGAATCCAGGCTGTGTTTTGGGCTGGAGACGTGTCCCAAATCTCGAATGTTTTCCATCACACAGGCAGGTTTGTGTGGGATCACCTGGGCAGGAAGCAGTGGGGAAAAGCGATACCCCGTGGGGAGACCCTTTTCCAACACCCCCTTCCCCAAAATCCAGCAGCAGCCGGGGTTTTAATGGAAGAAGCAGCCACTTTACAGCAGCTCCTGCTCCATGTGGGAAAATTATTACTTGCAACGTTTGGCTGGAAAAGGGAGGAAAAGGAGCAGCACAGATGAGAGATGCGCGAAGTTATTCCTTATCCCCATGCTGGGATGAAGATCCCACATGACTTTTCCCTGCAAAAATCTCTTCCCAGAGCTTTAAATCTCCAGGTGAAGGAAAAAATGCTCTTGGTCTGTGAATTCACTGGGAAAGTATGTGGGGTTTGGTGGCATTGCTAAAGGGCTGAGGGAAAGGAATCCTTTCCGGTGTCCATGGGATTAGGTATTGTCTGGGATTCTTTCTGTGGACAGGAAAAATATTCCTGGGATGAGTGTGGCCCTTCAGACAGGGCGTGATGTCCCGACCCCCTTCCCTCTCCTCCCTACCTTGAGGGGCTGGAGAGAAACCATTAATGAGTGATTTTCACCTTTTTTTTTTAATGTTTATTTATTTTTTAATTGTTACTGTTGGGAAGAATTCAGTTTTCCAGCCAGGATATAAAAATATCCCTTTTTCTCCAGACTCCCAGAGGGTTGGGTTGTTTCATTCTTCCTTCAGTGGCTGAAGATGAGGAAAGGGATGAATCACATGGATCCCACTCCCTGGTGGTGCTGCCCACCCCAGGCTGGGGGAAATCCCCAGATTTCCTCATTTCTGGGCTTCCCAGCACCTTTTCCCACCCAGCATCCCTCAGCGCTGGGATTCAGCTCTGGGAGCTGTGGGAAGAGCAGCAGCATCCTTTCCTCAGACCTGTGAGACAACACTTTAAAATCTCCCTGCTCTGCCTGAAAACCACATCCCAAAGCAGAAGGGAAATTCCCAATCCTTGCTTTGCATCCCTGAAGAGGGATGTTGTCCTGGAGCAGTACCTGGACCAACACAGCAGGAAAGAGCTTGGACTCCAGGAGCTTTTCCAGCTCATTCAGCACCAGCAAAAGGAAAATACTGACAGGATGCCATTCTTCAACCCTCGGCTCATTTTTATTTTTTCCTGATGAAAGAAAAATCCAGCAGCGTGAGGAAGGGGGTTTTGTCACTTGGAGTGTCTCTGGAGAAAACATTCCTGGGAGCAAACAGAGCCTGGATTTGTCTGGGCCATGAATATTGGCATTATTCGGCCTCACTCGTGCAGGGATGGGGCCTGGGGAAGCAGGAAAGCAGGAAAAGCAGCAGGAGAAGCAGCACAGAGGGGTTTCTCCAGCTCGGGATGGCTCGTGGCTGGAGCACAGGGGTGTGTCCGTGTCCCACATCTGCCACCCAGCAGCTGGAGCAGCAGGAAGGGCTGGAAATCCCTGGCGGAATGGTTTTCATTCCTGGCCCTTTGAAGTTCCGGGCATGTGCCGGGCTCGTGCTCGGCACCTGCGAGCAAACCTGACCCGGCCTCGGGGCTGGAGGGAGCCGGGGAAAACCTGTGGAAAACCGATGGAAAACCGATGGAAAACCGGTGGAAAACCGGTGGAAAACGCGCCGGGCTTGAGCGCAGCTCCTCCCCACGCCCAAACCCGGGATGCCCCGGCGGGGTGTGCGAACCCATCCCGCTTTTCCACGGCTTTGGCACGGCCGGGTGAGGCTGGCAGGCCCCGGGGCCAGGCTGGCACTGCCCGGGGCTGGAGCTGTCCCGCTGCTCCCGGCTGGGGCTGCTCCCTGCATCCCGCCCGGCTGCGGCGGCATCCTTGAAGTTGTCCATGAATGTGTCTCTGTTCCCCAGACTTTTTATAGCTCCGGGCGTTTTTCTTGGCCCCGGGCGCTGCTGCTCCCGTGGAGAACAGAGAGCATCGCTCAGCGCCGGCCAGCGGGGCCGTGGGGGCTGCGGCAGGACAGGTTTTTTGGGATTCTGCTTCCCAAAATTCAGTTTTCCCTGCCCGTGGCTCTGCCCTGGCACTGGTTTGGTTTGTAGCTCAGATGTGGCGGAGTTCTGGTTTGATTATCCATCCCTTTCCGCAACTTTTCCCTGCGTGGCACATCCCTCCTGCCTTCCAAGAGCCCTGGATTCCAGGGAAACACCGTGCAAGGTGATGGCAGGCTTGGCTTCAGGCAGCAGCTCCAGCTGGAGGAAGCCAGACCAGGTCGTTTTCCATGAAAATCCCGACAGCTCCATTCCCATCCCCATCACTGCAGCTCCCCGTGGGATGTGATACCCACTGCAGCATCCCTGCCCCACGGCTGGGAGAGGGAGCCTAAAGGAAAGGAAAGGCCAGAATTCCAAATCTGGTCAAATCCCTGCTCTGTGGGAAGTGATTCCCTTCCCTAAGAACCCTCTGCATCCCCTCGGGCGTGGGGCCAGCGCTGGCTGAGCAATGGGAACAGGCTCAGGAGAGGTGGCAGCTGAAGCACGAGCACCCTGTCACCCCCAGAGGGACACAGGCAGCACCCAAGGGCCACCCCAGCCACGTCCCACCAGGGATCCCCCAAATCCGCCCATTCCCAGCACGGGGCACCTTCCAAATCTGGGTTTAGCTCAACTTCTCCTTTACTTTGCTTCCCAGAGCCAAGGGGAGCAGTGGGGCTCTGCAGGGACAGCCTGGGGTTAGAGCCAGCCTAGGGTTAAAGCCTGGTTTAAAGCCAGCCCAGCAGGGAACTGGGTCAGGGGGGTGTTTTCCATCTCCCCCCACCCCGTGCTCTGGTGAAATCGGATCCGGCCCCCACCAAGCCAGGGTTTGTCCTCGCAGCATTTTCGGAATGTTTCACATTCGGGAGACACCCGAGGAATGTCTGCTGGGGAGGGCAAACAGCCTGCGGGGCAGCGAGAGGGAACACAGCCCCTTCTCCAGGGCTGGCCCTGCTCGGATCCTGCTGCAAAAGGCGTTTGTTCCCTGAAAAGAGCAACTGTGGCTTCTTCCAGCACCTTCCCAGCGGGATTGAGATCCCCCAGAGCATCTCCCGACCCCTGAACCTGCAGCCAAGCGTTATCTGGGAGAAGCAGCGGCATCCCCGGCTCTCTCCATCCTCCTCATCCTCATCCTCATCTTCCTCCTCCTCCCTGAACCCCTCGCCCAAAGTTGGCACCGCGCGGGCGGCTCCTTTCAGACACCTTTGCTTCCCTCTGCAGGAAAACCCCATAAATTACAAGTTGGCCTCTCCGAATCCCGTTATCCCAAAAAAACTGGACCCCAGCAGGGAGGGAAGTGCTGCCGGGGGGGCCCAAGTTCATGTCTGCACAACGTGGTCTGCCAGAGCCACCGGGCTACTTTTATCTCCATCACTTGACTATTATACTTAATCAGGAAAGGGGGGCTATTATATTTTTATTTGAAATTCACTTTTCTTTTATAGAGAGCAAATTATAATCACTTTTAATTGAAAAAAAAATATGAAAAGCTGATAATATTCTGCACCAAATTTCTGGCAGAGGATAATTAACAGTGCAATAAATCCCCAAAGGAAATGCTCATTAATCTTGTCTTTCCGAAACAAATTTCAGAGGAGAACTGATTGAAAACATTGCTAATAATTATAGGAAAGTTGACAGCCTAAAAGCCCCGAAATCTGGCAGCAGTCTCCTCCTATCAGATCCTGTGGGAACTGGTTCAGGCTGGACAGGAGCATCCTGACTTCCCAGGACAGCGTTGGGATGGATGGGAGTCCCTGGGATGGGGACGGGCGGGACGTGAGGTATCTGAGTCTGCAGGGATGGGGGGCTCATCCCGGGATTCTGGGGTGACAGGATCATCCAAACCAGTTGGGTGGGTGGGCTCAGAGCATCCGTGCTGGGGCTGCTGGTCCATGCTGTGATGGTGCTTGTGCCATCCGTGGTCCTTGTGCCACCTATGGATTGTGTGCTTCCCGTGCTCCTTGTGCCATCCATGGTCCTTGGATCTTGTGCTTCCCATGGTCCTTGTGCCATCCATGGTCCTTGTGCCACCTATGGATTGTGTGCTTCCCGTGGTCCTTGTGCCATCCATGGTCCTTGTGCCATCTGTGGTCCTTGTGCCATCTGTGGTCCTTATGTCACCTATGGATCTTGTTCTTCCCATTGTTTTTGTGCTTCCCATGGTCCTTGTGTCACTCATGATGCTTGTGCCACCAAGAATCCTTTGTGTTTTCCACGATCCTTGTGCTTCCCATGGTCCACCCAAGCCCCAGGTGAGATCCTGCCTCTCCATCAGTCAAATCCCAGCTGTGTCTGGGTCTCTGGGCCTCTGGATCCCTTCAGCCAGAGCAGTTTGGGAAGGAACACCGGGATGTCCCTGGCCTGGCTCTGCCAGGAGCTGCTGATCCCTCTGTGCCTGTCAGGGTTCAGCAGGGATCATGTCCCTGGGAACAGCCAGGACCAGGATGAGACCAGCAGGGAAGTGACTCCCTCTGTCCCTCTCCCACTCCAGGGGCTCACAGCATCCAAAGGAATTTCTGGATTTGTGATCCCATTCTTGCCCTGACCCCAGCTGAAGCCTGGGCTGTTTAATTGCAGGGAGCCAATTAATTTCCGTCAGTGATCCATGTGTGTGTGTGCCCAAAGGCAGAACCACCCCCATTCCTCCCAAGGAGAGGAGCAGGGTGCCAAAAGGACAAGGAGCTAAATGAGGCTTGGGTGAAAATCCTGGGATGTGCTCATGGCTCTCAGGTTTCCTGTCCCCATTTGACCAGGGCTGGAAGTGGGAGCTTGGAGCAGACCCAGGCTCTGCTGGGAGGAAGGAAACGTGAGATTGGCCTGGGAATGCTGTCATTGCCTGGGATTTTTTGGCCTTTCTCCCTTTTTGAGGGGGTCACAGGAGGCTGGGAGGGAAATGTGGAGCAGAGCCTGATCCTGGGATAGTGGGTGAGGGAATGTGGGATCACAGGACACTGGTCATGCCCTGGTAATGCCCAGGGGTCAGCTGGGGATATGGATGGTCCTGGTGTGGCCTCTGAGCTCCCCTTCTCCCAAATCCATCCTTTATCCCCATCTCCAGCAGCATGGAGTAATTTCTCCTCTCCTCCCAGCAGCTCCCCTCAGCACCCCCTGCACAGGGGTTTCCAGGGACAAATTTTCCTTACATTTAAAACGAAAGTGAACCAGAGAGAGGAAAACCCTCCTGGCTTCAGCAAATTCCCTCTTGGATAAGGAATGTGCCTGGGTCAGGCAGCCCTGGGGATGGGGACATTTCCCATCAGGAATATTTAATACCTGTGCATGGCCCAGGGAAAGGGAGCACTTCAACCCCTGCTTCATGTCAGTTCTGGGCCCTCAAATACTGAGGGATGTGCTCATCTCAGAGCCAGTGCCCACTCAGGCATGGTGCCCTTGCCCAAATAAGCAGGAAATTTTGGGGAAATCTTGCCCAGAGGATGTGGTGCCTCCTGCTCTGTCTGTGTGTCTGGCTGAGCACCAGGGATGAGCTGCTCCCAGAGCCCTGCGCTGCCCCAGCACCCTGAGGGACACCAAGCCCTCCAACTTTAGCAGGGAATCCTGGAATGGTTTGGGTTGGAGCAGATCTTAAAGCTCATCTCATTCCACCCCTTGTCTTCCACTGTCCCAGGCTGCTCCAAGCCCCATCCAGCCTGGCCTTGGACACTTCCAGGGATCCAGGGGCAGCCCCAGCTTCTCTGGGAATTCCATCCCAGTCCCTCCCCACCCTCCCAGTCAAGAATTCCTTCCCAATATCCCAACCAAAGCTCCTCTTTTTCAGTTTAAACCATTCCCCATCCTGCCTCTCCATGCTCTGTAAAACTCTTTCATCTCCCAGCCTGGTGTCTGAGGAGTTCATTTGGATTTTTTTGGATATTTTTGCTGGGGTTCCACCTGCTCCAGGCAGGTTCTGCCAACTCAGGGACCCCAGGGTCCCCTCCCAGCTGCTCTTTGTCACCCAGAGCCATCATTTCCATGAGGCAGCTGCTCTGCCCCTGGCTGCCCCTTTTATCTGGGCTCTGTTAAATGATCTCAAATATGTGATATGATAAAGACAAACAAACACCCGCTCAATTTAGTCCACCCTAATGCCAGACTCTACTTTTACCCAAGTAATTAAGATTAATGCAGTTGATAATTTAGGAAGTATTCTTAAATGTACCCTTCTGGCAGCATCCAACATGTAATTTTACCTTCGAAGATTTATCGGAGCACTTAGGTAACAGATAGGTCCTTAGCAAACAGGAGCATTTAGAAGGAAAATGAAAGATTAATATTCCTTAAATAAATGGCAGAAGAAGTCAGGCTTTATTCCAGCCCCACAAAGATGCTGCTGTCAGCCCCAGCGCCGCTGCTGATCCTCAGGGAGATTAAACCCAGCGCAGCCTCGGGCTCGGGAGGTCTCAGATGTCCGATGCCTCAGGATTTTTAGGGATGCAGACGCTCTGAAGGGCATCGAAACACAGCAGTCCTCATTTAGGGGGGATTTGGGAGCTGCCTCTCGCTCGGAAGCAGCACAGGAGGATGCACAGGAGGATGCACAGGAGGATGCAGCTCCTGGCTCTGCCCTTGCCCCCGCGGGGAGGATGCTCGGGTCCAACCCAGATTTCCCCGGGCTGGCTCCCACCTGGCAGCTCCCGGCCCCCCCTGGCACATCCCAGCAGTTTTTCCCGCTCCGTGATGGACGAGGAGAAGCGGGGCTGGCCCCTGGGAGAGCCTCCCCGCTCCCTGCCTGCAGCCATCCCGATTTCTTTCGGGTGCTGCTGGCCAGGGATGGGATGGCACCGGAGCGATCGTTCCCAGCTGACACCCGGCTCCAGGACCAGGGAATTGCCAGCTCACCCTGAGCCATCCATCCTCGGGGTTGGGATGGCCTCCCGCTGGGGCTGAGCCCTCGCTGGTGTCGCCTCCTCTCGCCCCATCCCAGCCACCTCCGCCGGGCCGGATCCCAGACGTGCGACCTCCTCTGGAAGCGCCTCGGGGCTGGGCAGGNCTGGGAAGGGACCCTGGGCATGGAGCCGAGACAGTGGCTTGTGACACTGGCTTGTGACACCAGCTGGTGACACCCCTACATCCCGTGGGGTGTCCTGAGAGCTGCCAGGCTCAGCCTGTCCTCCTCCTCCTCTTCCTTTTCCTCCTCCTCCTCCGTGGTTGGGCATGGCCAGCCGAGGAAGGATTAGGACTCTGCAAAATCTGCATGCCCAGTGGAAGTCTGGAAATTCAGAATTGCTCAGATGCAGCAAATCAATTTTGGATCGTTGTGAGCAGGAAAGAAACTTTCTGAACGACCTTCCAACTTCCCTGGGCCAGAAAAATCTGCTGGAAATCACTTCTTGCCCCACCACAGCCAGACCAGAACATCCAGAACTGTGTCCGTGTGTCCCTGTGTGCATCCCCGTCCATGTGTCCCTTTGTAGCTGTGTGTGTCCCTCTGTGTGTCTGCATCCCCAAAATCTTTCCCAGCCTCTCTTCCAAGGTCCTTTTCAAGCTCTCAGCACCGAGAGCTCCTTCCCACTGTGGTTTCTCCCCAAGGGATCCCCCAGTTTTTCTGTCCCTTTGGAGCAGTCCCCACTCCCAGCTTCCCTCCTTGGGGACGAGCAGGGCCCAGGGCTGGCAAGGAAAGTGTCCCATCCCCCTGGGTGTGATGCTCCCACTGCTGCCTCGTGTCCTGGCAGGAAGCAGACCCTGATCCTGCTTTTCCTCTGCCTGCCTGGAAATGGGTTGACAGAGGAGGGTTTGATGTGTCAGGATATGATCCAGATTTTCTTCTTCAAACGGGGGTCAGCTCCAGGCTGGAGCTGGGGCTGGCAGGGAGGGAACAGCGAGCCCTTAAAATCCCCATCTTTACCCAAACTTGGAGAAAAGCTCCCTCTGGGGGGCAGGAAGGGATGGGAATGGCAGGGGCAGGAGTGCGGGATGGGGCACAGCTGGGAGAGGTTGGCAGCCCCCTGTGCCCAGAGTGTGCCCAGGACTGGGGTTTGGGCTTTGGCCACCCTCAATTCCCCTTTCCTCCTGCTCCTTCTCCTGCTCCATCATCTCCTGCCTCCCAGGGCCATATCCTGACCGTGGATGGGATGAACCCCAAAGGCATCAGCTCTGCAGGACTCCAGCAGGAGGCAGGGATGGAGCTGGGATGCAGCAGAGGGGGAGATGGGATCCCATCTCCTCAATTTCCTCATTCCCACAGCCCCCAGTCAAAGCCACTCACCCGGGGGACCTGGCTGGGGGTGGCCAGGATGGGAATTTTGGGGTGGAATCCCCCCTTTTGGCGCTGAGTGCTCCCCACACGCCGCAGCACCACAGCCAAGCCAAACACAGATTCCTGACATATTTTTCTCTTTCCTTTGCAGCCAAGAAATTCATTTTTCATGGGAGGTGAAAGTGAGACCCGGCAGTAGCTGAGCACGGAGGGTGCCAAGGTAGGGGCCAGCTGACAGCACAGGCTCAGATGCTATTTTTGGGAGCCAGACTCTCCTCCCCATCCCAGATGGGCTCTGGGAATGCCTCTGGCTGCAGGGACGCTCAGGGACCTTCTCTGGCTTAATGGCAAGAGGGAGGGAGTTTAAAGGGACTGGAGAAGGGGCCAGGTCACAAGGGAAGGGATTTTTCCCAGCTCCAGACAAAGCCGTGCTGGGTCAGATCGATCCGTCTGGGAGGGATTTCAATCCTTCAGGCAGGGGTTAAAATCCTCTTTTTGGGGACAAAGTGTCTTCAAAGTCACCCTCGTGCCACATGGAGCCACCAAAAGCCCACAGAGCCAGGGGGTTCCGTGTGGGATCCCCTCATGGAATCCCAGAATTGTTTGGGTTGGGAGGGACCTTAAAACTCTTCCACCCCCTGCCATGGGCAGGGACAACTTCCACCATCCTGGGTGCTCAAAGCCCCCTCCAACCTGTCCTTGGGCACTCCCAGGGATCCAGGGGCAGCCACAGCTTCTCTGGGCACCCTGTGCCAGGGCCTGCCACCCTCACAGCCAGGAATTCCTTCCCAATATCCCATCCATCCCTGCCCTCTGGCAGTGGGAGCCATTCCCCGTGTCCTGTCCCTCCATCCCTTGTCCCCAGTCCCTCTCCAGCTCTCCTGGAGCCCCTTCAGGCAGTGGAATGCTGCCCCCACCCATCTCCCTCCCACCAGCACAGCGAAGGGCATTTCCCTGGCAGCTGCCACCCAGCTGGCATCCTGAGGTTTTTCCAGCCACCCACTCCCACGCCTGTCCCTGATCCCTGAGCTGAACTGCCACAATCCTGACTGCCATAGCAGCAGCTCAGGGAATCAGGGAATATCCTGGGTTGGGAGGGACCCACAAGGATCATCAATCCAACCCCTGGCCCTGCCCAGAGACCCCAGCAGTCCCACCCTGGGCATCCCTGAGAGCTGTGTCCAAACTCTCCTGGAGCTCTGGCAGCCTCGGGGCCGTGCCCATTCCCTGGGGAGCCTGGGCAGTGCCCAGCACCCTCTGGGGGAAGAACCTTTCCCTGATATCCACCCTAAACCTGCCCTGGCACAGCTCCAGCTGTCCCCTGGGTCCTGTCCCTGTCACAGAGACCCATCCCGGGCTGGTTTATTCCCCTTGCAGGGGCAGCCTCTGAGCTCACCTGAACCGAACCTGACCCGGAGCTGCAGTCCCAGGAGCCCTCCCGAGCAGAGCCCCTCACCCCGACCCCCGCACGTGTGCCAGCCCCAGCAGGGCTGCCCTGGGCACTGTCCAGAGGCAGAGCAGGAACAGTCCCTGCCCGCCTAATCAGCTCAGGCGATACAGGAGCGATAGATAAGCGGGGGGGAGCGTTATCGGGCTGATTTCCAGATGGAGCTGAGTCACCGCGAGTAACCGACTCGCCAAGGTCAGGCAGGGGAGAGGCCGAGCCCAGCGCTGAGCCCGGCTCTGCCAGACCCCGCCGAGGCCGTCCCCCCTCTGCCTGCCATGGGAAGGAGTAATTCCCTCTGCCGGGGCAGGGGCTGGCGTTTCCTTGCGGGATGTTTGGCTTTTTCCTGCTCGCACAACCGTTCTGTTCGCTGGTTCCACCAGACTGGGGCTTTACCCCGGGGACACGCTTCCCCTGTCGCTGCCCTGCCCGTGGTGGGCACCTGGCCGTCCCCTCCCCACGGTGTGCTCCCTGTAGGGTGTCCCACATGAGCCGCTGGTGGGATCTCAGCTTTTCTCTCACGGGAAGGAGCCTTCCTCCGTGCTGGGGGTGCTGTGGGATTTGCATCCTGCAGGGGGATTGGGAAGCTCGGAGGTGCCCAGGGACCCTCAGCCCAGCCCTGCCCCGTGGGCACGGCGAGCTCCGGAGGCACCGGGCGGTGAATCACATCCCGTCTGGCACGCCGGGCTCCCGGCAGGACCGGACCTGCCCCGCCGAGCGAGCGCCAGGCACGGCTCTCCTTGCCAGCCAGGCTGCTGCCACCGCTGCTGGCACTGTCCCCTGGCCGTGTCCCCTGTCCCCGAGCCGCAGAGGGGCTGTGGGAGCTCCCAGGTCGGCCCCGGAGAGGGAGGATGCTCCCAGCTCCCCCAAATGCAGGTGGGGATGGCTCTCCCTGCAGCCGGGCAGCCTGGCAATAATCACAATGGGTTTTTAAAAAGCCGAACCCCCTTTGCCTCCGTTCCATCCCTTTCCACCTCCTCTTCCAGGAGCTGAAATGTCAAAATCCAAGAAGTGATGCCCGTGGTAACCCCTGGAGGAGCCTGGTGCTGAGGGCGGGCTGGGGCTGTACAAGCCAGAGGGAACAGGCTCAATGTTCTTTTTTTCCTGGTTTCCCATCCCACGGGGGGTGAACTGTGCTTGTGCCAGATCCATGACCCTTCGGGGGATGGATGCAGGAGCTGCCTGGGGAATATCACTTTAAATCAACACGCCCAGCCCTCCTTATCCATTGCCCCATCGGAGCTGCATGAGGCCCCGGATTTCCCTCTCCCAGGGCTGCTGGGCCACCTCAGAGCGATGCCCCGTGGCCACAGCCAGCAGGAGGGACCCCCAGGCAGGGACAGGGGACCCCCAAACCCTGACAGGAGGATTTTGGCGAACAAATCCCTAATTTGCACCTTGCCCTGATATCTGTGCACCATCTGTGATTTGCATGGAGTAAATCCACACCCATTTCCTGCCCAGGCTCTGCCACCACCTGCAGGACGTGTGTCCCGTCAGCAGTGGGACAGTCCTGCGTGCCACCAGCCCGGCTGTCCCCATCCCCATCCCTCTGCCAGCACAGGGAGCAGGATGTTTGTGTCTCTTGGCGCTCAGCACCAAACCCCCCCCAGCCCTTGCCATGCAAATCCTGCAGCTTTCCAGCCACACCGACGACGAGCCTTTCCCCCGCAAAAAAAAAAAACAACAAAAAAAAAAAAAAGCAAAAAAAAAGGCTCCTTTATGTGGCTGAAAAGCCCGACTGTGATAATGTAGCGAGCGCTGGCCTTGGGTATTTTATCTTGGCAAGGAGCCTTTGCAAATTTAAACAGCAGCGAGCGGGCTCTGGAGTTGTGGCTGGCTGAGGCATAAGTGGGGCATTGTTTTCCCAGCAGAGCCCTTTGTGCCAAAGGGCCGCGTGTGAGCTTTGGCCGCGGAGCCGGCACGCTCGGCTCCGACCCTATCGGCCCCGGATCCCTTTCACTCGGCATGGTGTGAAATCGGGGAGGAATTCAGCCCTGGGAGCTCGAACCGGAGAGGGGAACGCTGCTGCATCCCTGCAGGAGCAGGGGGGATGCAGCCGCCCAGCTCTATCCCAAATATTGTTATTAATGCAGCATTGGGAGTGCTGGGTGCTCATCCCAACAGATTCCAGGTGGGAATGGAGAATGGAGAATCCCGATGGATTCCAGGTGGGAATGGAGAGATGAGGTCCTGGATAGACGCAGGGTGCTCTCCTTTTCCTTGGGAAATCTTCTGTGCTCAGGTCACTCCAGGGCGGGATGGGTGAACCCAGTGGGGTTGGGATCTGTGGGAATTACACCCAAAAGGAGAGGAATAAACTGAATTTCCTGCTCCTCACCCCCCCTCCCAGCAGTGCCGTGCCTTGACCCACTGCAGCAGACGGTAAAGAAACATTTCCAGTGAGGGAGGAGAAAAAAACCCTCACTGTTTCCAGCAGACTTCTCTTTAAAAAAAAAGACTCCTTAAAGCAAAACTTTACCCTTCTTTTTATTAAAACCTTCTTCCTATAAAATCCTGGTGGCGCCTTTTAAAAGGCTGCGCTTGACTTGTGCTCCGTGTCCAGCGCCCCGAGGTCTGGGTTGTAAAATCAGCTGGGAAATTCGGGACTCAGCTTTTCTGGTTTTGCCTCCTTAAGACGAACATCTAAAATTTCCAGGGCGATTCACAGGGAAGGTGGCAAAGTCCTTTCTCCAAGGATTTCAGAGCGATGAGGGGCAGCTCCAGAGGGAAAGTCGTGTAGCAAAAACCTTTCCCTTCATCTTCCCTCCAGCAGCGGGGACCTGGGGACACGGGAACATGGGGACACGGGAACATGAGGACACAGGCACACGGGCACATGGGGACAGAGAGCCCTTCCCAGGATGCCTCTCCCAGCCCATCCCGACAGCCCTTCCCACTAATCCGTAGGTGGAGCTCTTCTGTCATCTTTTTCTGCTTATGTTGCTAAGAAGTAACCCAGAAATAGCTTTCCCGGGAGGGGAAAAAAAAAAAGTGCTTCCTCAGCAGCTTTTGCCAGAGGTGAACTGCTCTGAGCATCCTTTGAAGAGCCCGAAGCTGCAGGGCTTCACCCCGGGGGGCTTGCGATGCCCCCTCCTCCAACCTCAGTCCAAGACAAGGGGCCAAAATCTCTCCCGTGCCTCCTCTGGCCCCTTCCCTGACTGACATCCAGCCTTCCCCTCTTCTCTCCTGTTCCCTGCAGGTCTGAAAGGATGCGGCAGAGCCCCGCCGGCCCTCGGGACCCGCCCGCAGCCCGGCCCCGGGGAGCTGCTGCCCCTCTGCCCGCGCCGGTGCCCATCGGCGGAGGACCATGCCCGTGACCGGGGCACGGCAGCTCGCAGCGGGACGGGACAGCGGGGCTCTGTAGCCTTGTCCCCTCCTCGGTATCATGACTGGAGAGACCCAGCATGTTTACACCATCGGCGATACTGAGGCCGACCCCAAAGAGCCCGACAAGGACTTTGGCTGTGAAGGCTGCGGGGACGAGGATGGGGGGGCGCTGGGGGGGGAGGGGACATCCCCCTTCCCCGGCCCCAAGGACAAGGAGCCCCACAGCCAGCGGGAAGCCGTGATCCGGCCGCAGCAAGCGGGGAAGATCGACTTCAAATCGCTCCAGTGCAAGCCCAAGTTCGGCAATGACAGCACCTGGGGAGAGGTCAAGGGCAGCCCCCTGTCCCCTCCGGGGAAGGGACGGGCCCGGGAGCGCGGCCGGCGCTCGGGGAAGGGCGAGCGGGGCCACCAGCAGCTCTACCGGCTCAGCATCGCCGGCACCCGGCCCAGCCCCACCATCGGCATCGCCTACCCGCAGCAGAAGGTGACGCCCCCGAAGAAGCCGGAGGTGACCCCCGCGGCCGGCAGCTACCGCTTCCACGTGCCCAGCATCCCCCAGCGCGACGCCGAGCTCCGGCCAGAGGAAATCGGCTTCGGCCGCTGCTTCCCCGATGCCGCCGGTGGCCGGACCTCCACCAGTTATACCTCACAGCCCGGCCCCTCCCTCGGCCCCAAGGGGCAGCCCCCCGCCGCCGGCATCCCCCTCAAGAGCCCCGGCACCCATGGGCAGCTACATTATTTAGAGTTCCAGGCAAACCGGGCCGAGTCCTGGCCTTCCCCGGAAAAGAGCTTTGCCGGTGCTACCTACGGGATCTCGGTGCAGAAGCCCAGCTCCTTCTCCGAGGGTGGCAAAGCCACCGTGCACGGCCTGGGGGCTTTGCCGTGCCAGTTCCCCTTCCAGCTGCTGCACGACGCGGGGAAGGAGCCGTTCCGCAGCAGCGCGGGCAGCCAGGACTACCTGGACGTGGGAGTGGCCACCACCGCCCAGCTGGCTCCCGGTGCCTTCGCCTTCCACTCGTCCCCCAGAGAGTGGCCAGAGGAGCCGCTGAGCGGGGGCTCCTACGAGAGCGTGTCCCCCGAGGGGAGGCTGTACGGGCTGCCCGTGCCCCCGCCACCGCCGCCCTTCCTGCACCCGCCGCCGCCGCAGCCGGCCCTGCACCACGGCCCCTTGCCCTTCTGCAAGGGCAGGGCCGAGCATCCCGCCGACCCCACTGGTGCTCTCCCGTCGTCTGGTGCTATCGACCAAAACCCAAGCACTTTCCAAGAAAACCAAGCTGTTTTTCCGTCTAGTTTACACTCGCCTACCATGCCAAAGCCGGCGGGGAAGAGGCAAGCCTCGGCCAAGGAGGGCGTCCCCAGCCCGCGGCTGCTGGTGCAGAGCAGCCCCCTGAGAAGGACCGTGCCACCAAACTCTCTGTCCCAAGTGCACTTTCAGAGCAAGGCCTATTGCAGCTCCCCCGCAGGCAGCGGCGGCGCGGGAGCCGTGCCTTTCGAGACGAGCGTTCCCACTACGGCACCCACCCACCCCAGGCTTGTGCAAGCTTGGGAAGGTGCCACGAAGGCGTTTTCTCCCATGGACCAGAATTCAGCACCTTATTCAAACCCTGTTGGAAACCAGTTCTCATTCGAGTGCCAGTCTGGCCCCGAGCAGAGGCAGCACAGGCAGAAAAATGCCAGGCTGCCTTGGCAGCAGATGCACCTCCCTTCTGCAATGCCCGGTGCCAACAGGCTGGAGCTGTCGAGACACATCAGCAGCCAGAAGCTCCCCTTCCCCCTGGGCACGTCGGACTGGCAGGGCAGCGGGAAAGCCCAGAAAGGGCCCCCCATAAGCAATTCTCCAGGGTATCACAGCAAAAAGCTGTTATCAGGAGAGAGCCTGCAGAGAGGAGATCCCAGCGTGACGGGAGCTTTCTCCTTTGAGAGTGGGAAGGAACCAGGGTCTCCTGCCTGTGACTCGAGAAGCAAAGCCCTCTTCTACAGTATGGCTCAAGCAGCTGCTCCTCCTCCTCCCTCAAGGAGCTCGTCAGGCTCAGGGCTGGTCCTGCCACCATCAGCATTGGTGGCTGCCTCCCCTTGTGAGTCCCCACTGCCATCCCCGGTCCCCAACCCCACGTGTGGCAGCACCTGCTCATCGCTGTCCCCCATGTCCAGCAGCCCACTCAACCCCGGCTTCGAGGACAGCCAGATGTCCGGAGCGCTGACCCCCTCGCCCTTCTTCCAGCACCCCTGCCACGCCAAGGATGCCAACAAAGCCTTCAACCCCTCCGAGGTTCTGAGTCCCAGCTCGCTTCATTACCACCCCTCGGACTCTGTCAAGTCCTTCAACTTCCCTCCGGATGCTCTGAAAGACGACAGCCTCCTGAAATGTGCCCCGGCCAGCCCGTTCCACAAACCCGGCGGGGAGGCGGCCAAAGGATGCTCGGAGGGGCTGGATGGGGAGCAGCCTCCACCACCATACTCCTCCCATCACCTGCTGGCCACTTCCCTGAGCAGTGCCAGCCTGGACCAGCTGGATGTGCTGCTGACCTGCAGACAATGCGACCAGAACTACAGCAACCTGTCCTCCTTCCTGCAGCACCGCCAGTTCTGCGCCTCCCACCCCGCTGCCCAGGCAGAGCCCAAGGATGCTCCCCGGGCAGCCGAGGGGAGGAAAGCGCTCCCACCAGAGCCTCCCAAACCCCACATCCTGACGCTCTCTCCAGACCCCCAGGGACATCTGTTGGCGTTAAACAAGAGCGACGACTTCTTGCTGGAAGGGGAAGGCAAAAGCGAGGGCAAGGAGGATGCTCTGAAGGGCGGCCTCTTCCATGGCCTGGCCGCCAGCTCCCTCCCGCTCAGCGCCTCCGACCTGGACATCGACGATGCCAAGCTGGACAGCCTGATCACTGAGGCCCTCAATGGCCTGGGATACCAGTCAGATAACCCAGAGATCGACAGCAGCTTCATCGACGTGTTTGCTGATGAGGAGCTGCCGGGCGTGAAGGCGGCTGGCGGGGGGATGGCCCACAAGGCCAAGGAGGGCCTGGCCTCAGAGAGCAAATCCAAGCAGGCAGCAGAGGAGAAGGCAGTGGGAGAGGCCAAGGCTGGCTGTTTTTGTGAAGATGGCCACCCAGGTGGGGAGCAGGTGAAGAGAGGAGCAGGAAAGCAGCACCTTCACAAAGGGAGGGTGGCACGGAGGGTGGCACCGCAAGAGCCGGATCCCGCGGCAGAGGGAGCAGAGAGGACAGCCAGGCTGAGGGCAGGCAGGAAGAGCAGCATCCCACCAGCCAGCACCTCCTGCCAAAAGCATCCCAGGAAACTCAGCCAAGACCCTCCCATGAGGAGCGAGGTGGGGCCAGGAATCGCCACCAAGAGCTCCAAGCCACCACGGTTCTCCATGAAGGATGTGAAGAAGCGGAAGCCCCGAAGCGGGACGTGGAGCAAGGAGCTCATCCACAAGATCGTGCAGCAGAAGAACAAGCTCCACAAACTGCAGGTGAAGAGCAGCAAGCAGGCCCAGTTGCCCCAGGCCACCGAGAGGCCGCTGGCAGCCACCAAGTGGGGTGGGCTGCGGGAATACGACTACGTGTCCGACTCGGATGAGGAGGGGGCAGAGTCCAGCAAGCCCCGGGGCAGGAAGAAGCGTGGCACGAGATTCGTGGGGAGGAGCAAGTACAGCTTCAGCAAGAAACACCTGGGCAGAAGTGAGAGAGCCAGAGAGAAAGACCCAGCCTGGAGCTACAGCCGGAAAAGGGACAGTCAGAAGAGGGAGGCACAGGAGGACGGGGATGTCCCTAGTCAGGAGGATGCTGAGGAAGAAGATTGTGCTGCCAGAGCCCGAAGGCAGAGCAGCCACTCATCTGCTGGCAGCAACCACAGCGTGCCCAGAGAGACGGGCACGAGCCCACCGTGCACTGGTGGGGCTGGTGACAAGGGTGGCACCCAGAGGAGGAGGCGCTCGGGCAGCCCAGCCCGTGTGCCAAGAACTCCCCTCAGCCCTCCCCAGCACAGCAGCCCAAAGACGAGCCAGGAGAGCAAAGAGGACATTCCCAAGGGGAGCAGGAGGTTTGGCTCAGCCAAACCTTTGCTGGCAGGCTCCAGGACACAGCTGGGTACTGAACCAGATGTTGCTGCTATGGACTGTGCAAAGGAGGAGCCATCACCACAGCCCCAGGAAAGGCAAATGCCCAGCACGGCCACCCCAGGCAGGAGCCCTGCCAGCTCCTCCTCTAAGGAGGGGGTGGAAGAGCCCAGAGAAGCAGCAAAGTTCCTGGGTGAGGCAGGAGAACCCACCCTGCAGGCCCAGGGCTCTCCTGAGCTCACCATGGACCACCAGAGGCACCAGTTTGCCCCGTTCCCAAGTGAGGGGCTGAAATACCACACAGAGGAGGTGATTGCTCCACCCCACAGCGATAACAAATCGAGTCCTGGCCGTGGGAGTGCCACCTGCTCAGAAGCAGGAATCAAGTACACGAAGGGACAGGGGCTCTGTGACAGTCAGAAGGATTATCCTGCACCAGCTCCCACCTATGGGGGGGATGAAGTGGGAATGATGCTCACTGCCAAGGCGCCCGATCCGTATGTCAGCAGTGACAACGCATTTTTTGATCCCAAAGGCCTTCCCGGTCACTACGAGGACAACCTCTTCCCAAAGCCCCCAGCCCTGGGCTCCTCCCACATGGATGACATGTACCTGTGCCGGGATGACATCAGCGCCAGCTCCTTCGAGCAGAAACACTCCAGCATCTCCCCTTTTGCCACGGAAATGCCTCAGGGCAAAGTGTCCTCCCCTCTCAGCTTTGACTCCTCATCGATATTTGGCGAGCTCCCCGTCTCCGAGTTCGATCCGTACGAGAGCAAGGACGGATTTGTGACAACGTTCCCCTGTCCTGGGAGTGCCCCCCGCAAGCCACTGCCCTTCGAGCAACCCTACCCACCCTTCCTGCCAGAGAAGGACTGGTCCCTCATGGAGGAGGTGGCTCCCATGCTGCCAGAAGACATGACACAGTTCCACAGCCTCTCCATGGAGAAGCCACCAGGCAAGAAATTCCCCGAGGAAGGAGCTGTCCCCAGCAGCCAGCTCTCCCTGCCGCTGCCAGACAGGATCGCGGATTACAACGTGGCTTTCATCAGCAACGTTTCAGATGACGAGCTGGAGATCAAGCGCTTGGTCACGGAGCTGGAAAGCCAACTGCAAACCAGCAAGCTGGACTCGGAGGTGTCCATCACCCTCCAGAAATCCGAGCCAAACGTGGCTGTCCACCTGCGAGCACAGGGCACCGAGCGGTTCCCAGTGCTGCCGGGAGAGCCCGAGGCAGGCCAGGAGAAAGGGCTGTTTTTGGCAGGTGAGCTGGGCAGATCGAGCCTCTGCGTTGGGGACAGGCTGGCAGGGGACAAGCCAGACGTGGTGACTGCCCGTGAGGACTATGAGAGACCCAGGGAGCCCTGGCCGTGCCCGCTGGAGCTGGGCTCGCTGGAAAGCGGGATGTGCGTCCCAGCCCCGCCAGCCACAAACCATTTCTGCTCCAAAGACAGCAGTGAGCAGCTCCAGGGAACTGCAGCCACTGAGGAAAGAGACCTCAGGAAGATGGAAAATGGGTCTTCTTCCAAAAATCTACCTGGCTCAAGCACAACTGACCAAACAGAGGCTCCCATCTACACTGGCCCTGTGACAAAAAGCCCTCCTGTTGTCACCGACTCCGTGTTCCCCGAGACCATGGAAGCAGCAGAAGTAGCCAAAGACCCCCTGCCACCCCTGCCATGCCAGTGCAGCGCCAAGGGCTTCCCTGTGCCGGGGAAAGCAGACACTGATCCTGCAGAGCTTGAGAAGTTTGATGCCCATCTTCCAAACCCTAAGCCTCAGTTTGGCTTTCCGCAGGGTCCCGCCCCAGCCTTGGATCTCGCCTTTTCACCTCATGTCAAAGAGGTCCCAGATACAGAAGAAAAACCCTTAAGCAGGACTGAGCCCCCCAAAACAGTGAAAAATGCTGTGGATCTCAAAGGGGCTGGTGGTGGGCCTGCACTGGTGGAAGAAATGGAGAGGAAGAGTCCCAACACCTGTCAAAGCCCTGGACCCAGTGACAAAGCCAGCAAGCCCAAAGTGCTGCTGTTTGAGATGCTGAGTGTGCCCAAGGAGAGCAACCACCCTTCCCAGGAGATGCTGGAGGCATCCCAGGAGACCTCTGCCAACCCTCTGCAGCAGCTCCAGCTCTTCGTTGCCCGGACAGTGAAGAACAACGAGGAGGAGCTGTTGATGCCATGCTTCCCCGGGCTGCTGACTGCCAGCCACCCCTCTGCCACCAGCCAGCTCCAGACAGAGCACAAGGAGCAGAGCAGTGGTGCCTTGGAAAGAGAAGATCAGACCCAAGGGGAAGGGGATCTCCCCGTTGGAAGCAGCACTGGGAATATCGCTGCTCTAGGGAAAGAGGTGCTTTCTCCCAGTGGATGCGAGCAGCTGGAGTCGTTGGATGCAGAGGGCTCTTACCGTGCAGAACAATCCACCTCAGCAAAGCTGGAGCTGCAAAATAATGTAACAGAGCTGCAGCACTTAGCAAATGAACCCCTGGAGCCAAGGGACGTTAATATCCCTGCAGATGGTGTTTCCCAGGAGCAGAATGACCTCTCACCACCCGACAGCACCGCCGTGACCTCGCTGCCAGGGCAGGGAAGGAAAGCTGATCAGCTCAGGGAAGAGCAGGAGGGAGAAAACAGCACAACGACCTTGGCATTTAGGAAACATGAGCAATCCCACCCCAGCTGTGGTTTGCTCGAGGAAGAAATCCTGGGCAGAGGAGAGGGAGAGAGGCTGGAAAGGAGTTGGGTGGGGAAGGGGGCACAGCACCCGGGCAGTGCTCCCACAAGTCCTGTCAGCCCCCTTGGTCCCTCTGAGGGGGATCTCCACCAGGATCACAGCTTGGGGACGGAGATAAAAGCCAGCACAGTCAGTGCAGATGTTCCCAGAGAAGGGAATGGCAGCTTGTCCCTCAATGGCTGTCATTACACAGGCGAATCTCCAGCTAGCCTGCTCTCACCAGCCAAATATTCCGACCTCAAATGCTTGCAGAGAAGTGGGGCCGAGGGGGGAGAGGTCCCCAGCTTTGGCACTCGGCTCTCGGATGAGAAGAAATACGGCTCCTCCCTGCCTGCAACACCGAGTTCATTCGTCACAAGGAGCTGTTCTCCCGAGGCCAGCAGCCATCACATCCATCACACCGTGAGCCCAGCAGAGCAAGGGACATGGGAAAGGGCACCCAGCTTCTCTCCCTCGCTGCATCACTGCGGGGCTGTGCCGATGGAAGCGGCTGGGGAACATCCTCATCACCTCCCTGATGGTGTTTTGGGTAACTACGAATCACCTGGAGGAGAGGGCACAGTGAGACCCTGCACTCTGCTGCATGGCGATGGTCTGGTGGGCTCTGCCTTGGAGATGGGTGGTCCCCAGGAACCTCCTGGGAAGGACTCTTCTCTTCCCTGCTCGCCGCCTTTCCACCAAAAGGATGTTGGGAAAGAGGCCCCCGAAAACACCGGTGCTGTGCTGCCAAATTTTAAAGAAGACCAAGGGTGTGCCATCACAGACACAGTCATTAACTCCACCCCTCCAGAAATGCAGGATTATCCAACCCAGCCCACAGAGGATCTTCTGCCCATGGAAGAAAGGGAGGTTAACCTGAACCAAGAGAACAAGATTGAAAACTTCTCCCCTGTCAGGAATAAGCATCAAAGTGAACCAGAGGCTTTGTCCAATGGTTTTGCTGTTCAGGGCATGTCAGCTGCCATCAGCAGAGGTCTTACAAGGGTTGGAGATCTTGGTCCAGCTGAATTAAATGGCCACGAGTTTTCAGAGGCAGCAGAGGTGAGACTTGGTCTTTCCAAAACCACAGACAGTGAAGGAAAGAGTTTAAAAGGGGAGAAATCCAAAAACCATGGGGCTGCAGAAGCTGGGGGTTGTGTGTTTAACAGCCTAGGCCAAGGAGAGGACTACACACCCAGCAGTGCTCCAGACCCATCCCAAAATGAACTCCACAAAGGAAAAAAGCCCCATGGACTCCCAGTGACCTGTGACATTTGTTCAGCCACTTTCCGGTCCAAGCCTGGCCTGACCAGGCACAAAGCTGTCAAGCACCAGGTGAAGAATGGTGGTCTGCCACAGCCCAGCAAGACTCCCAGGTCCCCTCTGATTCCTGCACACAAGACATCAAAAGCAGCCCAGAAGGTGCCCAGGAGGAGCCTGAAGGCATCAGTCAAAGACAAAACCTGCAGCTCACAGGTGCCGACCTCCACCACTGAACACATTCCCAAGAAAATGCTCCCAGACCTGGAGAAAGAGCCCAGCACGCAGATGCAGGAGGTGGTCAGCAGAGTGCTCAGCGACCTCAGCATGATCTCCTTGGAGATGTCCCAGGAGCTGCACCGCACACGCGTCCTGCACAGGGAGGTGAAGGCAAAGGGACCCCGCCCAGAGGTGGGATCGGGAGAGGCAGCGTCTGGGAAGCTGGATTCGGGGTGGCAGGTCAGGAAAGGAGAAAAGGGCAGAAGGAGCCAAAGCAAAGGTCTTGGTGAGGAGAACAGCAGTTCTGAGAAGCAGCTCAACAGGAAAGTGAGGCGAAGGAAAGCGAAGGTGTTTCCCAGCAGGAATGAGCCCGATGCTCCCTGTGAGCTGGAGAAGAGCACAGCTCCTGCTGCCCTCAGCTCCAGCCTGCCTGGGATCGTGGAGGGCTTGCACGAGCCAGATGGTTGCATCTCCACAGAGGAGCAAAACAGGACCAGCACAGCCCAGCACTCCCAAAAAGCCAAAGAGTCCTCTTGTGCAGCCGAGCTTGCAGAAGACCTGGGCAGCAGGATGGGGTCTCTAGAGGAGGTGGTCAGCAAGGAGACAGCCACGGGCACGCTCACCTGTCCTGGGGAGGTGGAAGATCCAGATGCAGTGGAAGACACACAGGCTTGCAAAAAATGGATTAGTGGGTTTGTGGAGCAAGTGGCGAAGGGATGGGGCAAGGTGGGCACAGAGCAGCATCGTGGTGCTGATGGCACAGAGGACATGAATGCTGGGACAGGGGACAGTCCTGTGGCAGGCAGTGACACCAGGAACTGGAGTGGTGACCTGCAGGGTCCCACAGCTCCTGCTGAAGGGGCTTTGCTGCTGGAGAACCATGATTTGGGAACCACCCAGAATGTTTCTGGGCATGGTGCTCTGCAGACCACACCAGGGACCAGCCCTCCTCCTGCAGAGCCAAAGAGGTGGGTGAAGGCAGATGTGCCACCAGGCAGGGAGCACTGTGGGGACAGCACGGCCACCTCAGACCTCCAGAGCTTTTTCGACGACGATTCCACATTCTCCCAGCTGTTCCCCAGGGATGAGCAGTTTGTCCGGAGGAAGTGCACACGGGTGTATGGGAAGCGCAGCAAGAAACCCAAACCTGTCCCCGAGGCCAGCCTGCAGCCAGCGGGGGCCATCGACCTCTTCACCATCCGCCTGGCTTCTGACCTCAGCGACACCAGCTCCTTCTGTGTCACCAGGGAGGACCCTTGTGAGTACGAGACCATCTCCGTTGACGATGCCCTGATGCTGAACATGTGTCATGGCAGCAAGGCAGAGAGCGGAGATGCTGCTCCAAATGGATCTGAAAGCATCGAGCTGAGGCTGGACCAGGAGATGACCGACCAAGGGAAGGAGGACATTGACCTCGAGGACAACATGCTCACCTTCTTGTGCCAAAACAGCCACGCTGACAGCGTCCCCAGCTTGAACATCTGGGGCAGTCTGGAGAAGGAGGGGGAAAGCCTCTCTGCCGAGGACATGTTTGAGCCTCTGATGGACCTTGAGGATGAGCACTCACTCCAAGAAGTGAACTCCGAGCCCCCCGACCTGGCAGAGGAGTCTTACAATGCCAAGGATAATGGGGATTCGGACTCCCCCGAATTTCACACCATCGACATTGAGATGCTGAATGCAAAGCTGAAAATGAGAGACGTGTGCTTCTTCAGCCCTTGTGAGGATCTTCCTGGCCGTGGCGAGGACAACGCCGTGAGTTTGAAACCAAAGTCAGGCAAGCACAGGAGCAAGCTGGAAGATGGGAAACTGGGGAAAAACCGCGGGGAGATAACCATCAAAACCAAAGACAAGCAGTACAAATGCAAGGTCTGCTTCCAGTGGTTCCTGACGCTGGGGGAGCTGGACTTCCACAAGCTCTCCCACAACCCTTCCCCTCCTCCCACCTGCTACATGTGCGTCCAGCGCAAATTCAGCTCCCGGGAGCAGCTCCGGGACCACCTGAAGGAGAAGCACGCCAGGAACAAGGCTGGGCTGTGGGCGTGTGGGATGTGCCTGAAGGAGATCTCCGACGTCTGGATGTACAACGAGCACCTGCGGGAACACGCCACCCAGTTCGCGCGCAAGGGGCAGGCGCAGAAGTCGGTGATGGGGCTGCCGGGCTGCTTCGGCGAGGACAATGCCGCCGTCACCCACTTCCTCAACACCATCATGTGTCGGAAAGCCAGCAGGTCCTCCCGGCACGGCGACGCTGGCGGCCGGCACGGGGTCAGCAGAGAGGGCAAGAGCCCCAAGGAGTTGCCCCTTGAGCAGGAGAAGGCGGTGAAAGATCCCGTGGAAAGCAATGTCAAAGTGAAGCCACCTGCAGCCAGCTCCTCCAAAGCGTCCTCCAGTCCGTCTCCAGAGCACACGGCAAAAGGTGAAAGCACCCCAAAATCTGTCCCCATGCACCCAGACTGCAAGGATCCTTCCCGGGACTGCCATCACTGTGGCAAACAGTTCCCCAAACCCTTCAAGCTCCAGCGGCACTTGGTCGTGCACAGCTTGCAGAAGATCTACTTGTGCCACAAGTGCCCCATGTTCTACCAGGAGACCAAGGAGCTCCGGAGCCACCTGAGCCAGGAGCATGGCGTGGTGGAGGAGCAGGAGATCAAGCACACCACCCTGTACGCCTGCGAGCTCTGCGCCGACGTCATGCACGTCATCAAGAAGTCCTTCATCTGCAGCATGTGTAACTACACCTTCTCCAAGAAGGAGCAGTACGACCGGCACATGGAGAAGCACCTGGCGGGCAGCAGCAAGACTTTCAAATTCCGAGGGGTCATGAGGCCTGGCGCTGCCTGCAGGGAGGGCAGGGAGAAGCTGAAGGAGGACGGATCTCTCCGGGAGGGAATGCCGCCGAGCAAGAAGCGGAAGGTGGCTCACCATGGCAGCTCAGTCCCACACAGGTCACCAGTCCACCTGGACCCCACCAGTGACCTTCAGCTGGTAGAAGCTGGAAGCCCCAGCCTGCAGGTTCCCGCTGACTCCTTCCCAACAGCACCTGGTGACCTGGGAGCATCCCAACCCTCCATGAAAGCAGAAGTCCTGGTGGGTGACTTCTCAGAGCTCCTGGCAGAGATGGAGAAGTCCCCATTTGACCCCTTGCCACCACCGCCCTGCCTGTCCCCACCTCTGCCGCCGGCTGCTGTGGGCAGCCCCGAGCTCGGCCACATCACTGGCCTGTCCATCGAGGAGCTGGAGAAAGGAGCCTTTGATGGGAAACCACTTCCTTTCTTGGACTCACCTGAGTTTCCCATGGACCTTGCTGGCTTGGCTTGTCACCAGGCCACCAACCAAAAACTGTCCCCTCCCCTCCTGACCCAGAAACATGGCTGTGCCGATGCCCATAAAACAACAAGCACGGGCAACAAAGATGAATACAGGGCCTGTATCCTGGAAAGCCCCAGCGCAGACACCAACGCCGTGGAGGGGATCCCTTTCCCCCAGCTTGCCACGAAGGTCTCAGAGCTTCCTTCCCCTAAGGCAGAGTCTCCACAAGCAACAGAGACCCACAAATGGGGCAACCCCAGTGCCAGTGATGCCTCTCCAGAAGGTGCCCACCAGCCCCTACCCCCAAAGGACAAGATGCCATCACCCACACTCGGCAGAGCTTCCAAAGATTCGGTGCCACCAAAGAAGACCGTGGGTGGTGAGGCTGCTCCCGGTGCGGGCAGCCCTGGCAGCAGCACCCAGGAGGGCCAGCAGCCCATCTCAGGGAAGGAGAAATCCGTGCCTGAGGCTAAGGACAGTAGCACTAACACCAGGGACCAAGGCGGCAACCCGGGCAAATCCAGCGGCCACCAGCCCAGAGGTGAGGTGGCCAGCAACACCACGAGACACGGCAACGCGGAGCCAGGCAGAGCCGCCGGCAAGCTTCACCCCAAGAGGAGGAAAGAACACAAGTCCTCGAGCCACCGGAGCAGCTCGGGCTCCCGGGAGAACATGGAAGGGGACGGGAAGAAGAAGAAAGCCCGGGCGCCGTGCCCGGCCAGGAGCGAGAGCAGCGCTGAGCTCAAGCGTGGCAGCTGGAGCAACGCCGGGGCTCCCGCCCTGTCCCCCGGCAGGAGGGACACGCACTGCAGCAAGCTGGGACCCAAGCCCAGAACGGGCCCCCAGCTGAAGAAGATGGTCCTGGACCCGTACAACCAGAAGAAAGGGGAGCTCCGCCACGCCAACGGGGACGTGAAGCGCAGGAAGGCCATTCTGGGCAAGAGCCTCCACCAGGTGTTGGCCAAGGGGCCAGCACCGTCCCCACGTGGCCCCTGGCACGGCCCCCGTGCCACCCGTGGGGCCAAGGCGGCCGGCCCGGCCAGCTACCGCAGCGCCGAGTCCCAGAACAACCTGCTCAGCCAACTCTTTGGGCAAAAATTAACCAGCTTTAAAATTCCTTTAAGAAGAGATACTTCAGAGTAATTTATGGAAGTGACTTATGGTGATCCTCAGCTGCTTTCATGGGGTTTGCAAGGGAAAAATTATCAAAGCATTAAATTCGTTTGTGTAGCATGATTTCTCTGTCTAGCTTAAATGAACTTGCACTGCAGCCTCTGTGAAATAGTTTGCTTTGTGTCTACTAATCTACTTTAATTCACCTGATTTATCATGCAAATGCTAGAACTTTGATGTTGCTGATGATTTTCATGAACTGAAATTGTAATCGCTTTGGGCAGGCTGAATCGTCGAGAGCAATTGCTTTATTGCAGAAGTGCTGAGGTTATAAGGATACTTGCAAATCTCAGACCCTTTTGAGTCTGTGTCTGTGTTATCTTTGTACAAAGTACTTGAAGAGATGAACTTCATTCCGTAGACGTCTTATTCATAAGGTGCAGTACACTGTAGAAAGCAAATTTTTTTTTTTCTTTTTTGAAGATTTTGCACAAATAATCCCGTACAATTCATTTAATTGGGAGCTGGCCTAAGCGATGATACAATTAAAAAATTAAATTAAGACCCAAGTGTCCTATATTTTGACAGCCATCCCTAAGAATTTTGTTTCTACACCGTCAAGAGAAGAACGACCCAGCTCTGGGGCTCTGGGGCTGTCGGGGCCCTCCAGAGGATGCTGCCACTCTTTGACCACTGTAGACGATGGGACTGGAGGAGAAGTGTCCCCGTGAGCAAACTGCACCTTGACACTTGTGACAAACTCTGATTTTTTAGGGTTTTTTTGGTTGGTTTTTTTTTTTTTTTTGGTGTGTGTGCGCGCGCATGTGAGTGTGTGTTTTTTCT
>VXAX01005808.1:68118-84951 GCA_013399835.1 Leptocoma aspasia | reverse complement strand
TCCGGCGGGCGAACGCCCGGGTTGGGGGGGGGGGGGGGGGGGGGAGGTAAAAGCACCGTCATATTTTTGCATGTGAATTTTCTTTAATTGCTGTTAGATGGTGTCAGATAACGAGTGTGATCTGCGCTGTTAAAGCCGCCGTCTCTTGATGGGGTGTGTTGGGCCGGGTGGTTTTATTTTTTCCTTTCCTCCTGCACGCTCGGCTGCTCCCCGGTCCCGCGTGGGCTCGGCGGCGATGCCGGGAAGGGGATCGTGGAGCCGGGCAGGGGGTGGCCGTGGGAGCCGTCCTTCCCGGGAGCTTGGAAAATTGCGTTTCTTTTAAAGATGACAGTGGCCAGCCCAGCGTCTATTTTTAGCGGCGGCGTGGTGAGCCGGTGGCGTGGGATGCTCCCGGCACGCCTCCTGCCCGCTCCTTCCCGCTGCCTTCCCTCCCTGAGTCGCTCCTTCCCTTTCGGGTGACTGTTTCAACCTCCTCTGCTTGCTGCTTTCTGGTTTTTTTTCCCCCGCCCCGTTTACCCCCTGTGCTCGGATGCAGCTGCACTTTTCCATCTCCGCCACCTCCGTGCCTCAGTTTCCCCATCCGTGCCGCCGGGGCCGGGGTGGGCGGGGGGTGTTTGGGGAGGTGCTACCCCAGGGTGCTCCGTGGGGTGGGGAGGGTTTGCTCCCGGGTGCCGGCAGGGCCTCCCAGCTCCTCTCCCAAAACCGGAATTTTCTGCGCATCCCGGGGCTCCCTCGGCCTCCCAGCCCCCCTGCACCCCACTCGTGGCATCCCGAGGGTGGCATCCCCGTGTCCCACATGTCTGCTACACCCACGGGCGCTGCCTGCCTGCCAGCCCCTCCCCTCTTGTGCAAACGCCCCGAGGCTTTTGCCAGCCCTGGCGCGGTGGCATCCGAGCGGCGGCTCCTCGGAGCTGCCAGGGGTGCGGTGGCAGAGCCCTGTGGCACAGCTGCCCCCGCAGTGCCTCTGCCCATCCCGGCTGTCACCGGCCTCCTGGGATGTGCCGTGGGTGACATCAGGTGCTCCCAGGGCTGGGGACCCATGGTGGTCCCCACAGTGGGGGTGTGACCCCTGGGATACTGGTGGGATGCACCCAGGGGAGCCCACTGTGGGGAGTGCTCCCAGCCATCCCCAGGTGTTTCCCACAACCCACATTCCTGCCCAGTGGAAGGTCTGCACCAGCCTCAGGTGATGCTGGAAGAAGTTTCCCTTCTCTTCCAGTGCCAGTGCTCCAGGTGTGAGCATCCCTGCATGCCCCAGCTCCAGGAGAAGGGTTGGCACCCTGCTTGGCACCTGGTGGCCAAGGGGACAGCTCAGAGCAGGAAATCCATTCACCACGGATAATGGAGGAGTAGCACTGCTGGCCAGTGCCACCTCCCCGTGCCCTGCCACCCGTGGGACACCGCATCCCTCCGTGCCGGGAACCCCGCAAGCCCTCTTGGGACCGTGCTGGGGGTGTATCCCAGGATGGCTCTTCCTGGCCATCCTCTGCAGCAGGCAGGCAGGGAGGATGAGGGGGATGCTCGGGGAGCTGGGCCAGCCACAGCCAAACGAGTTCTGCCAAGAGCCCGGCGCGTGTCCGTGCCGCTGGAGCCGCGCCGCCGAGGGAGGCTTTGCCAGCAGCTCCTTCCAGGGCCTGTGGGCGCCGGGCTTGGGTTGCTTTTGTGTCTGCTGCTCTTCCACCTCCTGAGCCCCCAGGGGACGCCCCCACACCATCCCCAGCCCGGGCACACGGCGATGGACCGTGCCTGGCATCCCGGGGAAGCCACCTCCAGCCGGGATTTCCACCTCGGGATCCGAAGCGGTGAGGTTGGGCAAGGTCTTATTTTCCGTGGTGAATCACGAGGCCACCTAGCAAGCTGCAGCTTCCCCTTTGGCCAAGTTGTGATGAGGCCAGCTCGGCAATCAGGGCTTGGGAAGAAAGCAATCCTTTCCCCACGGGTGTTGCAGGAATTGTGCAAGGAGGCAGTGCCACGGCACAGGTGATCCGAGGTTCCTGGAGAGGGGCAGCCCCTGGGATGGCAGCGGAGCCACGGCAGCACCCCAAAGGCATCGCCGTGTCCACATCCTGCTGTGGGAGATTCCCAGCCCTGAGGGGACACCCACATCCCTGGGAAAGGAGAGGACAACGCTGCCCAACCTGGGAGCAGCAGGGCTGGGGATGGAGCTGCTGGGCCCTGCGCGGTGTTGGTGGATTTGGGGTCAAACGCAGCCGTGCTGGCCGAAGGAACAGGATGTTTTGAGGATGTTTTCCACGCATGCTGTCCATCCTGCTGCAAAAAAACCCCATGATCTGCCTTGGAAAACACTGGATGGGACGTTCTGTGGAGGGGAGAACCAGCCCAGACCTTCCACAGAGGCACAGCCAGGGCTGAGAGCCGACGCTGCCCAGGGATAAGGATGTGAGCAACTGGGACATGAGCAAGGAACCTGGAGCTTCTTGGAATTCAACGTTTAGGAAGATAAATTGGAAAAGGTCTCTGTGCCAGCCCTGCACCGCACTCCACCTCTGTTCCAAGCCGAGGGCATGGATTTTTCTTCCTGTGGGGCCAAGGAATCAGCTCCCCCGCTTTGGAGAGGAGCAGGAGGCCAATATCTCCTTTTTTTTCTGCGCCACATCCCATGACTGCCTTTGCTGCCTGACTCAGGGCTTTTGGCCGCTCTGGCTTGGCCAGGCTGTGTCCTGCTGCTCCTTTTATCAGGAAAGTTCAAGTGTTTCGGGGTAATACAGTTCCCTCTTCCGATGGCTGCCCGGCAAAGGCTCCACATTGTTCCTGCAGCAACATGTTTTTTTGGAAGGGCTGAAATGCCGAAAGGAATGCAACTGCTGACCTTGGGCTGCAGTGGGGTTAAGGAGTGTGTGCCTATGAGTCACTCCAGATAAGAGCCTTCCACGGCTTTTTTCCTCCAAAATAATTCTTTATCTCCTCTTTCTCACATCAACATATTTTCTTGACATCTCCCATTCGATAGCGCGTGGAGGAAATGTGCTCCTCTAATTTGTTCATCTGATGAAATGTAGATCCATTGTTTTCCCTTGGCCTTGGCCGGCCGGGAGCGTGACCCCGGGATCTGGGGATGTGCAGGGCTTGGGGATGCTCAGTGAGGTGTCCCAGAGCTTTGGGAATGCTCAGTAAGGTCACAGCCTGGAGACTTTGGGGTCAGTGTGTGGGGTTTTGGGATGTTCGGTGGGGTCGGTGCCTGGAGCTTTGGCGGTGTTTAGGACTGGCGCCTGCGTTTTTGGGGATGCTTGGTGAGGTCAGTGCCTGGAGATTTTTGGGATGTTCAATGGGCTCAGTGCCTGGAGCTTTGGGAATATTTAGGAATGGTGCCTGCAGTTTTGGGAAGTCGGTCCCAGGGTTTGGGGATGTTTGATGGGGTTGGTACCCCTTGCTTTAGGGATGGGCTTTGAGGTCGGTGCCCAGGATTTTGGGAATGTTTGGCACCCTGAGCTTTGGGGATTCCCCACAGATTCAGTGCCTGGGGCTTTAAAGATGCACCTCGGGGTCAGTGCCCAGGAATTTATGGATGCTGGAAGGAGTTTGGGGATGCACCTTAGGGCTGTGCCTGAGCTTTTGGGGATGCTCAGCAGGGTCAGTCCCTGTCGCTTTGGGAATGCACCTTGGGAATGCACCCAGGGTTTTGGGATGCTTGATGAGATTGGTGCCTGGGGTTTTGGGGGTACTTCTCTGGGGTCAGCACCTGGGGCTTGAGAATGTGCCTTAGGGTTGATACCCAGAACTTTTGGGATGCTCGATGGGGTCAGTCCCCGGGGCTTTGGAGATGTTCCTCCAGGACAGCACCCGGGGCTTTTGGAATGTGAGACTGGGAGCAGCAGGGAGAGCATCCCCAGCTCAGGAGGGCACGGCGGGGAGGAAAAGCTGCTTTTCCCTCCCCTCCCTGCTCCGCCGGGAAGTTTGGCCGCTCTCTCTCTTCTCCGTCTCCCAGCCGAGGCCTCTCATGCTACTCGCAGCTCCTATGATAATGCGGAAAGTTGAACTGGCCCCATTACTGCGCTGCGATGGTTGCCGCGATAAGGGCCCGATAATGGCAGCGATAGCGGCAGCTCGGTAGCCAATGGCTCCGCCGCTCCTCCCATTAACATTCCCCACCACGGCCGGGCTCGGAGCTGCCTATCTGCTCTCCATTTCCACTCCTCCGCTAGATAAGAATGGAAATACTGACTTCATAGCTCACTGATTAAAGTGTCTGGATTTCTTGATAATACACAGATAAATTATGTTTTTCAAAAAGAAGGTAGGGAAGGGAGTGCGAGGGGAGGGAAAAACCTCCAGTCCATTTTTATTATTTTTTTTTTCCCTTCCTTCCCTCTTTCTGGCCGTGCCCTGGGAGTTGGGATTTTGCTGCTCCAAAATGCCCTTCCCAGCAGGAAGGCAGAGCCCTGTGAGGTGCCCTCAGGAATGGGGGAGACTAAGGATTTTTGGGAGCCACGTGGGTGGGGTGTAGGGCCCGCCAGTCACGGCCCAGTGTGGGATGGAGATGCTGTTCCTGCATCCAGGACCTGCTCCCATCACGGGCAGCTTGGGCTTTGCCAGCTGTGCCACGTGGCCAGGATCCTGGTGGTGGCTGGGGCATCTCAGGTGGGATCTGTCCCCAAGCTGGCAGGAGCCAGGGATGCTCGGGAAGCATCTCCATTTCTGTATCCACCTCCAGCCTGAGCCTCCCTGGTTCTGCTGAGGATGCTGCCCTGCATACTTTGGAGCAGCCTCATCCCACTGCCCCATCCATACTCAAGCCCTTGACTTTGCTCACTCATCCCCACTGGAGCAAACAGGGCTTCCAGACTTTTTGATTTGGAAAAGGTACCAACCACGAGCCTGTTTCATCTAAATATAAAACTAAAGAGCAAACAGTATAAAGTTCATTTTTTAATGTGCTGCCCCATTCCAGTTGGGCTGCTCTCTTTATTTTTTTTAGGGGAACTGTGATAAAAAGCAGAGATAAAGCCAGGACTGTTTTGTGTAGGAGTCTGTATCTGTGTTATCTATCTCCCTTTTTCACTCTCCGAGCAGCTCTGTTGTTTTTCGCTCTTATCTCGCTCCACCAAAATGCCAAGAACAGGAAAAAAAAAAAATTAGAAAAAAGAAAGAAAGAGAGAGAGGCAGCACAGGCACGTTTGCACGGAGCAAACTCGGTGTCCACAGAGCCAGGCAGAAGGGCTTGGAGTTGGAGGAAGAGGAGGGCTGGGGTTCTGGGAAGGCAGGGAAGGATTTTGGGAACAGCGCTGTCCCAGAGGTCTCCATGTGCCAGGCTTGGTACCAGCTGCTCTCAGATGGGCCACCCAACCTGGCTGTGCCCTCTGAGGGTCTTTCCCTGCTCCTGGAGCCCCCAGGGTTCCTGCTCGTGTCCCTGGAGTGCTCCAGGATGGCTCTGGGAGCTGGGACCGAGCATCCTGTGGGACTGGGAGCAGCAGGGACATCCCAGCCAGAGCATCTTTGCTGATGCCCCCTTGTCCCCATCCTTGTCCCCATCCCTCCTTGTCATCACCCAGGGCTGTCACAGACTGAAAGGCTTGGGGTGGACACCAAAAACCATCCCTGTTCCCTTCCCATCGCTTTTGGGAGCGGGATGGATCTGGCAGGACCTGGAGCCGCTTCCCACAGGAAGGGGGATGGCTCCAGCTCGCATCTCCGGGGTAATTTGTCGCTGGATTAGCCCAGAGCTTGACCTCTGTCCTCGCTGTCACCTGGTATTGATGTGCTCCGAGTGCTGCCTGAGCATCCCCACCCCCTGCCATTCCTGCCTGGAATGTCTTTATTCCAGGTGGGAGAAGAAGTTTATATCCGAGCTGAGGGGTTTTCCCCCAGTTTGGCAGGGAGCAGGGGTGACGTGCTTGGAGCCTGATCTTCCTGGATGGAATTTCTTTCCCACCTCGTTGCGTGTCCAGCCGCTCCCGAAGCGCCCACACCCTGGATCCACCATGGGGATCAGCACCTCAAGCTGCTCTTGGATGGGCTTTGGGTGGAGACAGCTCCAGACCCCCAGTAAGGACTGGGCCTTCTCTCCGTGTCTCACCAGCTGCCTCAGTTTCCCTGGGGTGCTCTGAGCAGCCTCTCGTGGCTCCGCGTGCTCTCCAGCCCACGTTCAGCGCATCCCTTCTCCCGGAGCAACCCCATCCATCTGCTGCGCCAGGGACGGCTCCATTCCACTCTCTCCTCTCTCCAAATCTATCAGGGCCTTATCGACCCCATCTGAAACCTAAAGTCACTCCATTGTCATTGTCCCTGGATTTCTTCCCTCGCTCCTTCCCCTCCCTCGCGCGCGGTTGATGCGCCGGCCGTTCCTGCTGGGAATGGCGGCCCCCGGAGCGCCCCAATCTCCCGGGATCTCTCGGTGCTTTATCGGCCCATCGGAGCCGGGGCTGGCGGGGCCGGCGCTGGCGCCGCTCGCTGCTGATAAAGTTACAGAGTTCAGGCAGTGATGAATGTTCAGTAACTGCACCCGCCGCGATCCCGCCCGGGCTTGGCAGCGCGAGCAGCTCCGGCTGAAACCAATCCCTCCCCTATCAGCAGCGCTGCTTTTTCTCAGGCTCGGCATCTCCCCGCTTCTGCTCTTCCCTGGGGGGCTCCCCCGGGGCAGCACAGCACCGAGGGATGCTCCATCCCAGGGGTGCTTCCTGGGTTTCGCCCTGGAATGGTTTGGGTTGGGAAGGAGCTTGAAGCTCATCTGGTTCCAGGGCAGGGACCTTCCACCAAGCCAGGCTGTGGTGGCTGGGGCAGAGCAGCTTCCCAGCAGTGACTGGAGCATCCCATCCCATCCCAAGAAATCCCAGCCTTCCCAACACCTCCATTCCCGCTCTGTCTTTCGTTCCCCTCCTGGAAAAAATTAGGCCTGAGTATATTATAAATGTAGTCATTGTTATAAATGTAATCGTTGTTATAAATGTAATCGTTGTTATGAATTTAACAATTATTGTAAATACCATCCCATGAGCGATGGCAGCATCACCCACCCCCTCCATGCCCCCACCTTCTCTAGTTTCCCACCATGCTTTATTCCCCTTCCTGGTATAAATTAGGCCTAATAGATTAAAAATGTAATCATATTTGTCATTATAAAACCCCTCATGGGCAGTTGGAGCATCTCCCCATCAAGAATTACAGCATCACCCAGCACCTCTGTCCCCTATTCCCCTCGTGGATAAATTAGGCCTAAATGCAAAAATGCAGTAAGTCTATAAATTTAATTTATAAATTATTATAAATATCCCCCCTCAGCTATCCCAGCATCCTTACCACCTCCTGGATAAACCAGTAATAATTGAATACCAAATAATGATCAATACATTATAAATCCCCCCCCGCACCTTCCAATTCTCCAACCATACGTTTTTTTCCCTTGCCCTTTTCCCCCAGGGCACCACGGGCAGGGTCAGGGTGAGTTTTATCTGGAGGTGATGGAGAAGGGCCCCAAATTTGAGATAAAGCCCCCTGGGGCCGGCCCCAGCCGCTATCGGCTCCGTGCACGGAGCTGATCTTTCGTGGGGAGATATCCATGGGAAGAGCCTGGCCTGGGATGCTGCAGCCAGGCTGATAGGGGAGAGGGCTGCTTTGTGCTCCAAAAATCCCCTTTTCCTCCCAAACAGACTCCAGACTGTTGGGATTGAGTGCAGCATCAGCGAGGGGAGCTCTCCCGTTGGATCGGGAACGTGTCCACCGAAACCTCGCTCGTCCCGGCTTGGCATTCCCGACCCGCAGGGAGAGGGCTCGGGAGCAGCCGAGGTCGTTGGTAAAACAAACATTGGTAGGGCCCAGGGAGGAATTGGGTGAGAAGAGCGGGCGGGTGGCCCATCAGATACCGGGATTTGCAGCCCGGGTTGTTCTCCGGGTGTTTCTGGCAGCGGGGCGGGCACGGCGCAGCCCCAGCACCGGAGCCTGGGGAATCCCGGGCTGCTCCAGATCCCACCAAACCACCAGGGCTGCCTTTGCTGAAGGAGCAGCTGGGACTGCCTCCAGGAGCATCTTTCCCTGAGGAATAGTGGCCTGTCCCTGCAGCACTTTGCTCTTGGCTCCATAATTTGGGGGGAAAAGAGGTGGTTTAGGGGCAGCGAGGAAGCGATGCCTGAGTGGAATTCCCACATTTCCAGCATGAGGTGATGGACAAGCATGCTGGTGATGCTTTGTGCATCCCAAAACCTGGTTTGGAGCCTTGCCCACCTGCTTTTGGCTTAGTTTTCGTTATTATTATTATTGCTGTTATTATTGTGGTTTTTTAATTGGAAGAGGATGATGCCAGCACAGGGATGAGGAGGAGCTGGAAGGATGGAGAAGGGATCCTCCATTATGCTGCCTGCCTGGTGGAGCTGAATATCCCTCTGGATGCCCTGGCACAGCTGGGATGTCCCCACTGTCCCCCCCAGTGACACTCAGAGCCAAGGCTGAGCTTTGAGATGCCTGGAAAGAAGGTTTGGGATGTGAGGCCACCTGGCTCCAGGCTCTGTCCCTCATTCCCTGACTCCTGGAGCCTTCCTTGGACTCATCCCCTGCCCAATGGGACTTGGAGGAATTTTTGTTTTTAGAAATGAGGATGGTGGATTCCCAGAACGGTTTGGGTTGGAAGGACCTTAAAGCTCATCTCCTTCCTCCCCCTCCATGGACAGGGACACATTCCATTTAGCCCAGGTTGCTCTGAGCCCCATCCAACCTGGCCTTGAATGCTTCCAGGGGTGGGAATTGGAAGGAGTCGGATGGGAAATTTTATTTAAATTCGTATTTAAAAATAAACACTTGGACCTGACGGCAGCACCGAGTGCCAGCCGGCCAAGGCAGGTTGCCACCAGCCTGCACGTGTTCCTGATCCAGGACCTGCTTTCCACCACGGGAACTCCTCCTCCTCTTCCTCCTCCTCCTCCTCCTCCTCCTCCTCCCTGCTCCAGAACCGGTGGGAAAGTCTGTGGCTGTTGCTATTTTCTATCTGTTATCAAGGCCTCTTATCACTTTGCTCTTGTCTACGTGCCGGCTCTCCGAGCGCCCAGGGTCTCGCTCTTGGCAGCCTGGAAAAGTCCCCCCCCTCCCCACTCCTCCTTGATTCCCTATATTCTTTTGCCTTTTATTTAATTTACCAGCTAAGCACAAAGAATCAAGAAAAGCTTTATTGTTCCTGTGCTGGGAGAACCTTAATTGGAGTGCAGTGATCAAATCATTACCTGGATAACGCCGGGTTTCCCTGGGAATGCCGACCCTCGGCCCAGCCCTGGTGACACGGGCACGTCGCCTCAGCTTCCTGCAAGTTTGTAGAGTCACTGTCTTTTTTTTTTTGAGGGAAAAAAGAAGAAAAAGAAGGAAAAAAAAAAAGAAAAAAAAAAGAAATCCTTGCTCGTTATCAATAAAAAAAAGGAGGGAGAAGAGTTAATCGTCGAAGCGGAGTATCTTGGAAGGGAGCGTTTTTTGGCTCTTCCCCTCTCTGTAAAACCAGCCTCAGTAATTCAGTTTTAAAGCATGAAAAAAGGGAGTTGATGAAATTCCACTATCAGCACTGAACCAATATGCAAAATATCTCGCCGAGAATCAAATAGCTATTATGTTTTCATTTCCATTTCAGCGTATTTGCTTAATGAAGAATAGACAGATCAGGCCAGCCGAGGGAGGCTGTGTGCGGTGATAACTGTGCAGGGCTCCCAGCAATCCCGGGCAAGTGATGCTCTGCTCCTGCTCCACGCTCCCTCTCCCTCACTCGCTGCTTTTTTTTTTCCCCTTTTTTTGATTTTTTGTTTTTTTCCCAGTGGTTCGTTTAACCCACGCGGCTGGGAGCACTGGCAGTGCATCCCTGGGGGTTGGTGGGGAGTGGGGTGCTGCAGTGGGGTTGGAATGCATCCAAGGACAAGATTCTGGGATGCTGTTGGCCACCCAGCTGCCCCATGGGCACTGGGGGACACCGTGGTCCCCAAATCCCTGGTTTTATGTGGATGGATTTATCTGGAGCATCCCCATCTCCCTTGTGCTTGGAAGTGTTTTGGGGTGGGATGTGGGATGCATCCAGGGACTGTGTGAGATGATTCCAGGATGCTGTTGATGCTGATGATCATCCCCATAGCAGGTTTGACACGGTTGGATTTATATGGAGCATCCTCATCTGCCTCATGGGTGAGCCTTGGTGTTTTGAGGTGGGATGTGGGTGGTCCCAGGATGCATCCAGGGATCACAGGGACAAGATTCTGGGATTGTTGATTCCCCGTCATCCCTGTAGGCACTGGGTGACACCACGGTGCCCAAAGCCCAGCTGGATTTAGGTGGAGCATCCCCATCTCCTTCCTGATTGGGGATGGATGTTTCAGGGAGGGATGTGGGTCATCCCAGGATGCATCCAGGGACCCCAGTGATGTGGTACTGGGATGCTGCTGGCCACCCATCACCCCTGTAGGAACTTGGTGGAACCACAGGGCTCAAACCCCAGTTGGATTTATACAGAGCGTCCAGTTGGATTTAAATGGGCCATCCCTATTTCCCTCCTGGCTGGGGATGGATATTTTGGGGTGGGATATGGGATGCATCCAGGGACCATGGATGGGATGTTGTTGGCTGCCCATCATCCCCGTAGGCCACAATGCTGTGGTACCCAAAGCCATCCTCATCCTCCTCCTGCTTCCCGCTCTTCCCGGGCAGGATGTGGGTGGTCTCAGCACCCTTGGGTGGCTGCCAGGTGCTCTCCTGGTCCCACCCATCCCTTCCCAGTGCCATCCACCCCTCCCTGGGCAGGCTGGAGGTGCCAAACCCCGGCGCAGGCGAGCGTCGGGTTAACTTTATCAGAAGCCCAAGAGCCGTGAAGGCGTGAAGGAAGAAATTAGCCTAACAATGTTTCATTTACAGCGGGAGAAACGATTTGTTAGCTGGCGATTGTTTCTGAATATTATCAGAGCCTTTTTAATTGTGCTGGAACTGAAATTAGCAGAATTAGAATAAATTGCCTTCCCTTCTCCGGCAGCCTCTTTATTCACGCTCATTGTTGTGTGCTTTGTATAGATTATGGGCTCTTTGTTCTGCTGCTGTAAATATACATGCCTGGAGTCACGGCGAGCAGCTGAGGTCTGCAGACAGGCTGGCCCTGCTCCGAGCCCCCCGTGATCCCCCCGTGATCCCCCCGTGATCCCCCGGTCCCGTGCCAGGCTGGGGCCCCGGCACCGCGGCGTCGTGCGGCACCAGCCATGTGTGCCACCAGGGCTGGGCCTTGCCTGCCTGGCTGGGGATGCTGTGTTGCCATGGAAACGGCTGAGGGGTGTCCCCCATGTGCACCCTGTTTGTCCCCTGTGTCCCCCCTGCAGTGTCATCCCCAGGGGTCTGTGTCCCCTGTCAGATAAGGGGTGGTGGGGACCATTTCTGGGGTCCCTTTTGGGGACAGGTGACGCCACATCTGTGTGCACAGGACCCCTCTTGCTGCCAGGCTGATTCCCCACAGTGCCTCAGGGAGGGGACACCTCGGGGGACACCTGGAGCAAGACCTGGCCACCTCTGCAAGGGGACAGTGTACCCCAGGGAGACGCTGCACTGCAGGGACGGCTGGGCAGGGCTTTCCCTTCCTTCCCTGCGGGGCATTTCCTCCCAGCATCCCGATTTCCCAACTGGGACAACCCCGCAGAGTCTTTTCCCTCTGGCTGTCCCCTCCTCACCGCCCTGTCCTTGTCCCCACAGGTTCCCTGGCAGCGATGGAGGAAGGCGAGGACGCCCCGGTGGGGGACAGGAGCCCCTCGGAGAGGGACGGGGCCACCTCGGACTGTGAGGGCTCCGCCGAGCACGACACCTCCAGCGCCCCCGGCAGTGAAGGTGAGCCCTGGGGCTGTCCCTGCTGTCCCCTCCCCACGGGACGGGCTGTGCCACCAGAGAAACCTGCGGGCATTGTCTCTGCTGGTGGGGCAGGGTGTTAATTAGCTAAAGAAGCAGCCTGGCCACCCCTTGGGGCTGGTGGGCTAGTGACACCCCTGTGTCCCTGGGGGGTTCCATCCCTCTAGACACCCTGGGGACAGCCCAGGCTGCAAAGCCGTGTCCCTTGGGGTGTGAAGTGACTTCCTTAGGGTGTAGAGTCACATAGTCAGGGTTTAAAGTGACCCTTCACAGGGATGTAAAGTGACCCTTTGGGATATAAAGTGACCCCCTTAGCTGCAAAATGACACTTCTCTCTACCTTGGGGTGCAAAGTCACATTCCCTTAGGGTGCAAAGTGTCCCATGCCAGGGATGCAGAGTGACCTCTCGGGGTACAAAGTCACATCCTTTGGAATACAAAGTTCCTCTCCCCACCCGAGATCAAAGTCACGTCCCTTGGGGTGCAAAGTTCCCCCACGCAGGGGGACAAAGTCACATCCCTTGGTGTACCAAGTGACTCCCCCAGGGTGCCAAGCAGCCCCAGAGGCCGCAGGTGGTGGCCCTGGCCGTGCCACGGGTGGGCTGGGGGCACGGGGCCGTTGGTGGCACCGTGCTGCCCACGCAGCCGCCAGGCTGCCGCCGTGCCGCGCCCCAGAGGTGGCTGCGACTCAGGGCCGGGCTGAAAGAGTCCCAGATATCCTCTGAGTTCCTTCCTGTGGAGGTGGGGGCAAATCCCAATCAGTTAATGTTTGCAGTGCCCTTTGAGATAACCGCGCCGGGGCAAGGCTGCGCTGGCTCACCGCTCCCGGCAAACCCCGCTGCCCCCAGCTGCTGCATCCGGGGGAAAAGTGTCCCCAAAACCACGACAGCCAGGCCTCAGAGCACCAGGGATCCACAGCAGCTGGGGCAGGGAAGGACCCCAACAGCCGGGATCCTGAGAGTCGGGACAGGGAGGGATCTGGATAGTCGAGATAGGGAAGGGACATAAATAGCTGGGACAGTCAGGGACCCCAAAATTTGGGGCAGGGAAGGGACCCTGATAGCCCCAACAGATGAGGCAGGGAGAGACCCCAATAGCGAAGGCAGGGAAGGGACCCCAATAATGAGGGCAGGGAAGGGACCTCAGTAGCTGGGGCAGGGAGGGGACCTCAGTATTTGGGGCAGGCCAGGGACCCCAACAGCCAGGGCAGGGAGTGAACCCTGATAGTCAGAGCAAGGAGAGACCCCGATTTCAGCGAAAGGACCCCAACAGCCAGGGCAGGGAAGGGATCCTACAGCAAAGCAGGGGAGGGAGCCAGATAATTGGAACAGGGAGGGGACCTGATAACCGGAGCAGGGAAGGGACCCCAGTATCTGAGTCAGGGAGGTGTCCCAGGCAAACTTTGCTTGGTGGTGGAGGGAATCGAGGGCTCTTATCTGATGGGGGAGCCGGGCTGGGGGCGAGGAGCCGGAGCCAGGGCGCGGAGCTGCACCTGGCACTGGCCTGCCTCGATAAAGAGGTGATAGCAGAGATAAGGCCGAGCAGCAATAACGGCCACTAAAGCTTTCAGCGCGATGGATAAAAATCGATATGCCAGGCACTTTGATTTATAGCCAAAAATAATAGGACTTTTATACCCGGTGATTGATTTATTTGATGTTAATCATTGCGCTTATCACCTGTATTAATAATCTCCAATGGCAGTGACGTCACCCCTGGGCGGCCGCGGTGGCGCCGATCGATTGGGCTCCGTGCTGCTCGATCCGCCCGGGACGCCAAGGCAAACATGTACTTTGGGCACTAATCTGCCACACTGTCATATGCAGATTGGCTTTATCAGCCCATCTCCAGCAGCAGTTAATGGAGAAAATAATTGTTATCAAGTTGCTATGAATACGCCACAAATAGAGCCGTGAGGGGAGCGGGGCTCGGCCCGCTGGCGTGGGGTGGCACGGCTGTGCCCGGGGTTTGGGGTGGGTTGGGAGAGCTTTGGGGTGGACTGATGGGGCGTTCCAGGGGGGGTGAATCTCCTCCCTGTGCCCATCCTGGCCCCCCGTGGAATGCTGCCTCTGGAATTCCCTGCTGGTGACCTGCTGCCTTCCCCCTCCTGCTGCAGAGTCCAGAGACGCTCTGGAGAGTCCCAAGGAGCCGGAGAAGCCGGACCCTGGAGAAAGCCCACAGGAGCCAGACACCTGGAATGGGCCAGGTGAGTCTCTGGTGTGGGGCCGGCCATCCCACTCTGTCCCAGTGTCCTGACTGGATCTGCTGGAGCAGCCCTCAAGCATTCATCTCCTCTTGCAAACACCAGTATGAGGAGGACTGGGAGCACTGGGAGCTGGGCAGGCTGCAAACCCCAGAACTCCTGCTGGAGGGGAGGTGTGAGGTGATGGTTGTCACCCCCGATGTCTCCGGGCTGCTGTTGGGATGGTAAAACCATGGATTTGGGAGCAGCAGGGATGCCATCCCCACAGCTGGCATCACACTCCCTGGCACTGGCAGGGTTTGGGCCCGTCCTGTATCACACCAGGGCACTTCACCAACATCCTGGCAACCACAAGAGCGACGCTGGGGTGGTTTGGTGATGATTATCAAAACCCCAAGGAGCGAATTCAGCCTCTATCTCCCCCTGGTATCTCCACGCCGGGGCCGCGGGCACCGGGGCACCAGCGAGGCCGGGCTGGCCCTGTGGGCACCCCCAGCCCTATCACCCACTATCTCCAAAGCCACGGGGTTACAGACGTGTGCCACACGGATTCACAGAATCACGGAATGTCTGGGCTTGGAAGGGAGCTCTGGAGATCATGCAGCCCAGGGCAGGGACACCTGGAGCAGGTGACACAGGGACATGTCCAGGTGGGTTTGGGATGTCTCAGAGGGGGAGACCCCACACCCTCCCTGGGCAGCTGTGCCAGGGCTCTGCCACCCTTCATGGGAAGTTCTTCCTCGTGTTGAGGTAGAACATCCCGTGGTTTAGTTTGTGGCCATCGCTCCTTGATTGGGGTTGTGGGTTGTTCCACTGGGAACGGCTCCTGGCAGGTGGATTGGGATGGGACCAGGGGGACCTGACACCCCCAAGGGTGAATGAGCCACATTTTGGGCCCTGTTGGTGCTGCCCACACCCTGCTCCTCCCAGCAGGTGAAGAAGTGGTTGGGAAGCGGTGACCCCGCTACAGGACAGCGATCACCCTTTGGGGATGGATGTCCCCAAGGCCACCAGGCTGCGGGTGCTGCAGGAGCCCTGGGAAGTGGCGGCTGCCAGCACACGTGCTCCTGCAGCTGCCCAAATCCCCACGGCCCAGCGGGAACCCCGCTCCCCTTCCCGTCCTGGCCGAGGGGAAGCTCCCGCCGACCCCGCTGATATCCCGGCCCTTCCTGCGTGCCGGGCAGGAAGGAGCTGCGAGGCCACCCCAGCTCCTCCTTATCTGCTCCCAGCCCTTTGCCCCTGGCATCCCGGGCCAGGGTGGGAGGGGGCTTCAACTCCAACACCCCAGATCCCCCCCGTTCCCCGTGGGGGCACCACACCCCGCAGCCCCTCACCCCAAACTCCCGAAAGAAGCCAGTCAGCTGGGCTGAGGCACCTCCCCATCCCCCTCCCTTTTCGCAGAGCGGGTTATTTGCATTCTTTATGTAAAAGAGATTTTATTATCGGCCTCTCGCAGCCCATCTCTATTCTGGTAATTGGAGTGGTATTAATTTCGGTGTGGCGCGGAGTTGCCGGCGGTCCGGCGATGCCGCGCCGATAGGGTGTTCCTCTCGCACCAACCGCCGCGATAGCCCCGGCTATCAGGAGCTCTGCAGGCTCGGCACTTATCAGGGATGGAGCTGGCAAAAAGGGAAGCTGGGAGCAGCCTGAATTTTCTGCTTTATCTGGCAGGATCCGCCGGGTGTCGGCGATGGCGGCCGCGAGGATGCGCCGCGCCGGGGGGGCGTTGCTCGCGCCCCGCGGGGCCTCCCCGTCCCCCAGGGAGGTTTGGGGGGTCACTGGGTCACCCCCGCTGTGGGCTGGTGCTCCCAGAGGTCGTCCCGCTGTTCCAGAGGGGATGTGGCCTGGCAGGGCCTCGCCCTGGGGCTGCCTGGCCCCACGTGGCAGGAGGGAAGAGGAGGATTTTGGTTTATCTTTGAAACGACCTTGTTCCCTCCCTGGAGGGGGCTGCAGCTCGTCCGGCTGATGGGCAAGTTCCCAGGAGCTGGAGGCTGAAATCCCAAACTTGGGAGCCTTTATGGATGTGCCACCCCTTCATCCGGGCTGCTGGGACACCCTGGCTCTGTTCTGCTTCCCAATGGGATCATGGGATGGAGCATGGACGTGCTTTGTGCTCACTCCGTCCTCTGGCGGGGCTGGAGACAAGATGTCCATCCTTCCCAGATTCCCCCAAGCCATCCCAAATTCCCCCAAACCCTTCCCTACAGCCCGTCCATCCATGGCTCAGGTCTCCACCTTTCCCACTCCTTTTGGTTTGCTCTGGAGAAGGGTGGGTAGCAGGGAATTTTGGGAGCACCCACAGCCTCCAACTCCCATCCCAGGGCTGGCCCATCCCGCCCCATCCCTGCCTGGCCAAGCTCAGCAATTCCAGCCAGTTGTCCCAGAAGGATAAGATGAAAAACTCTGGCAAATTTCACATGGAGCTGAGGCAGGAATGCAGCAGAGGAGAGCCCTGCTGAGGGACAGGCTGCTCAGCCTCATGATGAGCCACCAGAGAATTCCCACTGGGAGGTGCTGGGAGGCTGCAGCCCCTGGGAATCCTGGATTCTTGCCTTTCCACCAGGTGGGATGAAGCTTTTTGCTTTTGTCCTTGTGGAAACACCACAGGCAGGGACAGGATTGGAGGAGCTGTGACCAAACCCAGGGTGGCTTTTGCCAGGTTATCCCACCCAGCCATGTCCCACCTGGGAATTCCCAGGGAATTCTTCACCCCCTTCCCTACATCAGCATCACTGTTTGCAGCTCCACCTTGCTGAACCCCAAGCCCTGCTGCTGTCTTGCCTGCTTGGGCTTTATTTAATAATTAATTACTAATTATTAAATATTAATTTAACATTA
>VXAX01005808.1:35673-46984 GCA_013399835.1 Leptocoma aspasia | reverse complement strand
GTCGGGGGGAGGCTGGAGGGCGTTTGGGGACGGGAGAGCGCGGAAATCAATGAATCCCCCGGGGGGTGCGGGAATGAATGGGAGCGGGCGGCCCCGGGGGTGCAGGTGGCGCTGAGTGTCCCCCCTGGTCAGGCAGTGGGAACAGGGACAGCGCCAGCAGCCGCGGCCCGGGGCGCAGCAGGAGGAGCCCAGCCTGGCAGGAGAGCTCTGAGGTGAGAGGGGACTGGGGGGACACAAACTGGGGGGTGCACAGCAGCACCAGCTGCACCTGGGGGCAGTGCTGGGGTGGGGTTGGGGGTTGTCACCCANGGTTTGGGGTCCATCAGCTGTGGGGTCAGTTCTCAGGTGGGTTTGGGGTCCATCAGCTGTGGGGTCAGTTCTCAGGTGGGTTTGGGGTCCATCAGCTGTGGGGTCAGTTCTCAGGTGGGTTTGGGGTCCATCAGCTGTGGGGTCAGTTCTCAGGTGGGTTTGGGGTCCATCAGCTGTGGGGTCAGTTCTCAGGTGGGTTTGGGGTCCATCAGCTGTGGGGTCAGTTCTCAGGTGGGTTTGGGGTCCATCAGCTGTGGGGTCAGTTCTCAGGTGGGTTTGGGGTCCATCAGCTGTGGGGTCAGTTCTCAGGTGGGTTTGGGGTCCATCAGCTGTGGGGTCAGTTCTCAGGTGGGTTTGGGGTCCATCAGCTGTGGGGTCAGTTCTCAGGTGGGTTTGGGGTCCATCAGCTGTGGGGTCAGTTCTCAGGTGGGTTTGGGGTCCATCAGCTGTGGGGTCAGTTCTCAGGTGGGTTTGGGGTCCATCAGCTGTGGGGTCAGTTCTCAGGTGGGTTTGGGGTCCATCAGCTGTGGGGTCAGTTGCCAGGTGAGTCTCCTCAGAGCAGCAGTAACAACAGCACCCCTGGGGTGTGAATTCTTTCTTCCTAAAGTTTGCCTGGATTCAGGGAAAGGGTCCCAGTTTATCAGAACAGCTCTTTGCCAAACTGCTGATCCAAAATCAGTCTTTTGAGTGGGATTATCCCAAATGCTGCCAGACCCAGGTACAACCCTGCTGGTTGTCTCTCCCTGAGGCCCTGAGAACTCAGACTCAGCATCTGCTGGGGCAGAGCTGCAGGAAAATCAGCTGTGCTGGGAAAACAAACTGCAGCTGCTTTTCCCTTCAGGTCCCCAACAGAAATCCATGGGGAACGTTCCCCACTGGAGCTCTCTGAGCTCTGCTTCAAACCCAGCTCCTGGAAATGCCTCTCACCACCAAACTGACCACACAGGGCAGAGCTTGGGGCATTAAAGGGTGCCCTGAGAGCTGCTGGGTTCCCTGGGCATCCTCCATCTCAGAGAAATGAGGGGTTTGGTTCCTGAACCATGTTAGCAACTGGAATTCCAGTCAGGGCAGGGCTGCACGCAAGTTTCAGTGTTCCCTGTTTCCCCTTCCCGGGATGCTGAGGGATTGATTTCCTGCTGCCACTGCTCTCCCATGCTGGTTCCTGCCCTTGGTTTGTGCTTTGCCTCTGGTTTTTGCAGTTCTTTGTTCCCTGAATCTCTCTGTGCTGCCTTTCTCTGCTCACCTGTCCTGTCAGCACTGTTCCCATTCCCTCTCCTCATTGTTCCTGCCTGCACTTAGCCCCTGCTCCAGAGCTGTGCTGCTCTGCTTTAACCCCTGGATTTCATGGATCTGCTTCACACCAGCTCTTTGGCTTTCTGGAAGTGGGTTTGATCCTTTTATCCCAAAGATTTCAGCCTGAGGGAAAGAGCTTCCTCTCTTCTTTCCTTCCCATCTGCCCTGGGACCTCCCCCAGGGCTGCCAGGGGGACACAGATTGGGAATGCACTCGGTTCTTCGTATCCATGAAAATCTGTAGGATTTTAAGGCTGAAATTGGTGGCTCTGCCCAGCTCCAGGTTTTCGTAGGAACTCATTTCCTGGCTGGAATTTATTCCTTTTTAATTCTGCACCTTTTGGTGCTGTTTATTTAACAAAAGAGAAAAAAATTGGGCCTGATTTTGCAAAAGAAGCTGCTGGGTAAAAATTCCTGCTCTGATTCCTCTGGCCTTGTGTAAATCAACTGACAAAAGTGTGAGGTTCAGGATATTATTTAAAATGTATCCTGGTGAGGTGGAAGTAGAGTTTTAAAAGCAACTTAAGTAGCAAAGGGCTTTTCTCTCCCTGCCTTCAGTGCTGTGCCAAGGCTGCTTAATCCCAGTGCTTTACGTTAAAAAATCTTGCGTATCTTTAAGCTTTGATAAAAATATCTTACAAAGGAAGTGAAGCAGGTGAATTTAAATTTCTGTAGCATCTCCACAAACTTCTCCTCCCCTTTTTAGGGGGGATATGTGTAATTTTAAATGCTTCTAAGGAGGCTTTGGTAGGAATAAATTGACTGCTTCCTGGTGCATCCAGGCACGGTGGGGATGGCCAGGTAGGAGGAACATCTCTGTCCCACCCTGTGCAAGCCATGGAACTCTGGTAAATTCAGGAGCAGCTCATGCTTCATTCCCTAAAATGAGATATTCCAGAGCTCAGGCTGTGAAGCTTCCAAGTCACTGATGTGTTGTGGAACTAAAAGCTCCTCATTCCTGGGAAGTTCTTCTGCCAGATCCTCAGTTTCTTCCCTGAGAACCTGTGACCTGCTTTGAAGAGGCTTTCACTGGGGCATGCCTGAGTCATTCCAAAACCAGGGAAAGACTTCTTTTTTTGCTTGAAAATGCCCCTTATTTATTGCCTTTATTCCCAGAGCTCCCTGTGGAAAGGCTGGCCCAGCTGGTGTAGCCTGGGACCAGGAGAGGTTTGTGAGCCTGGATGGAATTCCCAGTGCCCTGTGCTGCTCCAGCCTGCCTCAGACACACAGGAAAGGAATGTTTGACACACTTTGAGCAAAGGGAGCCACTTTTGGAACAGAAATAGTTGTGGAGCTGGGACCAAAGGCAGCTTTGCCTGAATTTTCAAGATTTTAAAAGATAAAAGGCTGCTCAGTGAGAGGCATTAATACATCCCTGCCTCTTGCCTGTGCTGCAAGTCAAACAAGCTTATCTGGGCCTTAGGAGTTAATTTTTTGCTTTTATAACTGGTTTTGAATCAGGAAGGAACTGGCTTAGTTTTAAGGCACAAAAAAAAGGCCAAGTTTAGGATGAGGGAGGGATGAAACCTGGGAGTTTCTGCTCTGCCACTTCTGTCACTGCTGCTTGGTTTAAAATACTTCCATGGAGTCAGTTTTTCTCAGGTTTTTGTGATATTTGTCTTTATGTTTCCCTAAAGGACAGCAGAAAGCAATTTTTAAAACCCCAAATGTACCAAAACCCCAAACAACCACTAAAAAACACCTCAAAACAAACAAACAAAAAAAACCCCCAAATCCGAAAAAAGCACCCCAAAACCACCCAAAATAAACCAACACCCTTTCATGATTTCAGAGATTTGGGATAAATTGTGATTTGCAGTTTAAAAACCATCTCAAAAAAAAAAAAAACCAAACCAAAAAAAAAAACCCAAACCCTAACAGAGGTCCAAGGATTTGGAATAAATTGATTTGCAGATTATTTTAAGACAACACTTCAAACAGGAATTAAACTTGCTGTCCTGTTCCATCATCAGGCAGTTTTCCTTTTAATTTCCACCTCCCCATTTTTTTTCCTGATGCTGATTTTACCTTTGGACATCTGGGCTTTGTTTTGGGACATTTCCATGCAGGATAAGATTGCTGCCAAAATCTGCTTTGTTGGTTTTGGGGAATCTTGGAGCAGCAGCCCAATCCCTGAATCCAAGGAAATACACCCCAAAAACCCTCCCTGCCTGGATTTTGTGAACCCTTCTCACTTGGGTCATCATTTATTGTGTTTCTTATCATTTCTGCTGATGGAAATTAATAGGAAATTATTACAACTACTGGATGCTCTGGATTTTATAAAAGCTGCTGTGGAGGTCAATGTTTTATATTTCAGTGTTTTATGTTCCTCACCATCAGAACATATTTGTTTCCTTCCATCCCTCTAAAGGTCTCCATGTCAAACACAAAAAGCCATTTGCTTCACTTAAATACCTTTTTTTTTGTTTGGTTTTTTTTTTTTGATGCTACTTATTTGCAAGAAAACAGAAAACAAATTTCCTGAGTCCACGTGCCCCTGGCAGCTTTGATATTTCTGGTGGCCTCTCTGTGCTGACCTTTGTGTTCACACAAATTCACTTCTCAGGCACTTGGGCAATTAAAATCCCTGCTCTGAACTGGCTCTTAAAGCCAATAAAAAATGTGTGCAGGAATTTATGAGCTCAGCATCAGGCTTGATGTGCTCAATAAGGAGATAATTTGCTTCAGATCCATCCTGGGGAGCTGCTGGGAGCTGTTGTCACCAGGAGGCAACTTCTGTCTTTTCATTTGGGTTTGACCTTGTCAGGGAAATCAGAACTTTGCTGGTGAGCCAGAACCAACTTCAGGGTGCAGAGGAACAAGAGGAGCTGGGAGGAAGCAAAAAATGGGAATTTTCTGCTGCTCTGGGCCCTGCTGATGCTGAGATCATCTGGTGTTTATCAGTGAACTGATACCAGCAGGGCTCTGAGGGCTTGGGGAGGGCACAGTCAGTCCTAAAATCCAGCTTAAGGTGCTCCTGGGAGTGCTTTGAATTTATTTTCTGGATTTAACTCCTCTGCAGACCTCCCACAGTATAAGGAGCAGCGTTTTCTGGAGTGGGACTTTGATCTTGGGAGTTTGCAGCAAATTCTGTTCATTACCAAAAGATTTTGGGGGTTCAGGTGCTGGGAAGGCTCAATTTGCTTTATTTGGGGCAGTGTTTGGTGTGTCTGTGGTGGCTTTTTGATGGGAAATCACCTTTCCTGTGCAAAACCAGTTGGACAAACAGGGAAAAGTGTCAGGAAAAGGTGAAATAGCAGCTTAATAAAAGATGAATAAACTCTGCCTTCAAAATGGGTTGCTGGGTGTGTTTCAAGGAGCAGCCAGAGTCTGACATTTGTAGCATTTCTGCTCCAAGGGTTTTAAAAATAACAGGTGAAACTCTGCTCATTTGTGCCGTGGTTTTGTGGCAGCATAAATGAACTTGCAGAGAGCAGCTGGAGTAAAACATGGGACACATTAAAATGAAGATTATTTGTAATTCTCTGGCTTTTTTTTTTTAGGGTTTTTAGAGCTTTTGTGTGGATGTGGCCCAGTCAGCTCAGCCAGTTCCAGTCAGGCACTTCTGTAATTTTTGGTGGTTTTGTTTCTGGAGTAAAAGAAATTAATGTGTGGCCCAGGTTTTTCTCCCTGCTTTTGCACCCTGCCCTCTTCTGTTGTATTTATTGGATTTATTCTCAGCAGACGTGGGATTTTTAACTTCCACCAAGCACATGTTTAGACATCTCCTAGGAAAGTCTCCATGCAGGCAGCTGGATCTGCTGCTTTGAAGGAATTTTGGGGTCTTTACTGAGGGTTCTGCCCCCTCAGGTGAGACCCCACCTGCCCCAGCCCCGGGCCCAGCTCAGGGAGGAGCTGGAGCTGCTGGAGAAATCCAGAGGAGGCACCAGGGGGATCCCAGGGATGGAGCAGCTCTGCTGGGACAGCTGGGATTGTTCAGCCTGGAAAAGCTTCAGGGTGATCTCATTGCAGCCTTGCAGGGCCTGAAGGAGCTGCAGGAAAGATGGAGAGAGACAACTGCCAAGGGCTGGAGGGACAGGACGCAGGGAATGGCCTCAGGCATGCAGGGATGGGTGGGATGTTGGGAAGGGATTGTTCCCTGGCAGGGTGGCAGGCCTGGCACAGGTGCCCAGAGCAGCTGTGGCTGCCCGTGGATCCCTGGCAGTGTCCAAGGCCAGGCTGGACAGGGCTTGGAGCAGCCTGGGACAGTGGCAGGTGTCCCTGCCATGGCAGGGGTGGAATGGGATCTTTATGATCCCTTCCAACCCAAACCAGTCTGGGATTCTATGAAATCCCAGCCTCAGGCTCTGTCATTGTCTGTGAAGGGCAGCACACTCCAGTCTGGGACAATATTGGAATCAGTTCTTTGTGCAGTTTAAACTCTGAATTTCCCTCTTGAAGGATCTATGAGAAACCATATTCCTGAATTTATGGACTCCCAGAGTGGTTTGGGTTGGAGGGAGCCTTAAATCTCCTCTCATTCCAAACCTCTGCCATGGGCAGGGATGCCTTGGCTTCCTCAGGGTCCCATCCAGCCTGGCTTGCCAGGAATCCCAAGAACCTTTCTTTGGGAAGCAAAGCACAGGAGGAGGAGGTCCTTGAGGCTGAGGCTTGCCTGCTTTCCCAGTTTGCCCCATAACCAGAGCTGTTCTCTCCCCTGCAGAGCCTCGGGGACTGATGGACGTTTCCGACAGCCCGGAGCGAAACCCCTGCTCTCCTGAGGAAGAGGACCAGCAGCTTTCTGATGAGGAGGTCCTGAAGGAGAGCGGCTCAGAGCGGGACCTCGATGGGGAGGGTGGCCAGGGGAGCCTCCTGGGGGAGGAGGAGGAGGCAGGCAGGGCCCTGAGCCGCGGGGAGGAGGAGGAGGAGGAGAACCACTCGGACGAGGAGGATCGGCTGAGCGAGGCCAAGTCGCAGGAATCCGACACCAACGAGCAGAGCGTGGAGCTGAAGAGCCCCCGGCCCCGCAAGGGAGAGGAGGAAGACAGGACAAATGACCTGGAAGTGTCCTCTGTCACCAGGGAGCTGGATGAGCACGAGCTGGACTATGATGAGGAGGTTCCCGAGGAACCCAGCGCCGCTGCTGCGGAGGAGGATGGGGAGAAAGCTGCTGGGGAGGATGATGAGGAAGAGGAGAAAGGAGATGATGCCCCTGAAGATGAGAAGAAATCCAGCAGCAAAAGTGATGATGAGAAGGATGGGCAGGATCCCCTCAAGGAGAAGAAGAAAGAGGAGGATGATGGGGAAATTGATGATGGAGAAATTGATGTAAGTAGGAGATGGGCAGAGGCCTGGGGTGGTTCAGAGCTGGTTGCCTCTCCCATTGCAATTCCTTCCTCCTCCTGGTGGGAATATCCTTGTCCCTGGTGTGCAGGGAACCCTTTTCCCTGGAGGTAAGGCCAGAGCATGGAGCAAGCCCTGATCTCAGGGGCTGGGCCCTGTGCTGAACCAAAACTTTGTGCCACAGCCATCCAAATGAGCTTTGTTCCCTCTCAGTATGGAGAGACTCCAGTGCTTTAAGAAACTGCCCTGCCTCAGCTCCAGGAGACCCGGGAATCCCATGGATTGGGTGTCCAGGAGCTGCTCAGCCTGAGGGGCTGGTGCTGGAGGGTGGTTGTGGTGCTCAAACCATCAGGTGTGTGGGAACCCCTGATCCTGGGCTGTTTGTGGGGCTCCAGCAGCAGCTGGATGCATGGAAGGGGAAAGAAAGGTGCTGGGATTTCTGGAAAATACCCAAGGCATGGTTTGGGGATGAGGGCAGGGATGTGCAGTGTTTCACAGCCCTGAACAAACCAAGATATTCAGAAAAATCAGAAATAGGGGGTTTAGTTGCAAGTGGGGATTAGGGAAAATGTCACCTTTTAGCCATGGTTGTGTTCAGCCGGGAGCTCTGCAGAGCAGCAGCTGTTTTGTGCAGCTTAACAGCAATTTCCTCCTTTTCCATGAAGAAAACAGGGCAAAGTAATTCCAGTAAAAACCCTCCCGTGGGCTCCTGGTCTGGAATTGCATCCCAGTGGTGGGAGTGTAAAGAGAAATTGCTGGTGCAGAGCACCTGGGCTGGCTCCCCATTCCAGAATTCCACCTGCACAGCTGGACTGGGGTGTGGGAATATCCTGGGGACATGCAGGGGAGCACTGGAGTGTGGTGGGGTCACTGCTGGGGCTCCTCAGCTGAGCAGGGGAGATGCCCTGTCCTTCCAGGCCCCATTCCTGTGGCTCTGACCTGGCCACAGGACCCTGGGAAGCTCCTGGAGCCTCACTGCACAGACCCTCCTCCCTTTTCTTTACAGAATCATACCTTGTGTGCTTTTTACTCTTCATAATTCACTGACAAGTCTAATTGCTAATTGCTTTCGAAAATGACATAATTTTTCTTCCTCGTGCCCATCCTGGCAGGTGATTTTGTTCAACACATGTTTTCCAAAGGATTTGTGTATTCCTGGATCAGTTAGAAGGAATGCCAGTACCTTATGGGCAGGAAAAAAAATTCCTGGAGTCCTGACTCCATGCCTGCTCCTTGATTAAAATATGAATGCTCTCCTTTGGAGCCTGAGGCATTCTTGGGAGCTCTCCTCACAAAGCAGGAGATGAATCTACCCTGGTTTTCATACATTAACTCATAACAGCATTCTCAGCTGCCTGATTCCAAGGAGACCTCCCAGAAATAAATACTTCCCCTTTTGTTCCAGACTTCACACAGCTCTTTTGAAAGCAGCAGAGTGGAGCTGGTTCTCCCATTCATGCAGCACTGAAAGCTTTGGAGAAAACTTCAAGCTCTGCATTTTCTTCTGCTTTCAGCCTCCTGGCGTGGAAGGAGGGGAATATTAATGCAAATTTTAATTGGAATATAAGTGCAGGCTTTTAAATCTGTTGCTGTTGAGGAGAGCTCTCTCTCCCTGTCTGGCTCAGGAATGCAGCAGGAGAGGCTCTTCACCCTCCTGTGTTTGTCTACAGCCAAGGGATGGCTTTTTCCTTCTTTCCAGCTGCTCAGTGGATCAAAGGAGAGAATTTTCCTCATCTTTTCCACCCAGAAAAGGGCTGTTTGCAGGCAGAGGGAAGGCCCATCCAGGTGCTCCCTCTTCACAGTGTTTCACGTGCTGAAAATAGGGAAATGGAGGCAGAGAGAGGGAAAACCAGGATGGCCTTTAGGATAAAATCCTGATCTCCTGGCCAGATACCTGTGACACCTCTCTGGTCATTTGTACCTTTGCCTCCTGCATCCCCAGCTCCTTTCAGCTCCTTTGGGCTTTTCAAGTGCAGCGAAGGTTTGGGTTTTTTTCCCCCCCTCTTGGAGAACAGGAGAAAATGCTGATACTTGAAAGTTCCAATAGCTTTTCTTCTGGAGGTGTTTCATGGCTGTTATTTCTTCATCTTGGAGCAACCTCCAGCTACCAGAATTTGTTCCTGGGGTTGCAGTCCCTGGGCATGAGGCAGAGTTTTGTTTGAGCTGGTTCCCAACTCCAGTGTGGAGCTGAGGAGTAGAAGGGAAGGTGGAGATGACTGGAAGAAGTCTGTTGGACTTATCCTGAAAATTTCATTTGTGAGCTTGTCCCTGGAGGGGGACTTTGGACAGGGGTATGGAGTGATAGAACAAGGTGGAACTGGCAGGATTAGATAGGATATTGGGAAGAAATTCCTCCCTGTGAGGGTGGGCAGGCCCTGGCACAGAGTGCCCAGAGAAGCTGTGGCTGCTCCTGGATCCCTGGAAGTGCCCAAGGCCAGCTTGGATGGGGTTTGGAGCAGCCTGGGACAGTGGAAAGTGCTTTTACAGCCAGCTGGAATCTTCTGTCCTCACCTTGTGCAGGTGTTCTGGGGCATTCCTTGGAGCCTGACCTCGTTTTTCCCCCCGTGGTTTTGCCCCAGGGTGGCTCTCAGTGCCTGATGTTTGAGCAGCCTGGGGAATGCCAGGTCCTGCAGGGAATGCCCCACAAGAAATGTCAGCTTTGTGTGTCTGTTCCAGGACGATGACTTGGAAGAAGGGGAAGTTAAAGACCCCAACGACAGGAAAGTGAGGCCACGGCCCACCTGCCGCTTCTTCATGAAAGGTAACCACACCTGGGCTGTGGGAGGGGCCAAAGCTGCTGCAGTTGCTCCTTTTTGGGGATTTTTTTCCCTCTGTTAAGCTGCTGTTACATGATAAATTCTGCCCCAGGCGTCCTCAGCGTCACCTTGCTGTTTCTTGGTGGCCAAAGCTGAATTTTCATGGAGCCACTACACAAAAAGGGCTTTGCCCTCAGCGTGGTGAGCCTGGAGGAGGTAAATAAAGGGAAACTTGCAGGGGTTTTTGGAATAAAATAGAGAGGTTGTGGCTGCCCCATCCCTGGAAGGGTCCAAGGCCAGGCTGGACAGGACTTGGAGCAAGCTGGGATAGTGGAAGGGTTGGGATTGGAACTGGATGAGCTTTAAGGCCCTTCCAGCCCAAACCATTCCATGATTCTGCTCCCTGTCTCCCCACTGTTTGTTTGGGATGCACTGTGGTGCTTGCTTTGCTCTCAGGTTTCCTGTGGAAGGCAAAGTTCCTAATTGGAAATGTTTATCGTTAACAAACGAGGATCTCATAGGCTTATTCCTACATTTAATTAACATTAAATGTCCACCCCTCCCTCCCTCCTTCTCCCCACTGGAATAAGGTTCTTGTACATTGATCCATCTGTGTCTGGATCTGTTTGTCCCCTCTGGCAGGTGGACAGTGACAAACACCTCTCCATGTGTGTGAAAACAGCTAAATCCCAACCAAGCTGGAGAGAACTCAAACACCTCAAACAACCTTACTCCTTAAAGGATTTTAAATGCCTGCTGGGCTTTTTATTTTGTGGCTGTGGGGCTGAAGTGCAGCTTGCAGGGATCTAACAGCTGTGTGTTCCCACAGGGCACTGCACCTGGGGCATGAACTGTCGCTTTATCCACCCCGGAGTCAACGACAAGGGAAATTACTCCTTGATCTCCAAACCTGAGCCCTTCTCCCCCAATGGGGCCCCTCCCATCGGCCCTCACCCTCTGATGCCAGCCAACCCCTGGGTATGGAATCTCTTCTGTGCATTTATGGCTTCTGCACCACCCTCCCCACGCCTGCAAGTGTTCAAAGTGGGGTTTTGGGGAGCCTGGTCTGCTGGGAAGTGTCCCTTCCTCTGGAGTGAGATGAGCTTCAAGGTCCCTTCCAGCCCAAACCATTCCACGAATCTGTGATTTTTCTCTTCTTTTTTTGACCTAATACCTCAGCAAAATCCAACCCACAGTTGGTTGTGTGATTTTTAAATGGAGATCTTGGAGTTGCCAGTAGAGGGGGGTAATTTTCCATGGTTTCCCAGCTTAGTCCTGCTGAGGCATGTCTGGAGTAACTCTGAGGTAGCTTTACAAAGCACAGCTTTGCTGTTTAATACTAACTCAAGTGTCTTCTCCTGCTCTCCTCACCTTTCCAACAGGGAGGCCCAGTGGTTGATGAGATCTTACCTCCACCTCCTCCAGACCCTCCAACAGAAAGTGCCTGGGAGAGGGGACTCCGGCACGCTAAAGAGGTAAATTCCTTCCTCAGGGAATTGCTGCCTGGCTCCAAAATCCACTGGAAAAGCTCTTTTTGGAGCACGAGTGTCGTGCTCTTTCTCTATTCCTTTTGCCTTTTAACCTATTTATTATGTTTTGCTGTACATCACAATTGTTAGACAGCCAAGAGGAGCTCAAATCCAGGTTGGGGATTTATATTTATAATAT
>VXAX01005808.1:21346-35514 GCA_013399835.1 Leptocoma aspasia | reverse complement strand
ATTAAAACACTTAAATATTTTAATAAATATTTTAAAAATATATAAATATTTATAAATATATTTATATTATATTTTAAAAACAGTGGGAATTTGTGGCCCTCGAGTCCAGCCCTCCACAAAGCAAAGCTTTAAGCTGATCCAATTTCAGTACCTGTTCCTGCAGTTTGTGATCACTGCAGGGGGGAAACTTCTGTTTCCTGCTGTTCTGAGCTGGTGGAATTGGGAATTCATCAGGAAAAGTCCAGTATCCTGCACATTCTGAGGGAAGAAGGTGGCTCTGGCTGCAGGAAATCTCCCGAGAGCAGAGAGATACTAAATTGTCATTTCATATCACAATTTCTCCCTACCCCAGGAACCTCTCCTCACGCTGTTTTTCTGCTCTGACAGGTACTAAAAAAAGCAACCATGAGGAAAGAGCAGGAGCCTGACTTTGAGGAGAAGAGATTCACAGTGACCATTGGGGAGGACGAGCGGGAGTTTGACAAGGAGAACGAGTTTTTCCGGGACTGGAATTACCGCATCACCAGAGACGTCCGGGACCCCGCGTAAGAGCCCCTCCTGCTTTGCTCCAGGGATCACTGGGGGGGACTGCAGTGCACTGAGGCTGCCTGGGGTTCTCTCATCCCTCCAAACTGAGGGAATGGCACCTCCCAAGGTGGGAGCAGCTCCCATGAAGCGGGAAGTTAAGAACTTGAGCTGCCTCCGCTCGCTCCGGTTCAACCCCACGTCCCTTCCCAGTCTCCTTCAACCCTTCCTGCCTCCAGTCTCCTTGGAATTCTGCTCCCTCCTGGGCTTTCTCCAGCTCTGCATTGCCTCCCTCACACCAGTGTGTTCTTCCAGCTTTTTTTCCCCTCTTTTTTTTCTTATCCCAACCGTGAGAATTTGAAAATACTCAAGCTGAGGCTGCGAATTGGAGCATGTTCAGTGTGCAGGAGATGATGGTGCAGAGCTGGTTTAACAAACACCTGAACTGGTCCCAGTTAAACTGGGCACTGGGCAGAAGCAAAGCTGGGACCTGGCCACAACAAGCACCCTAAATTTAAGTGTTCAGGTGATTGGGGCTTTAAGGTAAAAGTTCAAGTGTTGGAGACATCAAACTCAGCTCTGGGAAATTGTTTGGTAGTTCTTGAGCCAAGAAAAGGAATGGGAAGAGAATTTTGGGAAAGAGGCTTGGATTCTGCAGGAATACAGGTGGATTTGTGTTTCCTTGCTTGTGCATCCTCTGTTCTTCCTACATGGACAAATTATGGAAATATTTCCACTCCCAGAGGGTTTGCAAGGCTTAGTTCTGTCTATTTTAGGGTGGATGAATTACAAAAAAACCTCTGAAAAGGAGTAGATTAGGCTTTTGTTCAATATTCTTTGATTTGCTCTGGAGTGCAATTCCTTTCCCCGATTAAAAAAAAAAAAAAACCAAACAAAAAAACCCCAAACAACAAGTCCTCAGTTCTACAGCCTGAAAGAAAAGAAATTTCTGTAATATTAATATTTTCCTGAGTTTAATTAGCTCTGGATCTTGGCCTTATGCTCCTCTCAGAGGCACCTGGGGTTTCCCCCAGTGTTCTGTGGGCTGTTCATCCATTATCTTTATTTTATGACTGTCCTATAAAATGCACCAGCAGCATTTTGGGCCTCTCTGATGTAGGAATTGTTAAGAACAGGCCTGATTTTCATATAGTCCAGAAAAAAAATGTATTGCACATAACCAGTGTTAAACAAAAGTCATCCAACAACTGGAATTCCTGAAAATTGAAGGCTGTGTGAGCAGCCTGTGGCATTAAAATATCTTCATGGTGTGTGAGGGGAAGAGTTATGAATCTGCTGCTGTAAACTCTAGAAAATGCTGATTTTTCTCTCCCACACACATAATTTATTGCCCAGTTGGACACCTTGCAGCCAACTGAGCACTGGAAGTGCAGCTGGGATGTGGAAAATGCTTTCAGCACTGTCTTGTGACATGTGGACTTGTCTCAGTAGTTCATGAATCCCTTTTTCTTTTTTGAATAACTATAGGGAGGTGGACATCAAAGAAAACATTAACTATGGGTAAGCAGGTCTTTGATTCCAGTACTGTTACAACTGTAAGAAAATTTTCCTTTGCCTTTTTTTCCATTGCACTTCCTCAAACTTCCGAGGCCACAGACCGACCACTGTCCCCTCAGCAGTTGACTCAGTGGATATATTGGATTATTTTTGAGGTGATACCAATTATTTTCTAATGATTTAAGCACTGAATTACCCAAACACACAGCAGTGATCCTTTTTGAAATAAATAAATTAAAAAAAAACTCCACCAATATTATAGGGAGAGGGAATTTAGGCTTGAGGCTGTGTGAAAAAGCAGAGTTTCCTTTCTGGCGTGGCTTGAGATGTTTCTCTGTCTCTTTGAACACCTGATGTCACTGAATCCAGGCTGGTTTGGGGTTGGCATCAGGAGTTAGTTGCTGACTGAAGCATCCCAAATCCTGGTTCTTCCCTTGGCTTATTGCTTCAGTCCAAAAGAGAAATCCTAAATTATTTAAAAGCACTGAAAGAAATACGGGTACCACTTGACTCACAGGGCAGCATCTACATCTTAACCTGGTTTAGGTTATTTGGCACCTTCAAAATGCAAAAAGTGGCCCCTTTATTCCTTTTTTTGGTATATCAGAGTCTCATTATGGATAATCTGGAATTTGGGAGCACTTGCTGTATAATCTTAGCTCTGCCACTGACTCCTCTGTGGCCCTGGAAGTTTCTTATTCCCTGTACCCACCTCTCCATCCTCACAGTGGATCTGATATTTGGTTGGATGTTGTTGAGTTGGGCAATTAAAACCATCAAACAATGTAAACAGAAATTAGGAAATGGAGGAAACAGCTTTAAGGAGCTTGGAGTTTCAATCCTTTTCCTCCCCAAAACCCCTTCATTCTGCAGCTGTGTGTGTGCCACGTGCTCACCAGTCCCTGCCTGGGCCAGCAGCTGATTCCCACTGGAGAATATCAGCTGGGGAAGTGGTGCCTTCATTCCAGGGGGTAATTCCAGGTCCAGAGTGGTGCTGACCTGCCCCCAAAGCTCCACTGCTCCCTGTGGAAAGCTCAGCACCAGCTCCTGTCCTGTACTGGTGGCACTGGGATGCACTCCAGGGGCAGGAATTGGGGGATCTCCATCCCTGCCACTCCTGAAGGTGTTTGGGAGTTATTTCATTTGTAATTTCTTTCTCTATTCCTTTTGCCTTTTAACCCATTAATTATGTTTTGCTGTACATCACAATTGTTAGACAGCCAAGAGGAGCTCAAATCCAGGTTGGGGGGGGCATTTATATTTTAAAAATAGTGGGAATTTGTGGCCCTCAAGTCCAGCCCTCCACAAAGCAAAGGTTGGGCTGTGTAGAAAATAAACACCTCAGTACAGCCCTGCTGCATTGAACGTGGTTTTGTTGTCACAGTGACTGAGCTGAGCTAGCACATGCACTTTTTGTGGTGCCAGGGTGCCGTTTCCCTCTCTAACACTCCCTGTTTTTCATTGTAGGCTTGATCCCTATGCAGATCCCTATTATGACTATGAAATAGAGCGTTTCTGGCGTGGTGGGCAGTATGAGAATTTCAGGGTTCAGTACACAGACCCCGATCCCTACCGTAACTACAGAGTAAGTAAGGAAATTCCCCCTCCCCCCTTTTCCTTCCTGACTTTCTTCCAGGTTCTTCTGGGCCTTGGCACGGTTCCAGTGCTTGAAACAGGAGTTTTCAAATAGTTCAGTCTTGGCTTACTTCCAGCACAGGGCATGCTGGAGGTGAGGGGATGGGAGCATGCTCTGTTCCAGCACCATGAGGGCAAAAGCAGCACTCCAGGCTTGGGAATGAGGTTGGGAAGCTGCCTGATGGAAAAGGACATGGAGTGCTGGTTGACAGTGGCTGAGAAGGCCACTGGCACCTGGCTGGCACCAGCCCTGGCATGGCCACAGCCCCAGGGCAGGGCTGAGGCCACACCTGGAGTTCTGCTCAGGTTTGGGCCCCTCCATGACAGACCTTGAGGGGCTGGAGCGTGTCCAGGGAAGGGAATGGAGCTGGGAAGGGACTGGAGGATCCTGAGGGAGCTGGAAAGGGGCTGAGCCTGGAGAAAAGGAGGCTCAGGGGGGACCTTGTGGCTCTGCACAACTCCTGCCAGGAGGGGACAGCCGGGGGGTTCGGGCTCTGCTCCCAGGGGACAGGGACAGGAGGAGAGGGAACGGCCTCAAGTTGCACCAGGAGAGGATTAGCTTGGATTTGAGGAAAATTATTTCATGGAAAGGGTGTAAAGCATTGGAAAAAACTGCCCAGGAAAGTGGTGGAGTCCCCACCCGTGGAAGTGTTCAGAAAACCTGTGGATGTGGCACCTGGGGACATGGTCAGTGGTGACCTCGGTGATGGTGTTGGGCTGAAGGTTGCACTTGATGATCTAAAGGTCTTTTCCAACCTTAATTCCATGTCTGAGATGGGAAGGTGGTTCCTCCTCACGCTCCTTGGCTGCTCCTCAGTGTAGCAGTTGAGCAGTGCTTGCTCATCCTTGGAAAACTTGGAGAGGGAGGGAGTTTCCAGGGAAGAACCTGGCTGAGGAAAGGTTTCCTTGTTCATTCTTGGGAAGGAGAGGATTAGATTTGGGCAGGTTTGCTGTGTCCCAGCAGAGGCTCCAGCCTGACTGTGCAGTGCTGGTGGAGCTGCTTGTTGGGATTGAGGCACAGGAGAGCAGCAGCCAGGTGCTGAAATCCCAGGAGTTGTGGGTGAGGTTACACCAGGAGTGGACCTGGGTGAAAACAAGGCTCTGAGCCCTTTCCCTGCTCTTCCTTTTCCCCTCATGCAAACTTTGTGCCTCTGGAGCAGTGACCAGACCAACCAGTCCTGCTCAGGGGGGAGCTTTTCAGTGCTTTCCATCAAATCCTTTCAAAAATCCTTTTCCTTTGCTTTAAATCCTTGTTTTCTGCAGGACAGGAGCCTGGGCCTCACTGTGGCCGCACATGACCAATTCTTTTCCTGCTGCTCATTTGCAAAGTTAATTAGCTGGTTATAGAAATTATGAGCAACGAGATGAAAGACTTGTAAACATTTATTTAATAACCTTCATAAACCAAATTAATCCAAGTGTTGCCTTTGAAAACAACAAAAAAACCCCCCAAACGTATCCCTTCGTGTGGGGTATGATGCTGTGTTTGTGTCCAGGTTCTGCTCAGCAGGGTCCAGATTAGTGATCTCTAGATTAAGATTAGTGACCTCCGTGTCATTGGTTTGCAGACTATTTGTTGTAGTAGAGTATGACAAAAATTACACAGACACAGCTTCTTCAGCTAGGGGAAAAAAAGGACTAAGGTTTATTCAGTTAGTTTTATATAGGGTTTTGGGAACGACTGTGGGTTGGAGGATGAGGTTACCACCTCTCCAACCACTCTGGTCAATGAGAAGGTCTATCAAACCTTCTCTGCCCAGGAGAAAAGAATGGAAACAAAAAGACAGCAAAACATGTGCTGTGTTTACATGAACCAGCATGAGGAACTCCATCACAGAAACGAAAACATCACAAGGCTGAAAATTCAGGGTGACAATTACTGATCAGTCCTTTGCTGAGGGAGGGCTGGTGTAATTCCTGCCGCTCCCAGGCTTGCCTCCTGCCTTGCTGGGAGATGTCACTGCCGAGCCAGAGTAAAGAGGCAGAGATTAACTCCGAGTCGGTGAGCGGCAAAAAGAGAGAGTTTATTTGAAACGCCCGGTTTTTATAAGATACATCACTACGGTTGAAGCTGATTGGTTTTATGGCAATTCATCTGACTCCATTGGTGGTTTTAGCACGAACGTAGCTCAAGGACATTATTCCACAACGTAGCTAATGTTTACAATTCTTCTCCATCAGAAGGCGACTGTTATGTCCGAACCTCTCTCCGGCTGTGTGAGCACAGACACGGGGAGCCGCTCCCCCAGCATCACCGTGCCTTCCCTGTGCTTTTTCCCAAGGAAAGAGAGCGAGAGCGGGAGCGGGAACGAGAGACCAGGCAACGGGAGCGGGAACGGGAGCGGGAGCGCGAGCGGGAGCGGGAGCGGCGGCAGCGGGAGCGCGAGCGGGAGCGGGAACGGGAGCGCGACAAGGAGCGGCAGCGGCGGAAGGAGGAGTGGGAACGGGAGCGGGAGCGAGTGAAGAGGGACGAGAAGGACAGGCAGCACAGGGACCGCGACAGGGACCGCGACCGGGACAGGGAGCGGGAGCGCGACAAGGACAAGGACAAGGCCAAGCCCCGGTCCCCGCTGCTCCCCAGGTGAGTGTGGGATGGGGTTTGGGCTCGGGGTTGGCGGGGCTGGTGGCAGCGTGCGGGATTCTGCTCTGTTCTGACCCACTGATGGGGTAAATGAGGTGTTCTAAAAGCTTTTATTCTGTTTTCAGTCTCATGGCAAGGGTGAGACAATGCAGGTGTGATAATTCACACCATCACAATCAAAAACTACTTCCTAATTACAAAACACTATAAGTGTTTCTTGGCCTATCAGCTTTTGCCACATCATGCTGTAAATGCCTTAAAGCCAATCATCTAAAATTACCCCTCATGAGTCCTACTACAATACGTCTTTCATAGTTCTGTTTCTCCAAAGTATCTAGTCTTATTTACAAAGCCATCCTTTGAAACTTATTTCTGGTTCCATTTCTCTCTCAATGATGTTTACCGTTTTCCATAGCATTTCTAAGTCAGCATTTCTCCTCTCAAAGTTTGCATACAGATCCATATTGTGTGGGCATTCTGTCAGGCTTTGGGAATTCTCTACAAATCCATTTCCCACAGGAGTGAGCATCCTGCTGTGTGTAACTGCTGAGGAGAGTAGGAGTTAATGAGCCTTGTGGCCACTAAGTGGAGCTCAAACATCAGTGACAATGAGTGTGCATAACCTGACCCTGAAAGCAGGAGTGTCCTTTGGTATGGAGATGTTCAGCTGTCCCTCTTCCCTTCAGGCTGGAGAGGTTTGGGAGGATGAGGGACCCCTGCAGGCTGATTCCCTGGGAGCCCTGTGGTGACTCCCTTTGAGGCCTTGAGAAATGTCTGTCACAAGAACCAGGGTTGCTTTGGGAGTTTGTGGATAGCAAAAGTATCTTGAGATTTAAGTACAACCTGAAAAGGTAAAGGAATTGTCCTTGGAACGAGTCTCTGCTCAGTGGAGTTGCAGCATGAGGTCAGGTTTGTTTCCTCTGACCACCCATTGTTTGTGGAAATCCCAGTTGTGACCTGTATGAAAGAGAAAATGGAACCAGACAGACTGAAAGTGCAGGAACGTGATTCCTGTTTTGTTCTTCTGTCAATGATTTATGTGCCCTGCCTTCCCAGCCTCCTCTGTCTGAGGCACATTTGTAAAGCTCTGGATAAATATCCCAGTGGAATTGAAGGTCTGGTGTCACAACCTCGTTTGCTTCACAATCATGGAAAAGTATCACATTTTTTGCAGAGGGACATCTTGGGGCAATCTGGTCTAGTGGAAGGTCCCTGCCCATGGCAGGGGGGTGAAATGAGATGAACTCAGTGTCCTTCTCAACCCAACCCATTCCATGATTTTGTGATCTCCAGGAAAACTGCTGAACAGTTTCTTGGGACGAGTGGCAGACGGGGACTCCCACAGCGTGTGGAGCACCCTGGGGACACACAGACATGTGTGGGGCAAAGAGAAGTGCAGGGAAGCTGTTCCCCAAGATTCTTTGGAGCTTTTCCTGCTGCCTGGTGTCTGTGTTGTTCCTCTGCACTGGAGGAAGGTGTAAAACACGATGGGCATGAGGAAGAGTTGGATCAATGAAGAGCAGGGCTAAGAATGCCAGGAATGAGGCTCCACGTGGAATCAGGTGGTTTCAGGTGGGAGCAGGGCTTAGTCTGAATCCCAGAATTTTTATCTGCATTACTGAAAGGATAGCTGATTTTTGACCCTCTTTCCCAGGAGGAAGTGACAGTTTCAGAACGGTCTGGAGGAGCAGCAGCAGCTCCAGAGCAGTTATAGGAATACCATAATTACATGTTCCGTTTAATTATAATCTTCACTTAACAACCACGATTTGTGCACCTTAATTAGCACGTTGCCTAGTGGTTTGTGCTCTCCTTGGCTTGGTGATGGGACAGATCTTGTCCAGACTCATGTGATGGAGATGATGTCAATGAAAGTGATGTCACCTGCTTGGCAGCTCAAGGTCATGAGTCAGTGACAGTCACCGTGACCCAGTGAGCCTGCTGGCTGCTCCTTCCCTTGGCACTCCTGGAGTCCTGGGGCAGAGTTGGGGCTGCCAGTGCTGCCCAAAGGGTGCTGCTGGGTAGGAGCAGTGGCCATGCTCACCAATCTTGGATCCATCTCATTCCGTGAAACCATGTGAGAGCCCAGAGATGGGATTGACAGCATTCAGGGGATACACATTCCCTGCTTCCCTCTGGCACAAGGGTGCTGGGGATCCCTCTTGTGTCTCCAAAACAGACTCCTTGAGATGAGTCTTGACCATTCAAAAATAGTTTCTGATGTACCTCTTTGCTTTTTTTGTTTTAAGTCTGCTATGGAGAGGGACTTTTCAAAGGGCATGGAGTGACAGGGCAAGAGGGAATGACCTTAAATTCAAGGGAATGCAGGGTTAGATGGAATATTGGGAAGGAATTCTTCCCTGTGAGGGTGGTGAGGCCCTGGCACAGGTTGCCCACGTTGGAAGGGACCCTAAAGCCCATCTCATCCCCTGCCATGGGATTTCAGTTCCCGTGGTGGACATCCATGTCAACATGACCCCATCCCACAGCTCTGCAGGTGTCTGGATGTCTGTGGAGAAAACAAACCTGCAGAAAGAAGTTTTGAAAAAACTTTTTAACAAGTGAAAGCTTAATTCCAGCTTCTCCCTTGGAGGGCACATCCCTCATCCGTCACTTGGCGTTTCCCCAGGAATCCCTGGCATGCTCGTGCTGTGACCTGGCTCTGGGCTGTGTCCCACGTCACCTTGTCACCAGCTCCCAACTTCCTCATGGCAGTGCAGTGGCTCGAGCCCTCTCACCTTTCCTCCAGATTCCTCCGTGCCAGGTTCCAGAGGGACAGCTTTGGCATCCTGGGATTGAGCAGCTCCCGAGCTCGTTTGGCGTGTCAGACCTGGGATTGCTCTCCGCTTCCTGGGAATGCACAGCAGTGCCACAGCACACACCTGGGGCTCTATTTATAGACTCTGGGCTTTCCCTAATTGCTGGATCCCAGCTTTTGGCAGGTCCAGCCTCTCTGGGTGGCGCTGGGGGCTGGCTCACGCCACGGCTGCCCGTTAACATTCCTGCCACTTCCAGGGCCCACGCGGCCCTGCTCGCTAATGGGCTTGGAGAACTCCTCCAGAGAGCTTGGAGAACTCCTCCACTGGGCTTGGAGAACTCCTCCACTGAGCTTGGAGAACTCCTCCACAGAGGTTGTGCAAGCAGCACTGAGCTTTGCCAGAGCTGAGGGTGTTGGTAATTCCAGGTCGGTGCCGGTTGCTGCGTAGGGGCTCCTGCAGGAGCTGGAGGAAGGGACAAACCAGGACCTACAGAATCAAGGGATGAGAGAACCCAAACAGCAAATAGCCAGGAATACAGGAACAAATTCCCTTTCCATTCTGCTGAAAGCAGGAAGGTTTAACCTGATCTCTAAACAGCAGAGGAGTTTAAGGCTAAAAATGTGGAGAAGACAGAGTTGTTCCCAACATTGCTGAGTGATGGAGCTGAGGAGGAGTAGAATTTAACAAAGATTTAAACCCTGATGCATTCAGGAACAAGTGTTTTTCCTTGAACCTTTGGAAAGATGAGGCTGCAGTGTTTGGGCTCCAATGGGATTGTCACATGTGGAATGGCCTTTTTTGAAGGAACTCAAAAAATTCTCTTCCAGTACCTGTAGGGAGTGGCCAAGAAAGAGAGAGACTTTGAACAAAAGCATGGAGTGACAAGGAGAGATGGATTCAAACTGGCAGAGAGGAGGTTTAGATTGGATTGTGGGAAGAAATTCTTCCCTGTGAGGGTGGGCAGGCCCTGGCAGAGGTTGCCTATCGTCGTGGTCCACACACAGAAGAAAGGACTCTTGACAATAATTTCAGAAGGCTAAAATGATTTATTAAAATGACTCCATAATTCTAATATATTTCTATATCTGCTCAGCAGAGAGCATTCCATGCTCCTGCTGCTGCTTCGTCCAGGAAAATGTGTCCGAATAGTTTACAACATCAGAAAGATAAAGTAATTTCAGTTCAGTCTCCTCATAGGTAGGAGGAGGCCAACCAATTCCATGTCCTTGAAGAACAGACACAGATATTTTGTTTACAGAAAGCTTATACAGAGTAAAAGACAGCAAAAGGATGTTCTCCCATGGGAAAATGATCAGAAGGCTTACACACAGAGAAACTTATAATATGTTCATAGCAACAGTTGCCCAGAGCAGCTGTGGCTGCCCCTGGATCCCTGGAACTATTCAAGTCCAGGTTGGAGCAACCTGGGCTAGTGGAAGGTGTCCCTGCCCATGGCAGGGGGTAGAATGAGATGAGCTTTAAGATCCGTTCCAACCCAAAGCATTCCATGGTTCTGTGAATGTGAAATTGCTGTTTTAAGCTTTGGGTTGGGTTTTTTTCCCAAGCTTAAGGTGAGCACTCCAAGAAGTTTAAAATCTGAGATTGCACTGCTGGTAAAACTGTTCCTCCCCCTCCTCCTCCTCCTCCCTCCTCGGGCATTGAACACTCAAACAAGCCAGGACACTTTATGATCAATTAGAGGGATAACTTGGCTGTCTGTCCTCCTGCTCCCATCTCCAGAACAAGTTCTGGTGCCTCAGGCTGGGCCTGATTTTTGCTGAGTGCAAAATTCCTTCTTTTTCTCTCCGTCTTGCCAGTGGAGCTCCCTGTTGTGCAAAGCCTTTCAGGGATAAAGAAGTGACATGAAATACGTCCTCTGAAGAAACTTAGAGCAGTGCAAGATGTTCTGACCCTTAGCTGGGGGCAAGGCTCTACACATTGAAATAATTTGCTTTAATCCTTTCTCTTGTTGCCATAGGCCTTTATCCCACAGGCATCTGAGGGAATCTGTTTGTTCCAAGAGCTCATGAAGCAACCCAGTGTTGTGGGGCCTGTTGGTGGTTGTATTTCCAAAGCACTGAGGGAGATTGAGGAGATCATTCCCAAGGGGCAGCACTGGCACTGGTGTCACTGTGACAGGGACAGGACTCAGGGAACAGCTGGAGCTGGGCCAGGGGAAGTTTAGGGTGGATATCAGGGAAAGGTTCTTCCCCCAGAGGGTGCTGGGCACTGCCCAGGCTCCCCAGGGAATGGGCATGGCCCCGAGGCTGCCAGAGCTCCAGGAGAGTTTGGGCACAGCTCTCAGGGATGCCCAGGGTGGGATTGTTGGGGGTCTGGGCAGGGACAGGAGCTGCACCCACCAGAGAGAAAAGGAATCTCAGTTTTGCTGCCCCCTCAGCTGGGCTGGCTCTCGGTGTTGTTGAGCAAGCAAGGAGGAAGAAGGTCCATGAGATGAGCATTGGTTTCTTTCCCAGCTGGATTTCCTCTCCAGGGAATGCTGGGGGTTCTGGTGAGGAGCAGCATGGCAAAGTGAACCTTGGAGTGAGACATGTCATCTCCAGTCTTGGGATTTGTCCTGATGTATCACCTAAAGGCTCTTCCCTCAAAGACCAGACAAGCTTCAAGCTGTGCCTGGGGAGGCTCAGGTTGGACATCAGGAGGAATTTCTTTATGGAAAAAGTGACTGGGCACTGGAAGGGGCTGCCCAGGGAGATGGTGGAGTCCCCATCCCTGGAGGTGTCCAAGGAGGGACTGGACGTGGCACAGGGTGGGGATCGGTCATAGGTTGGACTTGATGACCTTGGAGCTCTTTTCCAACCTCAGTGGTTCTGGGATTCTCATGATATGGAGCCCAAATTCCATGGAACACCAGTGCCAGGTAGGATGAGGAGAAGGGGGCTGTTGTCCTTGCAGATGTTCCCAGGAGGTGACAGCAGCTCCAAAGGTGTCAGGAAGGAGCAGTGCCTGACAGACCATCCTGTCCTTATCACACACACCACACTTTTTTTGGAAGGAAGTTGCCTCCATCAGGACAAAAACCTATTAATGGAGAGCACTTAGGCAGCCATTAAAAACCAAAATAACCCTGTGAGTGGGGACTCAGACAACTGACAGCAAAGTCAGAAAGGACAAATCATAAATCCTTTCCAACAAGGAACACTGAGCTTCTTCCCAGCTGCTCCTGAGGTGTCCCCTGGAGTGTGAGGTGCTGCAGATTCCAGGACAGAAGGTGACGTGATCCCATGGCTGTGCTCACCCTTGTGTTGTTTTCTCAGGCTGGTTCAAGTTGACTTTGTTAATCTCTGAGCATGTTAATGAGCAGGATAACCCAGGCTCTGGAATCAATGCAGGTTATCCAGGGCCTGCAAGTCAGAAAGTGTTGGAATGAGCTTGATTAGATAAAGGAGTGGCAAAAAGAAGGGAATGCAAATGGAGTGATTCATGGTGGTGTGTGCACCACAAAGCAACTGAACTTGTTTTTTTGGGAGAATCTCTAATTCTGAGTGTTCCTGGGTCGTTGTTGTCTTTCCTGAGAGTTTCTGTCAGCTGGATTTGTTCCCTATTTTTTTTGGTGTAGAGGCTCTGAATGAAAGTAGCTGTCAGTCAGTTTTGGGGGGCTTAGTGATGGCATCTCATCCTGCTGCCTAAAAGTGGGAGGATGGTGGATTTGGGATCCTCTTAGGATCCTTTCCCTGTGGAAATGTCAGTTATTCCCTAAAAGAAATCCTCCTGCCACAGGGGGAAGAGCAGGCAAGGCAGACAACTGTGTGCTCTTGCTGGTTTTGGAGTTGGGCTTTGGTAAAGCCCTGGAATGCCCTGATTTAGTCTTGTATCCATGAGAATTGAGTGAAGAGGGGAAACCAGCCTCCATCCAGGGGCATGGATTTGCTCTGCAGGTGTCTGCACCTCCCTGGGCAGCTTCTGGGAGTGCAGGGAATTAAGGGAAGCAAATGAGCCCAGGCTGTTGGGTTTCCCAGGCTGAGATGGGTTTTATCTGCTCCAGCTGGAGCTGGACCTCTGCTCCTGCACACTCCAGGTGTTCCAGGACTGCTCAGAGGAGGAATTCCCTTCTTTTCACGTACAGAACACATCCCCTGCTGCTCCAAGGTTTTTTGGGATCTCAATCCAGTGCCCTGCATGGAAGCTCAGCTGTGATAAACATGATAACAACTTGTTTACATCCCTGTTTTTCATGGTGCAGCTGCCAGCCAGAGCCATGGAACCTGCTTAGACAGCTCTTCTTTCATTTCTGCTCCCAGGACCTTGGGGAAGTTGGTGATAAGAACAGCTCTGCTCTGGAGCCACGCTGGGAGAGCTGGGGGTCTTCAGCTTGGAGAAGGGAAGGCTCCCTGGAGACCTTGGAGCCCCTTCCAGGACCTAAAGGGGCTCCAGGAGAGCTGGAGAGGGACTGGGGGCGAGGGCTGGAGGGACAGGACACAGGGAATGGCTTCCACTGCCAGATTAGATGGGATATTGGAAAGGAATTCTTCCCTTTGAGGATGGAGGTTGCCCAGAGAACCTGTGGCTGCCTCATCCCTGGAAGTGCCCCAGGCCAGGCTGGATGGGATTTGGAGCAGCCTGGGATAGTGGAAGGTGTCCCTGCACAGGGACTGGCTGAGATTTAATGTCCCTTTCCACTCACACCCTTTTGTGATGCCAGGATGATAAAGTCTGTGAATCAAACAAAGCTTTCCAAGTTTTCCACAAAAAAAATTCCTGCTGACTGGAATTTCTGTTGGTCCTTATGGTTCTTGAGCTGCTGCCTCCACTCCCCAGCAGCAGAGGAAGAGTTTTGTAACCCTAAATGGAGATGAAGGGCAGTGAGTGACTCAGGTGTGGATCTCAAGGAATGTGATTTTCTTTGGCATTTCAGAGCTGGAGTTACTGGGAGATCCCCCAGCCTGGATTTTAGTGGAACAAGGTAATTCCAGGGCAGGATTGCTGGCACATTCTGGGGCAGGATCTGCCTCCTGCTCATGGAGAGGAGGCTCTCCAGGCTCAAATGCTCAGCCCTTAGGGGAAATGCCATCTCAGATAGCTTTATCTCCCTGCTGGGATGATTTCATCCTGGAGGTTCAGATTGTATCTCCACTCTTTAATTTCCAAGCCTCTCCCCATCAGGCTTTGAAGAAATCCTCCTCTTTTTTTTT
>VXAX01005808.1:0-21310 GCA_013399835.1 Leptocoma aspasia | reverse complement strand
TTTTTTTTTTTTTTAAGTGACTGATAACTCAGCTTCAGATGGCAACAGCTTGAGAAAAGCATTTTCCCTAATATTTCTCCAAGGTCAGTGGGCAGCAGCAGCTCCAAAGGCCAGCATTCCCTGCCCTGGACACACGTAGGTGCCTTTCCAGAGCTGTTGTCCCTCTCCATTACTCCAAGACAGGAAAAGTTCCTGCATGCTTGCACTCTGCTGGAATTTATTTTGCAGCAATTACAGGTCCCTTCACAACTGCCTTGGCACATGGCTGCAGTCATTCCTCGAGTCCACTTCCTCTGGAAAATTCCACTTGCCACTGAAGGAAAAGCGGCGCCGGCGCTGCTGACGCAATCCCAGCTTTCCTGGAGAAACACAAAGGCTGTTAAATCATCCCTGGACTTTCCTCCTGGAGAAAAGTGAGCTGGAAGAGCAGCTGGGAGCCAGGCTGACGTCACTGCTGCCCAGGGGTGATAAGGTTTGGTTCCCTGGAGGAGGATGGGAAGGACAGGAAGCGCTTTCCCCTGGACAAAGCTCATTTCCCCTCCGAGATTATAAATGCATTTGCATAATACATGAGGAGAACTTGAGCTGGGCAGCTCTTTTCTTCCCCCCTCCAAAGTTTTGTTGGGCTCAGTGACGTTCAGCTGGGGTTTTTTTGGGAGGAAGGTTTATTTGGGAGCTGGCTGAGCCATGCTGGGGGTGCTGCCAGCTGGAGCTGCCTCTGCTCCTCCTCTCCCTGCCAAAGCCACTGAAGTTCAGCTTCACTTCTCCTGATTGCTGTCATTCCATTCCAGCCAAATGGCCATCAGCATGTTCCTTCTGGAAAAGAAAACTTTTAGTTATTTTAAGGATAAAATTGCCTTTGGAAGGTGCTGCCCCAGTGATTCTTGAGGATCTGGGTGGAAATTCAGGTGCTTTTGGTCACTCTTGTCTTGTCTCTTCTTCCCTCTAATTAATTTTTTTTAAACTTTGTGGAAGAGACTTAGGAGTTAATTCTGAAATATTTCAGTTGTTTCCTAAAAATTGGAACTTGGTGAAAAAGGTCAGGATGAACACAAGAGTTCTCCACCACTCTCTGTGCTGAAGTGTGTGAGGTTTGCCAGCAGCCTGGAGCTGTGCTGAGGGTGAGGATGAACTCCTGAGCTGATCCCATGGCTCACCAGCCCTGCAATTCTTCCCTCCTTCCTTCCTTCCTTCCTTTTCACCATGGCTGAGCCCCTGCCCTGGGCAGGTTGATCTCACTGAGCCAGCAGCAAACCATTCTTAATTTTTAATTTATTGAACTAAGGAGCTGGGAGCTCCACCAAGCACCAGCTCCAGCACAAAAGGACCTGGCTGTAAGAGTGAAAGTGAGGAGAAATCCTCCCCTGCTCATCTCCCAGCCATGGGACTTGGCCAGGCTGTGGTTGGGATGTTCCTCTAGGGAGCTGCTCCAGCTCACTTTCCATTCTGCCTCCTGAATTCCACTGCAGAAGACGAGTCCAGCAGCATCAGATGCCAGTTTTAGGTTGAACGAGTTTCTTTGGTGATGCCACACATGGGAAGCTCTGAGGAAAGGCTTTGAAATTGTCCTGACAGCAGCAGCATCTTCCTTGTCTCTAGCATTTAGTGCTGAGTCAAAAAGCCAAGCACACCCCAAAATGAGACTTTCTGTTGTGGTTTTCCTGGGGAAAAACCTTTCCTCCAGAAAGTGACTTCATCCAGAGGGAATTGCATCAAACCAGGTAATAGGGTGCAAGTAAATGAGATTTGCTTTCAGAGTCATCCCTGCTCCCAGCTGGCACCCAGGCTCTGGAGTTCAGCTGGAGTTGTTCCAGCCCCCAGGATGTGCTGTTGGAAGGGAATTTGAGTTGGTTTTAAGGCAGAACAAATCCTGTAGGATGCTTTTCTTTCTGAAAACTGGTTCAGGAGGGAGTTGAGCCTGGAGGGGCGTGAGGGCATTCCTTAGTTCATGGACTCGTGGGATATCCTGAGCTGGAAGGGACACACAGGGATCTTCAGCCCAATGCTTGGCCCTGCCCAGGACACCCCAAAATCCAATCCTGAGCTGTGTCCAAACTCTCCTGGAGCTCTGGCAGCCTCGGGGCCGTGCCCATTCCCTGGGGAGCCTGGGCAGTGCCCAGCACCCTCTGGGGGAAGAACCTTTCCCTGATAGCCAACCCAAACTTCCCCTGACACAGCTCTTGGCTTCCAGATTTGTCATTTTGGGCACTGCAGGAGAAACTTCCCCAGAGGTTTTATCCTGGATAAACCTGCCTCTCTGCCCAGCTGTGCCAGCAGAATATTCCCCCTGCATCTCCCAAAGCTCACAGACTGTGATCCCATGGGAAGGGACATTGGATCAGGATATTGGCTTTTATCCATGAGCATCCTCACATGGTTTTCTCTCCTCCTTTCCTTGCTCTTTATCCTGCTGCCTCATGCCAGTTGTGGAGGCTTCTACCAGTATTCCTTTTCTTCTTTCTCTGCGCTTGGTTGATTTGAGGATATTCCAGAGGTGAATTTGGCAATTCCAAATGGATTTGTAAAGGAGGAAGGAGCCCTTGAGCCCAGCTTGGACTATTTAATGTTACCAGGTTATAAAGAATAGGTCCAATCCCATATTCCAAGTTGTGGTGTTCCTTCAAGGTGAAATACTCATGGAATTGTGGCTGTAACTTAGAAAATTTGCCCAATCCACTGCAGATACCCTGTGCTGAGTTGAACAGTGTGTGTTGGAGCAGTGCTGGGAAAGGGGCAGGCTGGATTGGGGCTGCTGGGGAATAAAGCTGAGCCATGACCCTGCCTGGGCCTCCCTTCCTGGGCACTCAGCACTTCTCTGTGGGATGGAGGCATCCAATTCTCCTCTGCTGGAGCTGGAATGAGATTTGTGGGAAGGGTGAACATGAAAGGAGGGGTTTTCCTCTGAATATTCCACGGGAGTTGTGGGGCAAAGAGTAAAATTGCTTTGACATCAGCAGAGATAAGGAAAGAGTCAGATGCTGGGTTTTTAGCCCTGGGTTGGGGAAGAGGAAGCTCTGCCAGAAAGGAGGGGATGAGGCTTCTGTGAGGTGTGAAGTCTTCAAAGGACAGGCTCCTGACCAAGAGCTTTCATTATACTGGAGTTTGTTGAAGTGTTGCTGAAATTATTAGAAAACTTGGAGGTGGCTTTTTTATCTCAAAAAGGTAGAGGAAGTTGTGTGGGGAGTGGTTGCTTCAGTAGTGTGAGTAATGGGGTGGTACTGGCTGAACCCAGCAGGGAAGGGGCCTTTCCTTCCCCAAATTCTCAGGGAACTCACTGGTTTGAGGAAAGGAATAAATGCATCATTGTCCTGCTCATTTGGTGAGTGCAAGAGATTCAGAAAGCTTTAATCCCTCGCAAACTCTGCCTGAAACCCCAGGGAGAAGGTTAGAAGCAGGTAATTGAGGAGTTGAGTGCAGGTTAGAGCGAGGTCGAGGAAAAATTCCAGGTTAAATCACCCAGAGATAAGAGGTAATAAAGTCTCTGCCTCAAGAAACTCATCCTGGAGTACTCAAGGAAGTGTCTGGTTCAGATGCTGAAAAGTTGGCCCTGAATTATTTTCAGATGGTTGGAGAGAAGAAAGGAAACCTGAAGAACCAAAAAAGGGAAAATGAAAGTAGAACCCTAAAAAGGGAAGGGAGGAGATGGAGAGTGAGGCCTGGCTGGGCACCTCATTTGGTGTTTGAGCACCCACAGGATAATCCAGAGATAAACCAGCCTGGTTTATGGCCAGCTGGGGAGGGAACTGTTCCCTTTGGAAGGGTGAAAGGAGGTCACAGCCTGTGACAGCCCCACGGGGTGTCCTGGTAATGGGAACATCGGGGTAATCCAGGCTTGGTGGTGACTCCTCTGCATTGCACCAGGCTGGGCCCCAGCTCTGTGCTGCTGCAGGGAGGACCAGGATCCCCATTCCCTTCCCTCTTGCTTGTGTCCAGTGCTTGGAGGCCAAGAGCTGAGCCTGGAATCAGCCAGCAGGTCACAGAGTGCTCAGTGGGACAAAGGAGTTCACAAAATTGTGGCTTGGTTGGTTTACAGAGCAGCACTGGTTTGTCACTGGTTTGTCACTGGTTCACAACTGAGAGTTCCAGCACTTGATCACCCCAAAATGGTGCTGCAATCCCACAGGGGACATTAGGAGCTGCAAGCACTTAATCTCAGAGACGAATTTGCGGATTTTTCCATGGCCCTCTATGTTCATTCACACATTTTATTACAACATATTTATCATTTCTGGATGTTTTCCCCCGCCCCTCTTGTACCAACCTTTCTAACCCCTCCCCACATCCCAGCTGCTGACCTCCTCCTTGTTTTGCAGCCGCCAGCCCGAGGCACCAAAGAAGGACAAGGAGGCCACGGCGCTGGGCAGCGCTCCGTCCAAGCGGGCAGACGAGTGGAAGGACCCCTGGCGCCGATCCAAGTCCCCCAAAAAGAAGCTGGGCCTGTCCCTGTCCCCCAGCCGGGCACGCAGGCGCCGGAAAACCTCGGCTTCCTCAGCATCTGCTTCTGGCTCCTCCAGGTGAGGCCAGGGGGAGAGCCTGGCAGCCTGGCCTGGGTGGGACGGGCTCCTGCGTGCCCAGGGAGGGTGTTTGGAACAGAGAGGCTGTGGGGTCTGCACACCAGGGCTAGTGGAAGGTGTCCCTGCCCAGTGGAATTGGGTGATTGTTGTGTGAACATTTTATAAAAGTTTCCCTGCATGCAGGCCTGCAGAAAAACTCTTCCCATGGGAAAGCGTCTTTTACTCTGTACAAGTTTCTATTAACAAATCTCTGAGCTGTGTTTCAAGGACACAGGTTTCTCTGCCTGTCCCCTGATAACAGGAGATGGGGGTTTTTCTTCCTTTCAGCCTATGAGGTGAAAAGTTGTTATCTCTGATTGTGTAAGCTGTTCTGGCATTCCTTGAATGGAGCTGGAAGCAAGAGCTTGGGATGCTCTGGACCGGGCAGATAATAGCCCATTTCTTTAAATTATAAAATCGTGTTAATAAATCATATTTAGCCTTCTGATATTATTGCAAGAGTCCTTTGTCACAGCATGGACCACAGCAATATCCCTGCCCAGTGGAACTGGGTGGTCTGTAAGGTCCCTTCCAAACCAAACCAAACCAAACCATGTTTTTGTATTACAAAGCCACTTATTACGAATGGCTCGACACAATGAATCAGGACCCTTTGACTCCATATATCAGAAGGCTTAAATATTATTTATTAAGATGACTCCAAAGTTCTGAGGCTTGGGCTATATCGTGCCCATGTACAGAGCTCAGATGCTTGCTTCTTGCTGCCCTGTACCAGAATCTCAGAATGCTGTGACTCTGCCTGTGGCAGAATCCTTCTCTCTCTCCCTCCTGTCCGTGTGATATTACAAAGTGAGAACTGATAACCAGGACCAGCTTCCTCCCACAGACAGGCCAGAGGGACAATGTCCTTGGACAGAACACAGCTCAGAGATTGTTTATAGAAACTCTGTGCTGAGCATGTGCTTCTCCCTAGGAAGAAAAGCCTTTGCAGGTTTTTCACCCAGGGACCCACAAAATGTCAGTGACAGTTTTGTGTTTGGGAAAGCAGTCCAAGACTCAGCAGCACCTGTGGACACTTAGTGAGGTAAAAGCCAAAGCAGGCAGGGAGCTGTGCTGTGACTCTTGGAGATGAGGTGTGGGAAATGGATTTGTAGAGAGTTTTTCAAGTTTGTTAGAAGGTTTACATAGCATTTGTTTGTAAACTTTGAGATCAGAAATGCTGACTTAGCAATGGAATAGGGCAGACATTGCTGAGAGAGAAATGGAGCTAGAAATAAGATTCAAAGGATGGCTTTGTAAATGAGATTAGGTACTTTGGAGAAACAGAACTGTGAAAGATGTATTGTAGTAGGACTCATGAGGGGTGATTTTAGATGATTGGTTTTAAGGCATTTACAGCATGGTGTGGCAAAAGCTGATAGGCCAAGAAATGCTTACAGTGTTTTCTAATTAGGAAATAGTTAACTTCTGATTGTGATGGTGTGAATTATAACATCTGTATTGTCTCACCCTTCACATGAGACTGAAAATAGAATAAAAGTTTTTAAAACACCTCTCATTTACCCCATCTCTGGGTCAGAAAAGAGCTTAATCTGACAATCAGGAAAAGGCAAATCCTTGGAAAAGCCACTTTTCCAGTGAATTGGAGCTGGATGCAGTGTGCATGATAGCAACTCACCTAGATGAAAACTGACTTCAATAGGAGCAGTAAGAGCTGGGAGCTGTAAAAATTGGATCCTGGTCACTCTGGGATGGATGGAGGGAGGAGTTGAGCTCATTCCAGTAAGAGCAGATTGATGCTACTGGGAGAACTGGGATTGTGGAGTTTTGTTAGAGCCTTGGAGGGTTGGAATGGGGCTTGGAAACCAGTGGTGTAAAATAAGATAAAAACCACCTTTTAGAAAGAAACTCCCTGAATCTGGGAGCCTCGAGGCACAAACTGGATCCATTTCCTTTAAATGCTTCAACTTGAAGCTCCTGAAAGAGGGGGAAAGTACCCAGGAGGAATGAGGAACATGTTAAATTGGAGATAGACATCTAAAAGCCAGAGCCCTCCTGAAGCAGGTTTTCCTGCTGGGATCACTGCACCCAGTCAGGTGGGGTGCAGTATTGGGGGATTGTCCAGTGAAAAGGCACAAAATATGTGGAAGCAGTTCCCAAAAAGGCTGGAAAATCAGTAATTAAAGGAAGGGAGGATTATTTAAGGGTGCAAAGAGAGCAGCAACAACAGGATCCTCCCTAAAAGAAAAAGGGGATTTGAGGAGAGGCTGTAAATCCTGACAGCTCCCCGAGTAGAAGGCTGGTGGGGTTTGGAGCAGAACTTGGGAAGAACATCTTTGGAAACAAAACCTTGGGGGCTTTTCAGGAAGGTCTAAATTTTAGTATTTCTGTTCAGGAAGCTCTGAATTTTAATATTTCTGTTCCAGGTCCTCTTCTCGTTCATCCACCTACTCTGGGTCCGGCTCCTCCCGCTCGCGCTCCAGATCCTCCTCCTACAGCTCCTACTCCAGTCGTTCCTCCAGGCACAGCTCTTTCTCAGGCAGCAGGTCCAGGTAGTGGCTCCTGGGACAGGGAATCAGTGGTGGGATGGTTTCCAAACGCTTCCTGACAGTTCCTTTTTGCTCTGTTCAAGTGAGCCGTTCCAAGCGCTTCTCTGAGCGAGGGAGGCTGTGGCTGTTGGATGAAGGAGATCTGTCAGCCACCCCCTCCTCTCCCCAGTGCTCCCACCCACAGGTGCAGTGCTGTTGTGGCTGGGCTCTTTCCCATGCCTGTGCTGGATTAACATTCCCATCATTTGCATTTTCTGATTGGAAGAAGTTCAGCAGCATCTCTTTTCTGTGGCGCTGGAATTTCTGTTTCAAGAGGCAAATCCCATTTCTTCATTAAAGCAGTTGTGTCTTGTGATAGCCCTGACACTTCAAAGTAGCAATCCAGTGTCCCATGCTGATTAAGGTTTATTCCTCTGCAACTTCCTTGCCCCTGCAGACAGTTTCCCAAGTGTGGAATATCCATAGTGGGAGAACTGGCTCCTTAGATAGGAGCTGAAGCCACACAGGTACCCAGAGCAGATCCCACAGGTGATGGCAGAACACACTCTATCACTTCTGGAGGCTGGAAAAGCTCAACTGGGAGCCAATTCCATCTGGGAAGCAGAATGAGTTTCCCCATCCATCCATGCTCCAGGCAGGACAGTGCCAGTGTGGGTGACACCCTTGGCTGCCTCTCCCTGAGGTGGCAGAGTGAGGAACACCCTCTGCCCAGCTGTCACCAGAGGAGCTGTGACACAGGAGTCAGAGCAATAAAGGCACTTCCAGTCTTGGCACTGGGGTGAATCACCCAGCACCAGCACGTGGTGTGTGCTCAGGGGTTCAGGAAACAGCTCCTGCCCTGGATTGTCACCTTTGGGATGCACCACTTAATGCTGTTTCTTCTGTTCCAGAAATTACAGATCAGATTTAGGTGTATTTTTTGTCTTTCTCCCAAGTTTCTTTTGGTTTTGTTGCTGTTTAAAGGATGAACTGCTCTGGGAGTTACTGGACATAAAGTGATGAACATAAAACTCAAAATCCTGCTTATTTTCCTGTGTGTTCTCCCTCAGGAGAGAATAGAGAGGATGGAGACAGCCTCAGGTGTTGCTGTGGAGTGCCTCTCTTGTAGCTGATCCTGTTTTTTCTTCTGTTTCCTACTTTTCCCACTGTCTGATGACAGAAGTTAAGTTTTGTTGCACAGAGTCCAAATATAAAACCAGGAGAAGCTCAGGACAGGTTCCTGGGGAGGGGGCAGTGGTGGCTGAATGCCCTGAGAGCCAGGAAAAGCTCCTGCAATCCCAGAGCCTGAGCTGAGTGATGTCTCCTTCCTTTCCAGGTCAAGGTCCTTCTCATCTTCTCCCTCTCCTTCTCCAACACCATCTCCTCACAAGCCACTGGCCAAGGCTAAAGGGGAATTACTGCCTCCTCCTGGGAAAGGGTAAGGATCCATCTTCCTCTGGATGAGAGTCCAGACAAACCCTTCTGACCTTCAGGGGCCTTAAGCTGAAGGAATGCAAGATTAGATGGAATATTGGGAAGGAATTGTTCCTGTCAGGGTGGGGAGGCCCGGGATCCTTGGAAGTTTCCAGGTTGGATGGGGCTTGGAGCAGCCTGGGATAGTGGAGGGTGTCCCATGGCAGGGAGTGGAACAGGATCTTTGAGGTCCCTTCCCATCCAAACCATTCTGGGATTCTAAACCTGATTGAGTTTAAGAAATAAATGAAAGATGCAAAATACAAACTTTAATGAAGAGTTTTTTAGCTTGGCAAATTGAATGAAATAATGGCACTTTTACTTATTAAATCCAAATTAAACTGTACAAGTAGCCTTAAACATTACCTGTATACAAGTGTTTAAACACATGATTTACTGCTGGAACATTCTGTGTGTGCAGATATATTTGTATAATCTAAAGATATGTAATAGGAGCTATAAGAAAGTTTAAATTCCTTCCTCTGCTGTGGCTTTGGTTAATCCACAGCCTCAGAATAAAGAAGTGGTTCGGCCTCATTGACTTTTCACACTGGAGACAGATGAAAACAGGACTGGAGCTCTCTGCAGCAGGGTTTGGCACATTCTGACAGCCCTACTGCTCTTTTAAATTCCTGAAATTGCTATTTCACAAACCCTGCAGTGGCAGATTACGGGGACATTGGAGGGTGACACAACACCACAGTGATGTCACCTGTTCTAAGCTGACCTGCAAATAAATGACACCATGGGAATCCCCCTGAATTCTCCAGAATTTAGGACAATCCCCTTTGCCACAATTCTTGTGCCTTCTTATCCTGCTCTTTGGGGTTTTTTCCCCCTCCACTTGGGGCTCAGCCCTCTGAGGCCCCTGCAGTGGTGTCTGCTCCCTCCCAGTGCTCCTGGCAGTGCTGCTTTGGTGACACCAGGGCAGCCTGCCCCGGCAGGAGCAGGGTTATTGTCACTGTGAACGTGCCACGGGTTAATCCTGTGTTCTGCAGGGGATAACTGCAGATATTGAGCACAGGAGGAGCAGGAATTACCAGAGTGGGTGTGCAGACAGCACCTCCTCCCCAGTTAATGGTGGGAAATCAGTGCTGGGGTGCTCCAGGGACTGAAGGGGGCTGTGGACAAGGCATGGAGGGACAACACACAGGGAATGGCTTCCCACTGCCAGAGGGCAGGGCTAGATGGGATATTAGGGAGAAATCTTTCCCTGTGAGGGTGGCAGGCCCTGGCACAGGGTGCCCAGAGCAGCTGTGGCTGCCCCTGGATCCCTGGCAGTGCCCAAGGCCAGGCTGGACAGGGCTTGGAGCCACCTGGAATAGTGGAAGGAGTCCCTGCCCATGGCAGGGGTTGGAATATGATCTTCAAGGTGTTTCCAACCCAAACCATTCCAGGATCATACTTTGAGCAGTGTCCAGCTGTCAGAGCAGAGGTTGGAGTGTTCTGAGCCCCAGATTGGGCAGCCCTGAGGAGCCAGAGCCATTCCCATCTCCTGCAGTGGGTGTTGGATAACACAGTGGTGTTCCCATCCAGTTTTCCACAGGGAGCACAAGCCAAGGGACAGATCCAGGCATACACAGGCTGTTTTGCACCCTCCTGATCTGTGTGCTGGAGTTAAAAAGAGAATTTTTGCATTAACTGTGCACATTTCATTCTGAAGCCTGACTGGCAGATTTTAAGCAGGTGTGAGTGTCTGGGATAAAAATGATGAAATTAAATGGATAAGAAACAACATTTCCACCCAGTCTGCTTCAGGAGTTAATTTACAAGTCAAATATCTCCAAAATTGGCTGTTGTACTGTAATTTGTCTCTGAAAAGATGAATTGATTGAGCACATGAGGAACAAATCCCTTTAGGGAAATCCATGGTGTTTGTGTTTTGGTGAAACAGCCAAGTGTTTGTAGCTCCAGAAATCACATCAGGGCCAGGCTGGATGTGGTTTGGAGTAACCTGGGATAATGGAAGGTGTCCCATGGAATGCAGTGGAGTGGGATGATTTTTAAGGTCCCTTCCAGCCCAAACCATTCCAGGATTCCATAATCTCTAGAATATTAAACAACAACAAACCCGAGCACATCGTTTCTGAGGACATCTGTACTCTGTGCCCACCCCCTGGGATCACACACCTGAAAATTGTCATTTTTCCAGGGAAAAATCTGTGAAGAAACTCACTGCCCTCCCAGTCCCTCAGCCACTCACAAAAATTACAGCAGCAGCCCCAGAGCCAGCCAAGCCAGGGGATAATCGGGAAGCAAGGAGGAAGGAACGTCAGACAAGGACTCCACCCAGGAGGTGAGAGAGGTGGGGGGTTTAGAGTGAGGCTTGATCTCATGGGAGATCCAGCAAATCCCACTTTTCTGGGTCCTGGAAGATCCAGCAAATCCCAGAGTCCCGATGTCCATCTCCTGGGGCAGGGAGAAAAGGGGAAGAGAGCTGGGCTGGAATGTACCTGATCTGCCATGAGAGGCTCCTGCCTGTGGAGGCTGGGGGGAGGATGGAGTGGGTGGAATACAGGAAATGTGGCAAAATCAGGGTGGGAGTGGGGAAAAAGGCATTTTGGGGAGCTGCTGCTTGTGGAGGTGGCACAGTGAGGAAAAAGGAACGTGTGGGACCTGTTTGGTGCCACACAGATCTGGTGTGGTGGAGGGTCAGCAGCTGATCCACAGTGGCCACGGGGATATTCCCCACCACAGAACATCATTCCCAAAGATGTTCCCCACCAGAGAACATCATTCCCAAAGATGTTCCCCACCAGAGAACATCATTCCCAGGGATGTTCCCCACCACAGAACATCATTCCCAAAGATGTTCCCCACCACAGAACATCATTCCCAGGGATGTTCCCCACCACAGAACATCATTCCCAGGGATGTTCCCCACCACAGAACATCATTCCCAGGGATGTTCCCCACCACAGAACATCATTCCCAAAGATGTTCCCCACCACAGAACATCATTCCCAGGGATGTTCCCCACCACAGAACATCATTCCCAGGGATGTTCCCCACCACAGAACATCATTCCCAGCACATAAACTGGGAGAAGTGGTGGAAGGGGCCGATCACCCCTCAGGGAGGGCTGGGCGTCAATCAGAGGGCACTGAACAAATCTCTGGTTTTCTCCTGGGGTTTCCCCCCCTCTCTGCCATTACAATTCTCATTCTGGAGGGGTGTTTGCTGCCTTGCAGGAGGACCATCAGTGGCAGCATCAGTGGCAGTGCCAGCAGCTACAGCGGGTCCAGCTCCCGATCGAGGTCCTTGTCCCGGTCTCTCTCCAGATCTCATTCCAGATCATCCTCTGCCTCAGTCTCCCACTCTCCCTCTGGGTCAAGGAAATCCAGGTACATCCCTGAGCCTTCATGATCTTTATTTAACAGCAGAGGTTGTGGCTGTTGTTCACAGGTTTGGTTTCTTGTAGTGGAAGCTCTCCATAGCTCCAGCAGCACAAGCTGCGGGTGCCTGGGAGGTGGGACAAGGTTGGGTTTGTGTTACAGATCCCAAGTCCTGAATTGTGATGGGAATACAGTGTTGGAGAGGGCATGGAGTGATAGAACAAGGTATAGTGGCCTTAAATTGATAGATGGGATCTTTAGATGGGATATTTGGGAAAAATGCTTCCCTGTGAGGGTGGGGAGGCCCTGGCACAGGTGCCCAGAGAAGCTGTGGCTGCCTCTGGATCCCTGCAAGTGTCCATGGCCAGGTTGGACAGGACTTAGAGCAACCTGCTCTTTTGGGAGGTGTTGAGGTTGGAACTGAATTATTTTTAATGTCCCTTCCAGCCCAAGCCATTCCATGATTCCCTGATATTTCCCTTGTGGTTTATTCAAGGAAATAATCCTGTTATGTGTGTCCAAGTACCCATTTAACCTAAATGGTGACCAGAACAACTCCTTCTGGCCAGGGTGATCCCACATGTTAATTAAACTACTAATGAAGAGTTTCAGGCTATGGAGCTTGGCTCTCCTGAGCCTCTCCTACTGCATGTCCTTAGGGGAGATGCTTGGCCTGTCAAGAGAGGTAGGTCAGAAAATCCCTAAAAGGCCCAGCTAATAATATTTTTCCTTTGCTGGCAAAGTTGCAGGTCCAGTTCCTTTGTGTTTAGCCCCAAGTGAATAGTTCCAAGTCTGTTGGCCTGTGGGATGTGTAAACAGCAAACTCCTTCCAGCAAAGAGAAACAAACCACTCTCAAGTCATTCCTTCAGGTTTTTTTCACCTCTTCACACAGAGGATTCCCTGAATCCTCACAGGCAGAGCCTTGAAACACAACACTTCCCTGGCACAAGGGTGTAAGAGTAGTGCTGTGGTGTAAAACCAGTGGATGGAGCAGGATTTGGCTCTGAGCAGCTGCAAATTCCCATCTGTGAGCTCTGTGGGACTCCGAGGCTCAACATCTGCGTTATTTTACGGAAATCCCGGCTTGTTTACTCCGTGCTTGTCACAGTCATCAGCTCAGCCAGGGGTGATGCAAGAACTTCAGAGGGCACCAGGGCATGGATGGGAAATGTGAGCACACTGGGGCTGCCTGTGCTGCTCCTGTGGGAAGGGGGAAGTGTGGGGAATGCACAGTGTGCCCACACCAGGCAGCCTGGCTCATCCTGGCACTGTTGGAACAATCCATGAGACCTCTCAGAACTCAGCTCCTGGTGCCAGGGGTAGAGGCTGCAGAGGGTTGGTCTGTGCTGAAGCTGCCACAGCCCCTTCAGTCATCCCAGTGCAGCTTCCAGCCAGGGAGCCTGGGCCTTGCTGGCAGAGCAGGTCAGTGTGGCCCATGGAACAGCCTGGAGAGGATGCCTGAATATTCATGGAGTGGGGTGGTTTGGCTTGGAAGGGAGCTTAAAGCTCATCCAGTCCAACTCTCTGCCACCTTCCACTAGAGCAGGTTGTTCCAACCCTGTCTAGCCTGGCTTGAACACTTCCTGGGATAGGCCCTGCTAGGAGATTTCCATCTTGGAGGCATCTTCCTGTCGTTATCAGTCGTGACAGTAGATGTGTACCAGCAGCAGAAACCCTGCCAGGGAACCCTTGCCCTGAGCTGTAACACTGACCTGGATGTGCCAGTGCACTCCTTGCTTTCACTCCCTGTTTTCCTGGGCAAACAGTGACCTGTTTACACATTGCCTCAATCCTGGCTATAAATAATCATTACTTTCTAGGCCAGCACCCGACAGCTTTGGGATTTTTCATACCCAGCACCCCAACACACACAGCCTTTGTGTGTCATCACCTGTCGAGCTCCCCAACATCCAGCCATGCAGGGACATGCAGAAAGGCCTTGCTGAGTGTGATGAGCTTTGGTTCTTGGCAGGTCCCTGAGCGTGAGCAGCGTCTCCTCCGTGTCCAGTGCCTCATCCAGCAGCAGCTCCGTGCGCAGCGCCGACTCCGAGGACATGTACGCAGACCTGGCCAGCCCCGTGTCCTCGGCCAGCTCCCGCTCCCCCACCCCGGCCCAGCAGAAGAAAGGTACAGGCACCTCCTTTGCTGGGGTTGTATTCCTCTAGGGAGTCTTTGGAGAAGAAGGGAGGAGCAGAGGTCTTTCCCTGGCAGTGTTGTGGGCTCCGGGAAAATTGTTGAGCAGAGGGGACACAGGAGCCCAGAGGTCCTGTGGAGAAGGGAGGCTGTGGAGCAAATTTACATCCACGTCCTTCCATCCCTGTGCCCCTGGTTGTCTCATCCCTTTTCCTGCCTGGCAGTTCTGCCTCTCCCTCACACCGTTCTCCTTCACTCTTGCAAGGTGATGTAAATCTGGACATCTCCAGTACCACTTTGCTCTTTCTCTGCTCATTCCAGACCATAGCAGAGTCTGTGGCAAAAGCCTTTTGTTCTTTGTCTTTTCTGTTGCTCTCTGTGGAAATGCTGGTTTCCTGAATCCCTTAACCTGTGCCCATGAGCTGAGTTAACTGCTGTGGGCTTTTCCATCCCTGGAGCAGCATCCTCTTGCCCGAAGGGAGAGCAGGCAACAGGAATCCTTCCCAAGTCACCACTTGTGCTCTCTGCTTTCAACAGGAAAGTCAAAGAAAGAAGACAGCGCTAAAGAGGAGAAGAGGAAACGGGATGTGCCTGCTCAGCTCCTGAAATCAGCCAAGCCCACCCCGGGAAGCAAATCCCAGCAGCTGCCCCAGGGCCAGCAGCCCCCGGCCCCCCAGGCACAGCAGGGCAGCTTCAGCGGGCACAAGGAGATCAAACTGACGCTCCTGAACAAGGTGGGATTCCCTGGTGGCTGGGATTGCCTGCTCCTGGGGGCCTGAGAGGTGGAGAGGGGATGGATCCCGGTGGGAAGGAGGGGATGGATCCCAGCAGGAGGGAGGGGATGGATCCCAGCGGGAGGGGCGGCATGGATCCTGGCAGGAGGGAGGGGATGGATCCCGGTGGGAAGGAGGGGATGGATCCCAGCGGGAGGGGAGCATGGATCCTGGCAGGAGGCAGGGGATGGATCCTGGCAGGAGGCAGGGGATGGATCCTGGCAGGAAGCAGGGATGGATCCTGGCAGGAGGCAGGGATGGATCCTGGCCGGAGGGAGGGGATGGATCCTGGCAGGAAGCAGGGATGGATCCCGGTGGGAAGGAGGGGATGAATCCCAGTGGGAAGGGGGGCATGGATCCTGGCAGGAGGCAGGGGATGGATCCTGGCAGGAAGCGGGGATGGATCCTGGCGGGAGGGAGGGGATGGATCCCGGCGGGAGGGGGGCATGGATCCCGGCAGGAGGGGAGCTCCAGGCTCAGCACTGTTGGGATGAGCTCAGCCAGGAAGGTCTGGGGCTGGCTTGGAGGGAGGCACACAGAACCAGTCTGGCAGCACACACCCTGTGGTGGCTTCACTTTGGGACTGTGTTGGCGGCTTCCCTGGGGCACATTCCTGCTGCAGCTTCCAGGCTCTTCCCCGCTTGCTCGAAGGTCCTGCGTGTGCCGGGGCCTTTCCCCCTGGGAGATGCTCTGGGAGCGCTTCCTGTGCCACACCAGAGCGGGCTGGGAAGAGCCAGGCACAGAGTCCAGAGGGAGAAGGGACAGGTGATCTCCCCGGGGTGCCCAGCTGGCTCTTCCCCTCCCCAGGGATCCCGCTGCCCCGGTTTGGAGCCCTCGGCACGGCTCCCAACCCGCAGCGTGTGTGGGGGAGTTGGGCCTCGTGGGGTTTGCTGCTGGGGCAGGGTGTTGGCCCCAGCACGTGGGCAGGTTCCTGTTTTTGATATTTTGCTCTGCCAGCCCAAATTCCCCGGTGCAGTCTGAGGCTGCAGATTTCTCTACTTCCCTGTGCTCTGACGTGAGGAGGCTTTATCAGAGGCAGGAAGCTGCTCTGGAGGGAGGAGTGTGCAGTGACACATGACAGCCTGGAAAAGGCACAGCTCCAATGCCTCCTGCACATCTGCTATCCTTGGTGCTGCTGGGAAAAAAAACCATCCCAAAAAGCTGCTGTTTTCCTGTTCCTACTCTAAAATTAGTACAGGCTTAACCCCAGTGCCAGGGGGTGTTGCTGTTGGCTCCTGGTGGTTGGGAATTAGGTGGATTCAGGGATGGCTGGGACTGATGTGTGTAGAGTTTATTGGGAAAGGTGTTTGCAGGAGCCAGGCAGCACATCCCAGGGAATGGCTGTGCCTGTTTCCCTCTCCAGAGGGAAGTGGCTGCTCAGCTCCATTGTTTTAATTCCATTGCAGGCAGCTGACAAAGGAAGCAGGAAGAGATACGAGCCAGCAGACAAAGAGAGGCCAACCTCTCCTCCAGCCAAACGGGCCAACCTGTCACCTGACAGAGGTGAGGCATCAGCCAGCCTGGGCTCCTGCTTTCCAGCAGCTGGAAAGGTCCTTAGCAGTCATCCCAAAACCTCAGAGTGGGATTGCCAGCAGATAAAGGGGGGGGTATTGACCATCCTGCTGCAAAAACACAGCAGAGGTGAGGCCCTGGGCAGGCCAATGCCAGCCTTGCCACACTGTCCCAGGGGGCACATTGTGCCCAGTGTGACTCCATTGTGTCCCTGTAAGTCCTCTCCAAAAAAATAACCCCTTGGCTTTGAAGACATGGAGTTCTCACCTCCACATCCACCCCACGGCCCCCTGCTCACTGCTGCTGGCCTGTGGAAATGGATGTGGCTGTGGAAATCAGGCTTAGGTTGGGTATTAGGAAATGTGTTTAAAAAGAGATTGGATGTGGCACTCAGTGAGGTGTTATGGCATGGGTTGGACTCAATGATCTTGAAGGTTTCTTCCAACTTAGACATTCTGTGATTCTGTGAAATATTTTTTCCCAGAAAGAATTGGAGCAGATTGTCAGGGGGGGAGTCCCCATCCCTGGAAGTGTTCCAAAAACGTGTGGATGTGGCACCTGGTTAGTAGTGACCATGGTGCTGCTGGGCTAAGGGTTGGATTGAATGATCCTAAAGATCAAACCTCAGCCATTCCACAATTCCGAGTCACAGGAGTTTCCTTTGGTGCATCCTGGAGTTTTCCCAGCCCTGGATCCCAGCACATCCCAGGGGAGCTGTCCCTGCCAGCCAGGCTGGTGCTTCGAAAGGCTGGGCTGGAGGGATGCAATCCCTGCCTGCATCAGCCAGCCTGGGGAATGAGCTGGTTGCCCCAGCTCTGGGTGACACAACCCGCTCTGCCCTGGATGTTTAGAAAGACCTGGGCTTTCCAAGTGTCCTCCTGGGCCTCAATCCTCCCCAGCAGCAGGAACAGCTCGGGAAACGGAGCTGGCAGCCACAGACAGGGACCTCAGTGCCACCCTCCAGCCTCTGCTGTGGCTGCCAAGAGGCAGAGGGGGTGGCGGGGGGGAGTTGGCAGCCAGAGGTGGCTGCTGGTGACGTCGGAGCTGCCACGTGATGTTGTTTTCCCTGGTGGCTCAGCTGTAGGTGGATCTTGTTGACTCTGGGTGCCTGCCAGCAGAAGGTCTGTGCTAATAACCTGCAACATTCACCTCCTGCAAGGGCAGCCTGCAAGGGACTGCCCGAGGTTGAAGGTCACTGGGGTCTGGTTCACACACGAGTGACAGGGACAGGCCAGCACGCTTTCTAGAGACACATCCGTGTCATCCTCTGTTTTTTGTTAAAAAGCAATTTTTAAGCTGTAGCAAATCATAGAAGCACAGATTGGCTTGGCCTGGAAGGTACCAAAGACCAGGGACAGCTTCCCCTATCCCAGGTTGCTCCAAGCCCCATCCAGCCTGGCCTTGAGCACTTCCAGGGATGTGTTCCGAGCCACACAGCCCCAAATCCAATGGCAGAGGTGCCTTTGGCTGAGTTGGGACTGAGCCCCTCGGCATCCCAGCACCAAACTGGTCAGTGGTGGTGGCCTGAGTGTGTCACCTGCTCTGTAACCTGCACCTGTGGGCTGAGGCTGTCCCAGTGTCCATCCTCAGGGGCACAGGGTGCCCTGGCACACACAGGGGCTGCTGCCACGAGGGACTGGGCACCTGAGGTGCTGCTCCAGCTGAGGTCAGTGCAGGGCAGCAGCTCCACAGGCTGCCTTCCAGGTAGAACTCCCTCTCTGTTCCTGGGATAACCCAGCTGCTCCCCAGCATCCCTGAGTGCCCAGGGCAGCTCTGTTGGGGCAGGGCCTGGCAGCTGAGCCGTGCTGAACAAACACCAAACACGGGGGTGCTGCAGCCTCGGGGGAGGCCCCGCTGGCTCCAAAAGCTGCAGAGCTGCCCTCACCTGTCACTGCTGGAGCCAGTGCACCCTGTGACCTGCCAGGGCAGAGCTCTGCAGGCACCAAATGCCATGGAAGAGCCTTATTCCAGCAGCTGGAGGGTGAGGAAGGGCCGGTGGAAGGTGGTGTGTACAGGTGACTGCAGGGCACAGCCCTGCCTGCCTCCTCTGCTCCCCCGGAGGTGCAGGGGGCACACAGTGGGTTTTTTCCAGCTGCTGCTGGACTTGGCATTTTTTTTTGCACGATCTGGTCAATCCCTGCAGGCAGGGGGTGGCCTGTGCCTCGGTGACAAGCAGGACAATGAAGGAATGTCCTTTTGCTCTCCCTCCAGGCTCTCGCGACAGGAAGGCGACCGGGAGAGTCTCGTCCCCCAAACAGGAGCGGCAGCGGGGCCAGAACCCAAAACCTTCCCCAGCACAGGCTGACAGGTGAGTGCTGCTGCTTCTGCTGGGCCTCACACCTCTCCAGGGCCTGCAGCCCTGCTCCTCCAGGGGCTCCAGCCCTCCAGCTCCCAGGCTCTCCCAGGCCGGCAGTCCCAGTTGCCATGGAGCACAGCACGAGGAAGGACGCAGAGCTGCCTGGGCACATGCCAGGGGTGCCAGGGCTTCCTGCAGAGTCTCAGGCTGGGCCATTCCAGCTGGGAGAAGAGCAGGAGCATCGGGAGCCAAGTGGGTCAGGAGTGAGCTCAGCCAGTGCCTCTGCAGCTCGTTAGCACGGTGTTAATGAGCAAGAGAGCTTCCCCCCTGCCCAGCTCCTCCTGGCACCTGGTTCCAGTGCCTGATTCCCCTTTTCCCAGCCTGGCACACCCTCAGCTGCTCCCCTTGCTGCTGTGACATACTCAGATGCAGTGACAGCCTGGGCTTTGCTGTGACCAGCTCAGCCAAATTCCTGGCAGGCTGTGCCTGCTGCAGTGCTGGGAATATCCCAGTGCAGGACTGGATGTGTGGCTCTGGGGGCTCGAGGGTTGTGGATCCTCTCCAAGGATCTCTAGGAGCAAACATCACAGGGAAGGGGCTGAAGGATTTGGAATTGAGGGGATGCCCCAGGGCTGCTCTCCCCTCTGGGTCTCACAGGGAGCTGCTCACTGCAGCCATGAGCTGGCATTGAGTTTAATCCTGGGAATCTGGGAATATCCATGGAATAGCTGGTTTTTTACTCTTTCAGCCCGTTTTCAACCCAAGGCCTTCTCCTGTCTCCAACCTCTTTGCTCCCACCTGCTCCTGGAGCCATGTGTCAGATGTGGCACTTCCTGGTATTTTAGTTTAGCTCAGAAATTAGGGAGAAATCCTTCCCTGTGAGGGTGGGCAGGCCCTGGCACAGGGTGCTCAGAGAAGCTGTGGCTGCCCCTGGATCCCTGCAGGTGTCCAAGGCCCGGNGCCTCAGTCCCCTCGGGAATGACCTCTCGTTTCTTTGGAGCAGGGGATCGGTTCAGTTGATTTCCCAGGAGCCCTGCAGGTGTTGTGGGCATGTCCGTCTGCCAGGAGGGTCCTTCTCCCTTTGATTTNAGGTGTCCCTGCCCATGGAAAGAGATAGAATTTACATGGGAAAGGCCCTTAAAAACCGTGATTCCAGCGTGGTTTAGCACGGCCAGCAGAGCTCAGTTCACCTGATCTTGGATTCCCACAGATCCTTTGGGACATTCCCAGCTCCTCTGACTCCCCCCTCCCTCTGTCCCCGCAGGAAACGCCAGCTGTCCCCTCAGTCCAAGAGCTCCAGCAAAGTCACGAGCGTGCCGGGCAAGGGCTCGGAGGCGGGCCCTGCAGCCGCCAAGGGCAGCAAATCCAGCACCCTGTCCCGGCGGGAGGAGCTCCTGAAGCAGCTCAAGGCAGTGGAAGATGCCATCGCCCGCAAACGAGCCAAAATCCCAGGAAAAGTATAGTGGGCCGTGCCCCGTAGTGACTGTTGATGTTTTTATAAATAGTGGGAAAAGCGGCCGCTTTTGGGATTTTGCAGTTCTCCTCCTCTTCATTTTGGCCGCGGTTCTTTTTAAAAAAAAAAAAAAACACACAAAAAAACCCCACAAAAAAAAAAAACCACACCCCCCCACACACACACACGCGTGCAAAACAAAAACAAACAAAAAAAAGAAATTAAGGAAGTTTTTTTTGTCCAGCCAGGAAAGGGCAGCGATGAATAATGGCTCCGGGAGGGCTCCGGAGCCGTGTAAATTCTGCACAGAGGACTCCAGCCCCGTGGGGTGCTCCCTCTCCTCCCGTGTCCCCTCTCCTCTCTGCTAGCCTCCAGTTGTATTCTCCTAGTTAGCCCTGCTGTGTGTTGAGTGTCTTCAGCAATGCAGTTCTAGTCCCGTGTGCCCAGAGAGCCGAAAACTGCTGTGAACTGCTGGCAACGCCCCTCCTCCCCCAGGAGAATGGGGCTTTTTGGGGCATGAGCAGCTTTTTGGAGCTGGAAAAGCTGCTGTTACCTGGGGGAGCACCCAGTGGGAAACCAGTATCCCACTGGTGTGTGGCTGGGGGGTCCCTCTGATAAATCCCCCTAATTTAGGGAGCGATGTTTGAGGATTCCAATGGGTTTCCCAGGCTCCTTGTTCCCAGTATGGAACCAGTATGGAACCAGTATGTTAGTGGGGGGGTGCTTCTGCCAGACCCCTCTCATTCAGAGAACAATTTTTGGGGTCCCTGGAATTTCCCATCGCCTGGAATTCCTCATCCCCTGGGATTTCCCATCCTCCAGCCCCGCTCCTCGTTCCCAGTATGAAACCAGTATCCCATCGGTGCTGTTGGAGGCCACTGGGCCATCCCGGAGGGCTGATGGCAGCCCTTGAGCCCTTCCCAGGGTTGCCCAATTTGGGATTTCTGCCCGGGAACGCTGATCTCACGGCGCTGGTGACGCAACAGGGCACGGCCTGGGGGATGCCCGTCCCCGTGTCACCAGGGCAGCCCCGGACACCCCTTCCCACCTCCCTCCCGAGATTCTGGGGCTCTGAGCCGCCCCTACTCCCGGCTGGCACACACGTGGAGTGGAGAAGGAAGTGCCGGCCCGCGGGGAGGAGGAAGGAGCCTGGCGCTGGAGTTTCCAGGTGTGTGCACATCACCTGCCCGGCCCCATAAAAAGGCGGCGGCGGCGGCGGCGCTGCCACTCGGCCGCCTCATCCCAGGGGCTGCACTTCCCAAAGGGCCCCCACAAATTTTGGCGTGTTCCCC
>VXAX01005807.1:1359881-1460456 GCA_013399835.1 Leptocoma aspasia | reverse complement strand
TTCACCAAAGGGAAATCATGCTTAGCCAAACTGATTGCCTTCTACAATGGGAATACTGCTTAGATAGATGAGGGAGGAGAAGTGGATGCTGTCTGTCGTGACTTCAGCAAGTCTTGTAACACTGTCTCCCATGATTTCCTCATAGGCAAATGGGACCTGCAGGATGGATGTGAGGATGGAGTAGTGGGTTGAGGTGGCTGAATGACAGGTCTCAGAGAGTCATGATCAGTAGCACAGAGTCCAGTTGGAAGCCTGTAATTAGTGGTCCCCTAAGGGTTAATACTGGGCCCAGTACTGTTTAGTTTCTTCACCAATGACTTGGATGAAGGGGCAGATGCCTCCTCAGCAAGTTCAATGACAACACAAACCTGGGATGGCTGATATCCCCGAGTGCTGGGCTGCCATTCAGAAGGACTTTGACAGGAACAAGAGATGGGCAGAGAAGAACTGACTGAAATTCAAAAAAGGCATGTGCAGGTCCTGAACCTGGGAACCTGCACCAGCACAGGCTGAGGGCTGATCTGCTGGAATGCAGCTCTGTGGAGAAACATGTGGGGGTCCTGGTGGACAAACTGTCATGAGCCAGCAGAGCCCTTGTGGCCAAGAAGGCCAATGGAATCTTGGGGTGTAATAGGAAGAGCTTTAACAGCTCTTTGACAGGTCAAGGGAGGTGACCCTGCCCCTTTACCCAGCCCTGGTGAGGACAAATCAGGAGCACTGTGTCCAGTTCTGGACTTCTAAGGATAAGAGAGAGCTCGTGGAGCAGGTCCAGTGGAGGGCTACACTGATGACTGGGGGACTGAACAGAGGGTGTCAAGAGGATGGAGCCAGGCTCTTCTTGACAGTGCTGACCAACAGGCCAAGAAGCAACGGGCAGAAACCGGAACACAAAGTTCCACCAAAACAAGAGGAAGGACTTCTTTACTGCCCAGGTGACTGAGCACTGGAACAAGTTGCTCAGTGAGATTTCACCATCTCCTTCCCTGGAGATATTAAAAAGCCATCTGGTCACTATCCTGAGTTATGTGCTCTAAGGGATGCTGCTTGACCAGAAGTTGGACTAGATGACTTTCAATGGTCCCTTCCAACCTTGACCATTCTGTGATACAAATTTAAATAGTCCTCACTTCTTGGATATTTATGGAAGGCTGCATTACCCCCTCCTTATCTTTCCTTTTTAGCCCAGATAAAGTCTCCACACTGCAGATTTTCTTAGATAAAATGTTCCCCCGATCCCACTATCAAGCGCTCTAAGCTACTGTGCCAGTTAAAAGGCAAATTTTAAACTATTCCAGCTTATATATCTAGCTTCTTCTACACCCATATTAATATTTTTCCATCTCTGCTGTTAAGCATCTTGTATCTCATCCCAGAACTAATTTTTTTCTTACAGCCTCATGTATTGATGGCTTAATCACCTACAATCAACCAAAACCTCTGGTCTTTCTCCTCCTCCGTCATTTTATCTACTGAACTCAGTGTAATTAGTCACTAAGTGCACTTTGTACTGTTAAGTTCTCATTTCTATAGCTCCAGTCACTTTCACAGCAATCCAATTCCTTTGCAATACTTTGATTTTTCTCTGAAATGACAAAGCTAATGTCACATCCTCAGCAAATTTATTCAGTGCACCCTTACCAGCCATTAGTGTAAACAGTATTAATCAACCAGTTCCAGAACTGTTTTTTTTAAAGAAGCCAAATTACCTCTTTTTAGACAGAGTCCAGATGTCAATAATGTTGTATTCTTTTCTTTAGCCAGGACTTCACCCACTCTTTACCTGATCTTGTTCTAATTCTTTAGAAATTAACCACATTTATAGTAGTTCCAATAGAGGAACTGCCTTACGAAACCACATATATGTTAGATTTAGAGCAAATCACTGGCTGACCCTTTATCTAGAAATAAAACCATAAAATTCTCAAGGACAGGTACACAACCTACTGTACTCCATTTCAGGCAAATCACAATGCATTTGATCCCACTTTCCATGTTTTTTATTTTACTTACCTTCAAAATATACCCTGTAAATTTGTGTACTGAGATTACAATTATGGACTGCCACACAATATGACGTTGCCATTTCCATTTTTAACCAATGTTTCCTTTGAATGCTGGGAGGACTACTTACATAGCATCCCATCACAAGTCCATGGAGCTTCAAGTTATGCCCTTTTTTTGGTCAGCTTGTACTTCCAGTCTACTCATTTAAATCCTCTACTTGAGGAACAGCTGCTATTTCAATCTGTTGATATGATTCCTGTAGTACTTGGTTTCAAATGCCTCCACTGCATATGGGAATTAAGACCCAGGGAATTATAATAATCTCTGTTGTTTGCTACTGACCACAGTTTTCTTTGCCAAATTAGAACAGTGGGGAGTTTCAGCAGTACAGTGTTTTCCTGCTGTTTGCTAGACTATCCTCCATATAGTAGTACTCTATCAATTGCTGAATCCTGCATTTAGTATTTGTCTTCCACTGTATTACTATGTATGGAAACCACACAAATATTTTTCATCTTCTCCCTCACTTCTCAAGTTAAAGTCAATACACATACCAACCTCAAACCAAGTTTATTAAGCCAGGAACTACTGAGATGGCATTGACATGTCAGGATTTTTCCTTTCTCTAAGGATCTGTCAAGTAGATCTGTAACAGACACCACAGCTGCAAGCCACTTCTACTCTGATAAAGCCTCACTCACCTTTGTGTTCTGATGTTAGTGCCTCAATGCAAATTATACAGCTCAGTGAGTATCTACACCTTCATGCTGAGGTTTACAAGTCACTCTTGACTGTTGTTGGTCTATAAAATGGTCCAGTTGAGAACAGAACACATCAGGTGTCCTGCTCCAGAAAGAACCTACCAGTCCATTTGATGTTTACAATTATCACCAGAAGCATCAATCACTCCAACCCACCAGCAGGAAACCTGCTGAAGCATTTTTGTCAACCCCTCCAATAAATCTCCCACCTAACACAGCCATCTTGTTTCATGTTCACATACAAAACACCTATTTTTGTTGGAATTGTGCATAATTAACATCATGAGCTAAGAAGGTTGTACACAGATGTTGCAGAAGGGCTGATTGTGCTTCCATAACATACCATGAAAGTGTTCATATTGACTCTTTAATTAGTGAGGTGACAAGAAGAGACAGGCCACTCAGCTTTGGGGTACTGCAAGCACTGGAGTGGAAATGTAATGTGGGGTGTGTGAAGCCAGGACAGCCAGATCAAGCTTGACTCTGCAGCATTCAATCAAAGAATCCACCCTCAGGGAGACTTCATTTCCCTGGGTTCTCATCCAAGTTCATCTCATGAACCATAATCAGCAGACTAATCTTAACCAGTTTTCTATACTGGAAATAACTTAGAATATTCTCAGGTTCAAGAAAAGAGCCATTGTTCTTGAATAATTCTTCTGCTTAGGAAATACAGCAACTGTTCTTAAAGAAAGCCACTTATCCTGAAAGAGAGTGATTAGAGCTTATTCCGTAACAGTATCTTGTAGAACTTCATGTATAAATAAGATCTTGATGAAAGATTATGTTCAAGAGAATAAGAAGGCTGTTTGACCAAAACTGGTCCAATCTGAATTCCAACCACAGACTTCATCAGAAGGCTGTGCTGAATTAGTCACTGTTACAATTGTATATATTTATTCTGATTTAAGCTAGTGGTTCTAAACTGACAATATGACTCTCCTCAAACACCACATGCCTGATGTCATTGCACAACAGATGGAGTCCACATGCATGTGGTACGATCACCAGCAGTGCTGTAAGTTTCTAGCTGCCAGCTTTTAAGTTCCAAGGAACTTCAACATGTGAAGCACAACCCAAAAGAATACCAAGGTAGTTTAGTACCAGGAAATAACTGAAGCAGAGAAACCCCTGTGCCCCTGCAGCATGAAAGAAATGTGGTTCCAAAAGAACACATGGACAGAAGGGTTTCAACAAAGTAGGATGCAGACACTCCCCAAGAACACTGAAAGCAATATGTGTCATTGTCATCATCTGTGTCAGACCACAACTAAATTAGCTTGTGTTGAGTTGTAAGCTTACAAAGGGGCAGTTACACCTTTCACAGCTTTATACAAATTAAAGAGAACTGAAATGTACATGTCACACCACTGGGCTTTAAGTGAGGACGCCAAAATAATTCACTGGCTTGTTCATAATCATGACAAAAATCTTTGCAGTTCATAGAATCTCTTGCTTGAATACTGTAAAAAGTATTTGATAATTCTAGGTTAGCAACTTTCAACCTGGTGGGTGGTCTCCAAGAGCTCCTTGAAAGCTGAGGAAAGCAAGCATATTGCTAACTCAAATTTCCTGTCACTGTAAACCTTTAGAAGTCTATAAATCCAAAGAGGTTGAAAGACACTGCACTAGCCACATAAGAAATAAAGGATCCAGAAATCCTAGTAGGACATGGGAAATAACATGAGCTAATGAGATGCACTTCAAACACTCTCTGAAGTTTACCATCAGCAAAACAAATACTGATTGTAAGAGCCTCAGGCAAACGCTGTGGCAGTCCAAAAGAAGTATTAGGAATTGGGGTTTTTGGATCCCTCAAGCACAAGAAAAGCCATGTTATCCCAACTACCCTCAGAAAAGAATGGCTAAAGCAGTTACATCTCCATGTGGTGTCTCCATGTAAAGCAAGCACTTACTCTGGTCGGCAAATCACCAGGTCCCCTTTGTTGGTGCCATATGCCAATCCCAGGCCCGGCTCAGGCAGCCAGCGAGCAGAGTTTATGCTGACGTGTCTCCTCTGGTCGGCAGGCATCGGGTACAGAACGTTGAAAACTCTCTGGAACAATAACAGGAGATTACTTGACAGGACAATACAATACAGGAGAGCCAAGGAGGCTCAAACAAAATTTCCCTGCAGCAGCACAGATGGCCGTAGAGAATATGTCACTTTACAGGATTGCAAGAAATCACTAAATCAGCAGCGAGAGTAAGCAGCTGCTAGAAATGACATGCATGTGCCCTTAAATCTTTAATAGGCTGACTGGCACACTGGCAGCTGTGAAGCATCCAGCAACCAGAACTGGGTGTATCGACAACAACCCATTTAGCCCAAAAATACGACACATGGAAATCATAAAAACAAAGGCATGGGAAATAGAAAACGCAGTAATGAGTCCGTTTGGCTACCTAGAATAGACAGGGACAAGGTGCTTCAGTGTAATGGGCCATTAAAGTATCAGGACTTCAGAAGGGTAGGACTGAGGACTGCATTTACAAGACCAAATCATTAAGAGAATTTCTGCAGAAATTTAGCTAGTAAACTGTCATCACTGCAACTAACATTGACTTTGAATCTGGATTTTCAATGGGATAAATCCAAGGTGAAAGACAGGTTTTCATTAGATTTTCTAGTAGGCAAGCATCCAGCCGCCACAAAACCTTTCTTACAGACTCCACAGAAAAGGGAACGGTGGTGAACCAGTAAGCAGGGAAGGGAATGATGGTATGCAGGAACAACAGGATGAATTTTGATGGGAATGCACATCAACCACTACTGCACTGCTGAGGTGACTTGAAGTAAATAATTAGAAGCCATTAGGATGGGACTTATCAGCTATCATAACAAACTGGGGCCATTTTACTCCATAGCTCTGTTGCCCACTGCGTATCTTGTCTGTTTGACAATTTAACTTGAGAAGCATGAGTCAGGGATTATTTAACTATGTGCCCTCCAATAGCTAGTACCCAGAACCTTCATCCTGACCATCCTATATGCACACAAAGTCAGAGCAAAACAATATAGCTACATTATTTCCCATCACCAGTAACAAATTTAACTGCTCCTCTGAGGAGGTCACATTTTCTCAGATGAGAAAAAAGGATTTCTCTGTATGGCAGAAGCTGGCCACTCTTTGCCTTGGCTGTCACTCAGCAGTTAGTGGATCCAGAGAAGCTCAGTATTTGGGCAGAAGGAACAGGTCTTTAGGGGTTTAGCTATGTCTTCCCCATCTCTGTCATGTTGGTCCCATTCCCCTGCCCTGCCTTGCTTGCTGGGGCAGCAGGGAGGGAAGGGCAAGGGGAGAAATAGAAGGGGGGGAATCAGATGTACAATGGTTAACACCTGTTACCATGGAGATTAAGGTGTACTCTCAGATGGGAAGATTGGTTTTGGAGAAGGAGGAGAAAGGAGGGGAAAGGGAGGGGTCTGCTGGAATCAGGAGCATAAATCCACAAAATAAGCATTCTGAATTTCTCAAGACTGCAAGGGTCTTCCATCATATCCTTCTTTGGCAAGTCAGAAGCAAGTAGTTTCTCTTCTATTGAGAATGGCTTTGTCACATCTCAGGAAGCCACCACGCTCCTGGGCTAGCAGCAAGCTCTCCCAGCTGGCAGGTCAGCTTGCACAGCTGTTGTCCCACACACTCCATAACTAGCCACACCAAGGCAGGAGACTTGCTGGCTACAGCTGAGCTTCACTGCTTTTACTGCTTTGCAGTTAAACAGCACCCCATGGAAAATGCTCCTCCAAGGACATGAGTCTGGTTTTGACAGCCTGCAAGTGCTGGCTGAGGGCTGAATCTCAAAGACAAGATAGCTTTAAAACTCTGCATCAGAATAGTTGCTTCATCATTCCACTCCATTCAATTCTAAACAGCTTGTCATGCTGAAGAGCTCCCCTCCCCTGCTGCTTCCCACTCCCACGCTAATGGGACAACTCCATGCAGTGTTAAGGGTGATGACATCCGTGCGTGTGGTAATTAGTACATAAAAAGAGAAAGCAGCTGTACTGGCATAATCACCACTCGCAGCAGTAACCAGGACCCAGCTAATCAATCTGATGCAGTCATACAGACTGTCTGTTGCAATTGCATCCATTAGCAAGACCCCCTACTCTATACACAGAGTGGAAAAAAAATTCAAGTTCCTTCAACATCAGCAGGTCCTTCTCCTCAAAGAAGGTCAGAACTCTGCCAGGAAGCATTATTTGCCATAGATCACAGCTAATTCCTTTTGGATTTTTTTTTGGTCTTGTTTCGATTGCTAAATCTTATAAAAAGTTACTGAGATATTTCAACCAAAGTAGCCAGCCTGAAAACATACCACAGACTGACCACACCTCTTTGCTGTGGATTGTTCAGGCTTTGTAATTCTGAACTTCTAGGAAAAATACTCAGGTTACTACAGGAATCCTACACAAAACACAACTCTCCAGCTTCTACGTCAAGTGATTGCTGATAACCCTCGAACTCTTAAAATTAACAATACAAATGCATAAAGTTGATAATTCAAAAGTTCCTTTTCATTAGGGCTGGTCCACAGATTAATTGCAGGCCATGTGTAACAGCCATATTGATGGCCAAGGGTTCAGGAATCAGTTTAAAAACACAGTTGTAAAAGTGCAGTGATTGATCTTTGAAGGTACCCACCATACTGTCCTGAGTTTCCAGAGAGCTTATTTTTAAAAATGCGTCACTTTCAGTTAGGAGATATCATATTGCACCACACTTTATCAGCCCATAATCACCATCAGCAGTCACAGAAAGCTTCCATGCTCTTCACCATAACCAACATCAAACTTGCTCTTAGCATCACTATACTACCAATTCAACAATACACGGCCACACCATTAGACAAGGCAATGCAGCATTTTTTACAAAGCTGGCAGCTGCCTTTATGTCCAGATGCTCTTCTGAAATAGTTTTGAATGGTATGTTTCTCTAAGTACAAACACTGTGAAGTCTGAGGAGTGTCAGCTTCAGAACATACTATGGAAGCTTAAGCCTTAACAGGTAACACAAGTATAGCAAGCTGTTATCTTCTTGCAACAATGACATATAAATATCATTTCAAGTACACATGGTGGGTCCTACTCCTTCCCTTTAGGGCCCCATGATCCAGCCTGAATTACACAGAGCAGTTGCTTGACCTGTAGTTATGTTTGTAGAAAACTCTGTCTCTGGTGATCTCTCCACACTTTGCCAGGGATTCCAGTAGTCTTCTGTCATTTTAAGTAATCCATCTCTCTTTGAGTTCAGGGGATGTCAGAAAGGTAATAAGTCTTCCTCTAGAAAAGCCAAAACTGTCTAGATAGGTAAACTTCCACCCAAAAGGCAATTCGTACCAAGGGAAAGCAATTCTTACTAAAGAAACAAGTTGGTTGCTTCCATTTTACATCCCTGTAATCAAGAACCGTGGGGAAAGATTTGGTTGAGCAATTTTTGTTTGCACTTTTCTATTCCCAAAAACTGTACTAGAAGCAACGACTTATCTCTTTGGTGTGCCTTTTCCATCCTCACTCAACAGGAGTGGGCATGTACATCACGCACTGAACTCCATAAAGCTGCTTTCATTGCTTCATAGCCACAGGAAAAAGAAAGCAGGGCTATAAGGCATGAAGATAAGGAAAAACAGGCCCTCAAATTATTCAACAAACAAGCCGCATTTGGAGTGCAAAGGCCACCTCAAGCCCACTGCTGCTACTTCCCCTCCAACTTGTCACTGCTGTCACATCAGTACTGTCACACCTGTCACAGCCACTAACTTAGGTATTTACTTATGGCACAGTGCCAGGAGAGGCTGCATGACAATCAACAGCCTCCAGGAATCTTTCCCAATGATCTTTTCCTCAATGTCAAGCTGACAGGCCCAGGGCACAATACATAAGCATAGAGCTAGACAGTTAATTTATACCTGCCCTGGAGAGGTAAGAAAACTTTTTGCTAAAGTCTCTGCTACATCCTCATTATTGGGCTAGTCCTTTTGTCTTCCCCTCCCATTCTGTACTAGGGAAGCTGCTGCTTTTTAATAATATCCTTCAAATTCCACCTTTCCCCCCCGCCCATTTCTTGGATGTGGCAACACTAAAAAGCTGGACAGAGCAATTGCCAGGATCCTGTCAGTCATCAAAGCAGCAGCAGGCTGCCCCAAGTCTGTGCTCGTGCTGCCAGCTGGCCACGGTGCTGCACCACTGGCCTGATCCAAGTGGCACCGTGCCTGGCCAAAGCCACCTCTTCGCTCGAGGCCTTCCCACCTCTACAGAGAGCAAGGAAACGCAGGGGAGTGCTGAACACTGCTTGTTTGGCAGTGAGACCTTTCTTCTCTCTGGCACTCAAGAAAGAACAAACATGTTTTGAAGCTGAAGAAGAGAAAAGTTTGGCACAAGCAGGTAGGAAAACTCAGCAGGAACTCTTGCTTTTTATCTTTTTTTAATTCAATAGAGACACTTCTGCTCTCGACTAGATGCATCTGCTTTTGAGATGCCAATAAATTTCAAGCCATTACCTTTGCTTAGGCTAAGCAGTAAGCTGGCTATTAGATCAGCCTTGATAAAGACTGCCTGGGGAGGGGGTGCAGCTGTTGTCTCCTTTACATGGGGAGATCCTGGCATCCCTGAAGCAGATAAGGCGGGTTTGTAAATCACAAAAAAAGCCTAAAACATAATTATTAATTTTCAACTAAATTACCACTGTCACCAAAGGCTGACAGACAATGAAAACACACAGGGAAAGAAATATCCGATGTGTTAAATGCTATAGAAACCTCTTTGAGGACTGGTAAAATACCGTTTCGCAGCAACTCTGACCTGGGTTGCCGAGGAAGAGCTTCAGAAAGGATCATTTATCTCTGCTGGATCAGTATAACTGTAATGGCAGTCAATAATTGTACTTCTCACCTCCACAGATGCAAAGTTTGTACTGGTAAACAAAGTGCTCTTCATATGAGTACGGGTTATACTACCGATGCAGCCCTAAAATCACAGCCAAGCTACAACACTGTATTAAGTTCACTGAAAGTACATCTCTAAGTAAGGCCTACATGCAGTCTGAAACTACTCAAAGAGCATTAAAACAAATGCAGAAAACTATGAACTCCAATTGTATTTCCCAGACCAGCAGGTAAGATGCAGTGACAGCATGAAGGCATAAACACAGCAAGTTTGACTTCATTTTTTTGACTGCAAGAACTTTGTCAAGAGAGCATTTAAATCAATTAATTATCTTTTTTTTGCCTCCTCCCAATAGTGTGTTACCACTGAAATATCTTACCTGACATTTTTATAATGCCAACATGTTAGCTTACCTCTGACAGGAAGGTATCAGATAAGTTTCTATAAAGCATCTACCACTCCACGGAATACACCACCTGTCCTTTGCCAGTAAGCCTGCATCACTTATTTGTATTATGCAGCCAATTAGTTTGTGTTTTTTGAAGGCCCAGAAGTATAATAAGAAAAAGACATTCTAACCTGATCTCCTTAATATATAGCATGATATTTTTGCTTAATTTACATTTTTTACTTTGCTGTCTATTAATGAATTTCACAAAATATGATGAAATTCAGGTTTAAGATTTGCACTGTCACAAACTCCAGAACACTCTACAGCAAAATTCAAGTCTAGCTTGTCTAAAGCAGAGCAAAGCAAAGCAAAACAAACATTCCTTGGGATAACTGACTGATTGCTCAATACATTTATTCATAAGACAATGTATACCAGCATTTTGAAACATAGCAAGTCTCCCCTTTGTTTGGAAGGAGTCTCTGTGCCTACATGCAGATACAAAGAAAAAGGCACCCATTTTCCATGATGAGATGGGGGAAAAGATTTGCTTTCTTGCTCCCAGTCTCTCCCTAATAGGCAGGTTGGTCTACACTGCTCAACCCCTCCCCCACAGCTGATTCCTGCTAACAACATACACATCTTTCCAATAGATGTTCTCTGTTAAAATGGAAGAAGTGAAAAATAATGCACTTATCTTTTTGGATTTGTCAGTCCTATCCTCAAATGGATTTTATCGTCCAGTGCTCAGCACAAATAAAATTTCTTTCAACTCCATTTATCTTCCTCAGATGCAATAGGATTATATATACAATTTTTCTCCAGTCTTTACCAATATAACAAACCTCTTTCTGCCTTTTTCTGCACCTGTTGTCCATGCAGAAAATCCTAGCTTTGCTTTCTGAGCCACAGCAAATTAAATGAGAACTCCTAATTTTCAGCAATAACTGAAAACTTTACTGTGGATCGTTGATCCAATTCCTAGAATGGGCCAGCACTAGAAATTCCTGTTGCATGCATTGAGAAACTTCCTGCAAATGTGAAAGATTGTTGGTTCTTCCTGATCCTGGTTGATCACATAATTTATTGCTGATATTTCAAATTCAGAGAAGTCTCATTAAACCAAACCTAATCCTTTCTTTCTTTAGGTAAGTTCTCTGCATTATCAGCTGGTACTTTATTTCACAAGCCTACCATGCAGCTACCACATTTAAAAATAACTAGTGGGAACAAGGTCTTATGAAGAAATGGATCATCTTAGGTAACAAAGCTCTCACTCAGAAAAATAACACACTTGCAGTGAAGTGGCTCATTATTTTACTACCTGCCTTTCAAAAACTGTAAAAACAGGGTAATAGCTCCAAAAACTCCCTTAGGGGACTGGTCCAAACCTGCATCTGAAATCTATGGTTGAGTAAGCAAGAAATTGTTAAACAAAATTATCCTTTCATTTGCACATGCACATGGTTGGAAAAGATGAAAGGAGAGATACAGGAATGCCAAAGGGATTAGAGTGACAGAAGATAGATACACGTGTATGTATGTATGTATGTTCAGTGCAGATGCCAAGCAAACTGAACTGTGTGAACAGGACTGTATCCCATTGCTACTCTCTCTTGCAAAAATCATCAACAGCTCTCAATGCTGCATCTCTCAATCTAAGAGATAAGGTCCTTCCTCTGGCAATAGGAATGGAAACCTTTTTCACTTTTGCCCTTAACTCAGACTGCAAACCAAAACCAGCATCTGTGAATTCCTCATTAAATGTCATGCTGAGACTGTAACAGCAACATCTACAATGTGTTAAAAATCCAATGACAAGAGCAAAGGATTTGTGCACAGCTGTCATTCCACTCTGTTCTCTGTCTCCTGAGCCTCAGTAGAATGGCATACAAGATCAAATGTCAACAATATGTTGATGACAGAGCTACATGCATCCTCATCCAGGTGAAAAGAGGCTGACATCCAGCTGCCTACATGTCTGGAAGGACTAAATACAAGAGGAAAGAGTTGGTTCAAATTTAATTCAAGGAAGATGGTAGGAAGAAGTACTGAAGAAAGTTTTTATGAAATAGCAAACAGCAATTTCTTCTCAGCCCATGCCCAGCTCAATACAAATTGGTATAAATTCACTTTGGCTCCCTTCCCCCTAAATGACTTGGGCAAGATGACTGCACATAAATAATCTCAGATGTGGAACCACGTTTGCCATAATTTCTTAAATCTAGTTAAAAGTATGTACCAAACTGCACCAAAGCTAACAGTAGCTACTGTGGAGCAAACAGTCTCAAGGCTTTATCTGAACTGCAAGAGCTCTGCTCTCCAAATACTGGACCTCATATTAAACAAAATGTCTTGGCTCCCACTTTCACATCCCATTAAGTAAAAACATCCTGATGAGATGTCATTTGCCTTTTCTTCACACCAGTTTGCTAAAACGGACATTGCTCCCGTGTTTAACCATCACACAAGATATTAACACAGTATTTTATGAAGGCTTCTAATGAGTTTTTGTTTCCTCTGTCTTAGCAGACTTCAGACACAGCTGAATTGGTCAAGACAGCAATATAACTAACTCTTACAACATACTATTCCTGCATATTTCTGCATCCATGCTCAAATGTGCACATCTGTGCACGTCTTCATGTCATCTGCACCCCCAAGGTTGTGCTGCATTTTCCAGTGATGCTGAATGCAGCTCTTTTTTACAGCACCCTACATAAGCAGTGTTTACCAGCAGGGGTTTTGGATATGAACTGTTTTCCTAAAGATACCTGACAGAATCTGCCAATACACAGAATATATAAACTACTCGGTCTCAACCAGACAATTATGCTCCACTCTACTAAAAGGAGGGATTTCCAGTTTCAGTCAAAAAAGGGTTCTGTTTCCATGTCCTCTTCCTAGTTTCAACAAGCGCCTGCAGTCTCTGGCTTTGCATGGCCTTTTGAAAGGCTAAAAAACATCTATGTGGCTTGACTTCTGCCAAGAGTGAAAAATTTCTTTGGGCAGTAATTGGACATATTATTTGCAGTTCTACATGGAGTCATCAGAAGATCACCCTGTTGACCTGAAGATGTCAAATCTTTCTTAAAAGACGACCCAAGGGACCATACCAACACATTCTTCAATAACACAGCAAGAGGCTGGTACTTTCTTGTACACTATTCTTATTCTCAGAAATATGTTAGCTCACATGATCTCTTTCATTGGAGGTAATGTGTTGCAGTAAGCCATCTCCTCATATTCTCCTAACCAATTTTATTTTCACATTACCAAGGATTCTGATAAAACTAACTTGTGCCTCAGTGAAGCAGATGTGCAGGGTCGCTTTCAGGCTTAAAGCTTGGTTGCTTATGGCTGCAGGAGCTGGCACAGCTCACCCAGAGAGTCAGTGAGTGACCTTTGCAGAGCACACTGGATACATTTTACTGACACGTGCATGAAGATGAGAATGCAACAGCACTCAGGAAAACTGTGCATCTTTACACTGTGCATTGTACTCATTAAGAGTTAATATGCTAGAACAAAAAAAGCTTGGCTTTGTGCTAAAACTCTGCAAGTCTTTCTGTTTCAGGCCCTTCTTCCTGTGGTATTTGGAATTCTCCATCTGTTTACAATGGAAATGTACAAATACTCTTTTCCATCCAGGCTACTGACCCACCACTTAATCGGAATGCTTCCCAAATAGCAGCAGTCTTGTCAAGAACTAATTCTGGATCTCCACAGCCTGATTTTTTTCCACATTCAAAGCAAGCACAGCATTTGAGATGGGGATTGGTTAAGTCACTTTATCCCCACAAATTGTATGATTTGCTCTTCAGCTTCATGTCACTCAAATTTTTCTATCACCTACCTCACTTTTTTGTATCCTCAGCTTAAAAGATAGTTTCAAGGTTTTATTTTAATTTGGATTCCAGTAATCATGTTTTGCTGATATTTCCAAGTTATCTTCCTCTGGGTAGAATGAAAAACATTAAACATTGCAAGGGCATCAGCATTTGTGAATGCTAGAAATAAAACTACCTTCTGGCTGCCTTTTTACTAGTACCCACTGCTATCAGATCCAGGGCAATATGATCCTCACTCTTCCCAGGTTTCTAAGGACCTTTAGCTCCAAATAAGATTCTAATTTGATGTTCTTCTAACTCCTTTAATGTCCATATATGCTTGGAAGGACCTGGAATTCAAAAATCACCCTAAACCAAACAGATTGAAAACAGACACGCTTTATTTAGAGACAAATTCCACCTATGTTTTCAAAATAAGCTACAAAACCTATCCTTACTCCACATTTGGAGTCCTGTCTCCAAGCTTTCTATCTCTGAAACTCAAATTGCAGACAATTCCCAGCACCACTGCTATCTGTACCACCCCCAAGCTAGGTATCTGCTAAAAGCAATTCCTTCCCTGTTCTCCCCAGCTACAGATACATTTCAGATTTGCAAAAAAATCCCCCAAGAACACAAGCAACAAACGCTTGATGTTCATGCATACCCCTCCTGTTAAAAGTCAACACTACTAGAAAGCTTTTGTTTTTCAGACTGAAGTTTAAAATTTGTTCTCTAGCGAAGCCAGGTTTCCAAGTGAAATGCTAATCAGGCCAATCTGAAGGGAGTGAGCAGAAAAAGCATGAATCTCTAGCTCACAACTACCACATTCAATGATAATTCATGACTTTATTTCTGAACAAAATTCATAACTGTCAAATCACAACAGCCCTGACCTGTTGTGAACTCTACCCAATCTCTCTGAAATACTACCAGCAAGATGCATACAATGTACACTTTTATAACCAAGCTGCTCCCTTAGTACAATCCAAAATTGCTGTAGTTCTCAGAACTACAACATCATTACATCAACAGCCAGTGGATTTCTAGTACAATTAAATGTATTAAAGTTTCATAGAATAAATTAATTAATTAATTGCATCTTCAAAACCTCTATTTTAACAGCAAGATGGAAGAAATTCTCCAAGAAATAGAAACCTGCATTCCATTGACTGCTAGTTAAGGATGTGGAAGAAGAGTTAATTTGAATCAGAAAGAATCACTGCATTGCACTGGTCAGCAGTGGCTGAGAGGCCATGTTGCCAAGCCCTGCTCTTACAGTTCACTGACCACAAATCCAAAGCCAGGAGGGAGGCAGGAGGGAAGGCAGGCAGGAAGGCAGGAAGGAAGGCAGGCAGGAAGGCAGGCAGGAATGAAGGCAGGCAGGAATGAAGGCAGGCAGGAATGAAGGCAGGCAGGAAGGCAGAAGGACTGTCAAACAACTTATAAGACTTCTCAAAGAATGTAATGTAGCATTTCTTTTGGGAGTTTTGGAGTAGGATATAATTAAAATATCCACAAAATATTGCTTCAAACATGGCTCTGACTCATTTTTAATTAAGAGTTTGAGTAACAAGTGCTTTGTATTACAAGCTGTTGGCAGAGAGGCAACAAAAATGCTTTCTGATTCTCTCTAAGGTGCATATTAAATAAGATATTAAAGAATACAGTTTCACCAGGTTTCCTAGACCTTTCTGTACTGCGTGCTGGCCAAGCTATAAACAGATTTTTACTCTACTCAATATGAGTATGTCAGCCACTATAAGAACAGTGTGCTCAGAATATGATTAAGTTTCCTACTTAAAACTCTATTTTCATTTTGCATGTCTTGAAAAGTATTACAAACTTATGAAGCGGTCTTATTGCCAAACTCAAGGCAGAAGAAATACCTGTGGTGGATGCACTAACTTTTACAACTAGAAGGAGGAGTAGCATTTCTGCAATTGACAGCTGTATGCTTTCTAAGCTTGGTCCTACAGACTGCACAAAGACAACCAGCAGCACACCAAAATGTTGAAACAATACTCAACATCACTCAACAGGAAGGTTCTTTAACCAAATTAAAGTTCAAACTGATCTAGTTGTGACCCTGTCACACACGCATAAAGCTCCAAGTCCAAAGCTGTTCAGAAATAAGACATTTTTGACATTTTTAAACATGATTTGGAATAGGGGAAAACAGCAATATAGTTAGCAAATCCTGCTAGACTGGATGGATTTTGAAACATCGAAAGGTTTTTGGAAGCTATAAATACATGTGCAAGAAAGATGAAAAAAGCAACCTTTAGAATACATGCAATCCATCTGGAGGAAAAAAAATACAGAACTACAGCAGATGAGAAAGACAGTGCAGTGATGTGGAGCAAGTCTGAAAAGCAAGAGTGGGAAAAAATGGTACAAAATTTTCAATGCACCAAAACAGCAACCCCCCCTGAAACCTAACTCCCTCCTTGATGGTTTCCAACTGCATAAAAAAAGGCTGTTTTCCAAAAGAAAAAAAACTACCCTCTGTGGGCTTCTGGTAAAACTGTGCTTATCACATTATGTACATTTAAACACATTGCAGAATGAGGGGGGAAAAAAAAAAAAAGAAAAAAAAAGAGAAAAAAACCGGAAAATACGGGTTTTTTGGAGAGAATTCAAAAGAGAAAAAAAATTGAAAGTTGGGAGATTAAATTACAAGAGAAGATTAAAGAATACAAAGCATTACTTCACTAAGTGGTGACTAAGAGCAGGGGTACAAGCATTTAAAGACATGGAGATGAAGAAATATAAACGAAAAATTTAGACAGTGAGCTTGCTGATTTAGCTGGCTACAAAAAAATGTCTCCAAAAGACCAGGGCTAGAAGCCATAGCAACTGGAGTTTAGAGCAAATGTAAAGGAGAGATGAGAGGAAGACATGTGATTTTTGCTAATAGGACTTCTCTGTCTTAACTTATGATATGGTAAAAAGACTGTGGGAAGGGCTACTCCAGTTTCTGGAAGAAAAAAAAAATGCATTTCACTAGGATCTTAAAATAGCTGAAAAAGAAACAGTACCAGGGCAAACTACAATTTTAAAAGGATCTTACAGGATGCTGAATCCATGTACTTTGTGATCTTATATCCACACAGCTTTCATGAACTGTACCTGTAAACCAAATTGTACTTTTTTTCATAAATACATTTTAATTTCTGTCTCTTACTTTGAAAGACTACAGAATAGTAGCTCAGAACCACATCTGAAAAAGTGCTGACTGGTGCACCAAAGAATACCATCATCATTAATCGTCCCTTGCCTTATAGTATGGAGCAGATGATGACAATCAACAAGAGTTTTAGACCAGCTGATAAAGTGACTCTTTCTGAATCAGGAACTGTCTGAAAAGCAACTACAGAATCCAGAGGTGAATCAAGGAATTTCTCCCACTGACAAGTCTGTCCCCAGTGTCAGGTCACTAGACAAATGCCTCACTGCAACCCCTGTACACTGGGAAAACAGTGTATGGCCAAAAGTAATAATAATTAGAGAGGCCTTAAAAAAAAAAAAGGAAAAATATTTTAGTAAAAAAAAGTCGGGAAAAAAAGATTTCTCATGGAATGAGTTCCACTACAGTAAAGTTATCCCTCAAACTGAAGAAGTTTGAAGATTTATTTTTCATCTCCTAAAACAAGTCACCTGAATACATGGTCTAGAACTTGAATCCAACCCAAACTTCAGCTGTAGAAATTACTTCGTTCTGACTCCTTAACTCTCTTTGTGCATTATGAACTGGATGTAGCTTTTCCTGCCTAGAACTATCACTGAACAGCTGTTGTGCTTCACTCATTAAGAAAGCAAGACACACATGTTCTCAACTGTGTCAGTTAGTGAAATGATGAAGGTTTTCCCTCAGGTACTAAATGAGTCAGAGTGGATCACAGTTCCCCTGTCACACAAAGCAGAAGAACATAAAGATCATTCCATTGCCAAAATATGCTTACATATACATTAAGAACTAACTTATGAATAGCCAGCAAAGCCTGTTTGGGAAAAGCATGGTCAGCTTCAGTTTGCAGGCAGGATACAAAGCTTGGCTCCTACCCTTCCTGAAACTGCTGGTGGCTGCTGTCCTAGAGGCTAGTTGCTTTTAGGAATGATAGAAAATGATCCTGAAACCTCAGCTGATATGCTGCCTCAGCAAAGTCAACTGTAGTACCACAAGCAAGATGCATATCACCTGAAAAGGTACAAAAGACCTACTAGGTACTCTGAATGATGTCTAGCCCTAGGAATGTATTCCACAACATGGAATATATTTGTTTGTCATCATAATTGAAACAAGAGAAAAGTTTCACAGTTCTGTTGTACTTACGTTCTCCTGCCACATTTGCATACCCCTGCAATAAATTCCATCACATGATTATTATTCAGTGGGTCTGGAGCACGTTACCTCTTTGTTATCATAACCCAGCAAGTAACTACTAGGCTGGAGCCAAACACACAGAAACAGAATGCACATATACTCACCCTCATAGAGGTTTCTCCACCATGGGGCTGTTGCAGCCTGAAAACTTGAGCAACCATGTGTTCTGTAGTGGGGTGCAACAGGATACGTCGGGAAGCCAGTCCCACCATAACGTATCTGCCCATTGGAGACAGGCTCACAGAAATGGCATTAGGTCCTATGAAGAGAAGAGGGGTTATTTCTGTCATGGGCTGACATCCTGCCCCATACTTCATCCTCACAGCTTTTTCATTCCCCTACAGCCTTCCCATAATGCACGCCATGTTAATCTCATTCTTTTAAAGGGTAGAGATTAAGGAGAGTTACAAGTTTTGTAACTTGTAACTTGCCCAAGTTACAAATTTTGTAAGACATTTCCTTGTTGCAGGTGTTCTGTCACTAGGACAAGTCCTTTAAGGAATAAAAACTATTCTTTAGCAACTCCCCCATACCAGCACCTTACTTGTTCAGACCATATCACAAGCCTCTCCCCAGCAATACTGTGTCTGTGGCTGGCTAGATGGCCAATCAAATGTTTCCTGTTGCTACAATTACTGATGCTCAGGCTTATTGCATTTCTTACTGAAGGCTGAAGTTCTGAGGTTCTCACATCCCCACCCACTCTGACTTGCTGTATGCTTACCAAATCGCTTTGTGTAAAGCATCTCGCCCAAGTTGTGGGGTGCCAGAGAATATACAGCCAGTATTCCTTCATCAGGGAAGCCTCTCTGACTGCTGGGAATGAAGGCTGCCAGCAGCTGCCCATCAGCAGAGATATCACAGCTAGCATCATTGTAAATCTTACAGTTTTGGACAAGCACATTCACAGAGGCTGCAAAGAAAGAAATGAATAGTGATTATAGTACTAAGGTTGAACAGAATACAGTAAGATTTAAACTTAATGTTGGACAATGGACAGTACACACAAAAGGCACTCAAGATATTTAGCTTCCTCCAAAAGTTTATGAAATGTTAATACCCTGATTAATGTATAACTTGCTCCAAAACGGAGATAAGACACTGCAACGAGCCCAGGAAATTAAATTTACTCACCTCCTGAAGCCTTCGGCCAAGAAATAATAGCAATTGCATTTTATCAAACCCCTCCCTTTGTTAAGCATAACAGCATCCTTTGCAAAGGACAGCACAGTTTAAACATGTCTCAAATCATGACACTGACAAACTCCAGCAGCATTCTCATTAGAAACAGTACACCTTAATTCATTTCCCCTTCTATCGTGGAGTGCCTAGTTCCCGCTCTTCTCATCTCCAATAAACAGGAGATGAGTGAAAAACTCCTCCCTGCAGAAACAGACATTCATTTCTGACAGCTGATTTCTACACTCATCTTGGATAAAGTCAGTGAGAAAGGGCAGAGACTTCTGCAGCCAGTCCTCCATTTAATTACTCCTGTATTTGAGACACTCATGCATATCAGTGAAGTACCTGTACAGCAGACTAGTCAGCATCAATCCACAAAACAATAGTTTTATTTTAATCCCTGCTGGTTAAGTTGCTGAGTGACCTCATCCAAGCTTTTTCCCCTTTGTATCGTGCATATGGAGACTACAAACTCTAGTCCAATGAGGTCCCAAGGCCTCTAAGAACCATCTACACCAACAGCTCAGTGGCACCTTGTTAAGACATGGCTGCAGTGATGTCCACTCTACCAGCCTAACCTAAATGGGCTTCAGTTTTTCAGGAGGTTTGAAGCTGAAGCTGCATACACTATTTTTGGGATAGGGAAATTTCAGGTTCTAGTATTTTCAAACTCAGGAGTATAGAGATATAAAAAATTAATAGAAATAAAGCCCATGTTTGCAATATAGAAAGTTTGCATGCTAGAAGATGGAACACCCCATCTCCCATGTTTGAAGCTATGGCACCATGTAGAACACTGTCAATTGCTACAGTCCAGAAATGATCTTCAGATAATTTCTGAAAAATCAATCAGACTATGCCTAGCCCAGAAGAGGCCTTAATATGTTCAGCTACAATTGCAAGCAGGTTTATGAAGGCACTTCTTCGTCTACATTCCTTATTAGTTTAACAAGTAACAGTACCAAGAATGCTTTGTGCATATTTCTGAAAGTCCAAACTTGTAAATCAAATTAAGGCTGGAACTCAATACTTTGACAAATCCTACCCTTTGTTTCCAACACCTGTGTAGAAGAAAGCTGCATCAGGGAACTGCTATGAGAAATTATTGACTGTTGTCTAGGTAATTTTTTAGCCAGAACAGTTTCCCAACCCAGTACACCCCATGGCTGCATAGATGCTTGCAGCAGCACAAAAAGTACTCATGAGAGGGAAGCAGACAGGACTGCCCTTCTTACAGCATTTCTGATTTAAAGCATTTACTGAACCTCATCTTTAATTCTTCTGGTCTCAAAGACATTTCTCCTGGGAACTGCTTTCCTCTGTGGCTGAATATCAACTTCTATCTACTGTTCCATTTAGGAAACTCTGATGAAAAAGAAGATGAGGATTAAAAGTGGACTATGTAATTACATTCTGTACCAAACCACCTACACCTGTACCCTAAATTTATTCCACCAATTTTTCAGTCTTGAAGCTGCTAAAACCAGTAATTTTCAGCCTAGTATAAACAGAAAGGTGCTGAACAGAAAAAGATAAATAATCATAGTCACTATCAAGGCTGCAATACCAGTACACGAAATATACATGGCCCTTAAAGAACAGGTGGTTCAAAAGATGACAAAATTCCTGAGTGCTTAGTCTGAAGCTAGTCGAACAGAAACACAAGAGAATTAAGATTAAAGACTACACTGCTTAACTAAAAAAAAAAAAAGACAGAATTAAATTTGCCCTTTTCCAGCACAGCACAGAGGTTTTTGGTGAGCAGCCCACAATGAAGACCAACATGAATGGATATCATCTTGTTTTTAAAGTTTGTTGCATATGTTGAGTTTCTTAGCAAAACGTAACATGTGAGCCTTCTTGCCAAAAGAGCTATCTTTCCACCTTGAGGTGTGCTGGGAACATAAAACATTACAGATGCAAGTTGTGCTTCACAGGAAAGAGTGCTATTTATTTCAGTCTTTCATTACCTGATTGATACTGGAATATCAATCTGGAATAGGGGAAATTATGGTTCTCTGCTTTGCCCTCATTTATGAAGGATGAGGACTCAGGTAGCACCTACATCTGGAACCAAGAGAGACTACTGTGCAATCAGAAAAAGTCTGCATGTGACAGGTGGAAATCTCAGCAAGGTTTCATTTTAAGGACAGCATTTACAAGGTTCTCAAGAGATGAGAAAGATAAATATACCCATGCATTTGACTAAGCCAGAGGCTATTTGATTTGAGCCTGAGGCCTGATCTATGAAGATGAAGCCAATAAGGAAGATTTTAGAGGGAAAATCATTGCTATTTTTGGAAAAACTACTGCAAGAAGACTGCCCTTTCATCTCCTGTTTTATTTTGTTGTTAATGCAGCCACAGAACTGACAGAACAGATCAAAAGAAACATCAGAGAACAAATTAATCAAGCTGTTGTGCCAACTTGGACATTAATTATGCTTGAAGCTGGGGAGGGCCTGGAATGCCAGCTGCAATAGCACTGTTTACCAAAGGAAAACTGTGCTGGACACACCATGCACTCCTAGCCACCCTTAGAGATGGCACTCTCTTAACAGCTGCTCCTATTTAAAAATTTCTTTAATATTTTTTTTTCTTCTACTAAGTTATCCTGCATTCTCCTGTGGATCAGTAACTATTGATCAAATCACTCTCCTCAAGACCCAAGCAGTGTTAGAACAGGACAAACTCCTGATTCCTAAACGAGACCAGCTCAACACTAGAAATTGGCAAGAAACTGAAATTATGAGCAGTGAATAGTATGAGAGAAATTACATTTAAAAAATATAAACAAGAGAGAAAGCCTTCAAATATTTTACTGTGAAAAGCCTATATTCTACACTGTTTTCAATACTTAGTTGCAGGAATTTTAAGGATATGCAACACTCACTAGAAGAATATTAAATAAATGCAGAAATAGCAGTGTCTCTGCTGTCAAATAAATTCTCCGCCCAAATCCTGATATGACTGACAATTTCAATATAAGACCGGGTCATGTTTATTTCAGAGCTATTAAAAGCAAAACTGGCAAAAAGAGTGAAGAAATCTGAAGCTATCTTTTTCCATTTTGCAATTAACAGGGAAAGACATGGATGACACTAAAATTCCACAAGTCCCTGCACAGCCATTTTCCCAGGACTGCCAGGAGCCTCTTTTGTGTGCTCTTGCTGGACTGAGCCTCAGTGAGGTTGCTGCTGCAGAGCCACATCCTGAGCCCAAGGCTTCCAAGGGTGCTGGGGCCCAGACACTGAGATCACAGGACTGCACTAATCACGCTGCTGTCACTTACTCAGATGCATCCGCTTCGGTGGAAAACATCCTACTCCCAAGCTATCTTTTCTTTGTTTAATTGTTACAGGAAGAAGAGCTGCTCAGAGATGGAGGATGGCCACAGAGTCATTGCTTTGATGGAGAGAGGAGCTGGCAGAGAGTCCCAAACTTCAGCTGCATAATTTCATCTGCCTGAACTCCCAAACCACTTCTGGCTTAAGCCAGTCCCAGGAGGTACAATAGCCCCCTCTGTGTAAGTAGATTATCTCATAGGACCACCTCTGATTTATAGGAAACAATGGGAGGAAAAAGAGGAGCTACTGAGGTCCCATACTTTACTGGGAAAATAGTTTATTTCCAATATAATGAAGAATCACAAAAAATTCCTCCAATCCACCACTCCACTGTTACTCATTTGAGAATATGAGAATCACAAACATTCTGAGTTGGAAGGGATCCACAAGGATCAAGCCCAACTCTTAAGTGAATGGCCCATATGGGGATTGAACCCACAACACTGATGTTCTTAGCAGCATGCTCTACTATCTCTAAGGTGTGCACCTTGGCAAACTTGCAGGTTTGCTCTGTCTTTGTTCTGTGCCTAGGCAAGCTTGGCAAACACCTGATTTAGTATAAGCACAGCTACTACATCTTCATACATCCCTACTACACCCTGGCAGAAGGGGATAAGGTTAACAGACTAGAAATGCCAGGATTTGGCTCGGCATATAAAAGAAGAGTAAAAATAAACACTTCCAAATGGTCATAAGACAAAATGGACAAGCCAAGAACTACGAAGCATAGCATGGGGAATCAGAAGGGCTGGGGATAAACTTGTAGCTGGAATGTGGCCCATAAGAAGGGCCCAATGAAAACAGAAACCATTCCCAATTTCCAGCTAATTGGAAGGTTTTTCAGAATAAAAGCATCCTGGTAGGTGAAAGGGAGAAGATTGAAACACTGATGTATTGAGCAGCAGATGGTTCTTAATTTCTATGGAATTTTATAAATTATAAACAAACATCTTTTTTTTTTTTTCTTTTAATTAACAGCCTTCTCCTCAGCAGCCAGATGAGGCAAAAAAATAAGCTATGAGCAGCTGAAGCACTCTTCAACCACTCTACACTTCGCAGAGAATCTGTTCCAGAGCCTGGCAGGATTTCCAAAAGTATTGCCTCCATGAGGCAAAACTTTGCCTTGAGCACTGATCCTTACAAGAAACTGGGAGGGAATATGGTCTGGATGGGTGACCCAAACTGTTCAAAGGGATTTCCACAGCACAGAACATCGTGCCCAGCGTACAAACTGGGGGAGTTTTCCGGAAGGGGCCAATTGCTGTTTGGGAATGGGATGGGCATTGGTCAATGGGTGGTGAGCTGTGCATCACTTGTGTTTCTTGGGTTTTATTCCCCACCCCACTTCTCCTCTCTCTTCTCCTCACCCCCTCTTTCATTACTACTATTGCTATTGTTATTATTAACTTTATTTCAATTATTAAACTGTTTTCATTTCAACCCTTGAGTTTTACCTTTTTCTGCATGTCCTCCCTATCCTGAGGGGGCAGGAAGGAAGTGAGCAAGTGGCTGCATGGGCTAAACCATGACAGCCAGACTGGAGGAAGCTTTGAACAACCTGATCTATTAAAAGATATTTCTGTTCATAGAAGGGGAGGTGAATGAGATAATGTTTAAAACTCCACTCCAGACAAAACTATTCTTTGATTCTGTGATTTTAATTCTCTGCATCTCTCCTACTGCAGTGTCACCATACATTCTCCTTTTGTGGGCTCTTTAAGCAGCAGGACACTACCCCACAGAAACATCTATCGTCAGACACGCAGTTTCTGGAAATGCAGAACACACAGATCTAGGACTGTGAGAGTTCTTCTCAATTCATTTTAGTGACTACCTGTGAAAGCAGAAGTCTTTCTGAAAACAGAATCCCTGTTCTCCCTAAAAAAGTCAGTCCCTTAAAGTAGAACCCAATCTGCTTTTGCTGAGAAATCAAGCAGTGAGTTTCACATATGCACAGAGATGGCCTAAGCTAAAAATCACTTGCATAAAGAAACATTCATGAATATCTACCTCCTATCTTCATCCCAGGCTGCCACAAACATTTCGGCAGCTGTGCAACAAGCTATATCAGGATCGCATTCTGGGTTAAAAATAGCCTTTCTAGTCAAGTTAGTTTTAGCCCTGAAAATGTCATTCTTTGATCAGCTGACCTCAAGTATGAAACATGCTTGTGCCTGCATAAAGAAGTCTTTTCCAACGTGAGACCTAGCTTATGCCATAGAACACATGTGAAACTGTGGTCTAATATTCACAAAATGAAAGAGAAAATAAATGAGATCAGCAATATTGCTCAGATTCCTGATTCAGAAATAGCTTCTGCCTGAGAAACAGGACAAATCACTGCTTTTGCAAATGACTAGAAGGTACATCTACTTCTCTGGGCTTGTAATACTATGGTAAGCAACAGACTAGGGTCCTGATTCCCAAAATGTATTGCAGCACTTTAACACACACTAGTGTGAATAACTTAGAGAAATCAGACACAGTTCATTAGCAGGTTCTAATTTAAAGGTATAAAGACAATATTCCTCTAGAAATTCGTTAGTAAGAGAATAAAGACATCGAATACAGAGAATGGTATATGCCCATGAAAAGGCTCACAAAAAACAAGCCCTATTTACACATGGATTTCCTGATTGCAAGAATACACAAGGTAGATAGAGTGGGAACAGCTCTACAAGCTTTTAGTCAACTTCCTCAAAAGACTAAGCATTTTACAGTTCCCAATGCAACATGACAAACAAGACAACATACAGCTGCCTTTGAAAGATCCTAGACCTTACCCTAGCTCTGGTTAGCATAGACTTAAAATAAGGTACTGGTGTCTTTTCCAACTTACCATTACTGATTTCAGGCAGATCAAACTTAGTGAAGTCCCACCACTGGAGCCGGTAGGTGGTGTTGGCAATGTTGCTGGCCACAGCTGACTGTCCATCCCCAATCACGGCACCTACAGAAAAGGGGGAAATAATCAGAAATTTAACCTCTACAAGAGTAACCAGAAAAAAAGCTGGGGAGACAAAACCACAGAAAACCTTTCAAAATCCAATACTCAAAACTCTAGATTCTTAAAGAAACCTTATTTACAGAAATGGCAGCACATCCTCAGTGAGCCACAGAGTACAGGAAATTAACAGGAAAGCATCTCCCTGCAACACATTTCTGAAAGAAAATAAAGTTGATAAGAGATAAGACTTGCCCAGGAACACAAGGCAGAAATCCTAATCAATTCATTTGGTGCAAATGCATTCTACTTATCAACAGCAGCAAAGCTGTATTTTCACATACTCAAAATTGTCTAGTACAGCTATGAAGGCATATCAGAATACAAACTGAGGAAAAGCATTGCCCTGGCAAATTACACACATTTCTGGACATAATCACCGCTCCTACTGTAAACTTCACTCAGAAGATACAGGTTGCATGCAGTATTTGTCACGTAGTAAGGGTTGTAACAAAATACTAGCCTGGAAGACCTAGGAGCTGGCCCTTTGCTGCTTTGTGTGGCCAAGCCTACAGCAGGCAACGGGTGCTCTGACTCCAGGCAAACACCATGACCCTTGCTAACTGCCCAAGGATTTGGGCAGCAGCCTAAAATCAGAAGGCTAAGCACAATTCTTCAGAAACTATCATAAAGAAACTGTATTTCCCAGCACAAAGGAACAGCCAGTGGTTACTCAAGTCAGCAAACATTTGAGAAAGCTGAGCTGCATTAAATGGAGACAAACGGAGACAAGAGACAGTTCATCCATAGTAGTACTACAGTCAAAAAACTCATGCTACTGGCAGTCTCTAAGGCCTCCATGGACAGGCAGCCCATGTACTACACACACATCCTGGCAACCAGAGCAATTCAGCATAATAGAATTTGATAAGGGAGAGCAAAGCAAGATCACTCCCAAGAACAAATGACTAAAAGCAAAGCCTCCAGTGTCTACGCAGTCTGGATTTCAGCATCTTTGAACTGTCTCCAGTGGGAAGTTCAGTGCCTTCACTCTCCTGGAAGGGTTGGCTCAGGACATTGCTGCCACAGCAGCAATAATAGAAGAGACATCACTTTGACAACTCTGTCAGACACCCGTGCAGAGTTAAGAGCTTGCTAACTGCTAGTAAGTTAAACTGGTGTGGAGGAAGATGGAGAGAGAAGGGTGGCTAGATAGTCACTTTTCTTATCAAATCCCAAAAGACCACTCAGGCATGGGAAAAGACAGACAGACAGAAAGAAAGAAACCCAAAACACCTGAATGCACAAACACAACAGGGTTTTTGCTTTCTCAGCAAAGCAAAGAACAAGGTGGGCAGGGCAAAGTAAGTAAGCAAATTCTAAACTGGTGCGGATAAACAAATACACCAAGAAAGCTGCTTGAGTCCTGGTTTTTGGTTCTAGAGAAAGCTCAGAAGTATACCAAGAACAAGACTCCTGAGCAGACAGCTTTACACTGTGCAGTCAACTCTGTCAGGCCTCCAGCAATCAACCAACCTCCATTGTACATCTGGTCCATCTCTGTACCTGTCCCTGTCAGATGTGCATGGATCACTTGGAGAGCAGAATTAAAAACATTTCCATTGCTGTAACATATGCCCAAGGCCTTGTTCTCTATACCTCTCAAAACAAAGGGCTCCTCTGAACAGAAGATATGCACTGGAGAAAGCAGATTCAATGAATTAATGAAATTACACTTTGCAACCAGAAGTAGAAGGACGATTACATTTTATGTTGCTTCATCTTTAAAAGTGTTCTCCCTGCAAGCCTGAATTTGGTACACAAAGGCAGGTCTTCTGCTGTCTTGCCTTCAGCCCTCAGGAAGGGAAGAGAAAACCAGATGCTCTACAAATGTGAAGCAGTGGGATTTCCTGCAGGGAAACAGTAACTAACATCACCAGCAAGGCTGTAGCTGCCTTATAGGACTGAGTCAGGCAAGGAAAACACTCTGTAAAGACAGGCAACAGAAGTTCTACTGAGGGCACATAATTCCAGAATACTGATCTTATCACAGATGACTGTTACAAAGTTACATCATCTGTTTTGCAATGAGAACAACCTTCACAGGTGTAACAAGCAATAAATAAAATGGAGAAGAACATACCTTAGGAGAACAATCATGCTTTCCCTCTACATCAGAGAAGCTTAGCAAAATCATTAACTGCTCCACAAACAGTAACTTCATCTGGCTTATACAATTGCTGCACCTACTGCTAAAAGTGCCATAAAAAGCAGTTGGCAAGCAGATTTGATTTTTTTCTGTAAAATTTCTCATCTTGGCATCCCTTTCTCTGTAACCTGAAGGTTAGTTAAGGTGTTCATTTAAACCTTGCATCCTCTTCACCTCCAAAGGCAGTCACATCATATGCAGAGAAATTAACAACGGAAAAAGCAGTACTGCCCCATCTACAGGACAGCCCCACACAAATTTCAGAGCCAGCACAAGCTATTGAGTAATGCTCATGCTTCAGGTAACAGATATCTTTATCAAAAAGATTAGGACACAGGCAACACAGTTCTTAGTGTGAAAGGTGCATGTTCAGAAAAAATTGATCCATTTCTCAAAGGCTTCAAACCAGTGTAACTAACACTAATCAGAAATCCACAATCCACCTCTTTCATTAAGTAATTATCTCTACTTATACTAATTATGTAATTGAGGAGTGCAATTATTAAATTATATCTACATACATATAACAAAGTGGAATAACATTTGTATCACAAGTCCTGCCAGATACCTCCCATATGCACACATGCACTGTCCTACTGTAAAGGTGATTAAAAGCATGTAAACATTTCAGACAATGAATTAAGGGAGGAAAATATCCCCTAGAACAGAAATATGCTATCCTAACCTGTGTTGTCCTCTTTAGCTTATGGGAAACACTTTAGACCATGGCTGCAAGACTTAGCAAAGTTAAAATCCTCACTACAGAGCTTTTGTTCACCATGCAGCATGAGAACTCATTCTCATCTGGCTTTGCCCAGTCAGGGTTTCTGTCTGGATGAGAGGAGAAGGTGCTGTTGCTTGTCAAGTTGTAGTATATGTAACCTAGAGGCAAACAACACACTTCAGCTTCTTGAATTTGGGCAGCAACAGATCAGCTCTTACAAGGAGCTGTTCTCACCAAGCACCTGACAGTCCTGATTCCTGGGTCTTCCACTGTTTGAGGGGATCACAAGTGACTGCAGTGGGTACCCAAGGGTCTCAGGCTTGTCATCCTCATGAACAGAACGACCTTTTTCTGCAGAGATGATGTAGATTTCAAAATGCTGAAATCCAAAGCGAGGGCCAATTGAAATGCAGTGAACGTAGGTTTGATTGGCAGCTTTCCTGCGTCTGTCTATCACTGCGTAATAAACACTGGATGATGGCAGAAATGAAGATAAATGCTTTCAGCAGCCCCCCTTTTTCCCTCCACCACCCTGAACTCCATCCACCCCCACTCAGCACATGACAAAAGAGTTTAAAGAGTGGGGGGGGGGGGGAAGAAAGTCTTAACAAAGACTTAAATAAAAAAATCCTCAAATCTTTTCTTATAGGCCACCTACACGTGACAGATATTTATCCATCAGTCTCAACCTCCTCAGAAGATCCAACGTATCTTGGCATATGGAGAAATGAACCTTTGCCAGTCAACTATTGCTCATTTATGAATCAAGCCATGCAAGCCAATGTCTGAGTTTAGACTGAAAGGGAAAAAAGGGGTGCAAAATCAGTTCTCCTTGGCACTCCAGCACTCCCTCAGTGAAAAGCAGGCTAACTTCAGACTACTACTATCAAACTCTCAGAAGAACAATTAATACTTTAGAGCTACACAGACTTTGGGGTACACATTTTGGGAACATGAAACATCTACACAGTAGATGTTGGAATCTTTTTGTATGGAATTTTTTTTCCACGTATTTTTTGCATGGAATTTTTTTTCCACGTATTTAACAGAAACCAGAGTTCAAATTTTTTTCTAGGCTAGATCCTTTACCCTTAAATTTGTTAATGTCCTGCAGGTCCCCTCATAATAAGAGAAAAAATTATTATGATGCTTACAGATAAGCTTGAGGAAGCTGGAGAATCCCTTTAGCTAATTTGTGACTCAGTTTGAGGGAGTGATTAGGCCCTGGTATAAAATTCCCTCTAGATTAATACTTGCATCTCTAAGCATGAGTACCTTTGAAAAGTAATTACCTCTTTATGAAACAATTTGTAACTGTAGCTGATACTGCGGTTAATCTATACTTGTAGAAAGGATCTGTCAGAATTGATGGGTTTTACATTTACTTGTTCTAGATTTACTACAATCCAGGCTCCAGGAAGTCCAAAACACAGAACAAATCTATTTGACAAACCAAGGATAAGACTCTGAGGCAAGAACACACCAGATTCTCTCAACCAGTTCTGAAACAATTTGAATTCTGGCAAAATGATTACTGAAGTCTAGTGAAGATGCAACAGGTTCATTTCCAACCCTCAAGTATTTTATGGGACAGCCTAGTTTGCCTTGATGACAGTAAATATATTAAATTCTGAATGTGAATTTGACAAGTCCCAGCAAATCTCTGTTCCAGGCTACCTCAAAGACATAGCCTCTGAAGTGGATGAGCTAACTACCTAAAACTGGGCTAATGCTGTAGAAACAGTATGCAGAGCAACCTGGAATTTTCAACCCCTTTTTTTTCACTTGTTCTTCAATGTACAAGCAAGCTGTAAATAGGAAATGGAGAAAATTATTTTCATGAATGGATGCACAATATGCTACTAAGAGTAGTTCAGCATACGCTAAGCACTGAAAGGATCTTAGATTCAGCATTAACTGAGAAAGCCTCTAAGAGGTCTATGCTCTCTGAAGGCTGAACCTTCAAAAGGCTATTATTTTTTTCTTTATTCCAGATGTATAAAATAAGAAGAAATGTCATCTCCCATTCATGTTCATTCCTACTGCAAAATTTCTTTTTAAAAGGGGCAATACTGAGTTCCACAGACCTATCAGCTATGGAAATTGGAGCAGGGCTCAGCTGTAGGTAAGTGAAGATGACCATCCTAATAAGAGCCAGTCAAGTGCCCAAGGGGTCCACTTACATTCAGAACAATGCAAACATCATACAGGAAAGGGAATTTTTCAGCCACAAGTTTTAGACTTCAAAAGGAAATCAGTTAATTTGCAACAAGCACAAACAATAAAAGAACAGATGCCTGGCCAAAAGCCTCCACCTCCAATAAGAGTCATGGTGGCTCCTTGATGTCTTACCTTCCTATATTTTGTTTCTTTGTCTGATCATCTAACAATTAATAGAGAAATTTGTCTAGTAAGCATCTGTCTTTGATGGAAGAGTCCAGTTTTCCCTCAGGAAAACTAGAAGACATTAAGATCCTTTTCTAATGCATCCCCTCTTTTCTGTATTGCTTGCATCTCATCAAGCAAGCTGGCAATTCTTAAAGGGAATTCACACTGTTGTTGTTCACTACAGAGATTCCCCTGCTCATGTCACCCTGCTACGAATGGAAGTTGGAAAATCAGATATGCAACAGCACAGTTTCCTGAAAGAGCAAAACTTGAGCCAATAATATTTGCACAGAATAGAGGAGGAGGAAAATCCTGTACTCTGTGAAAAATAAATTATCTTATTACAGCCTTTGCATATACACATTAGAGCAAGCAAATGTCTCTGTTTAGGAAGGTCTCATCCTACTCAAGGTGACCAATAAAGAACAAGCAGTTTCATTTCCTTGCTGTAGCTACATCAACCCTCTCAGCTTCTGGTAGCGACAGATCGTGGCCTAAGTCTCCCAGCTGACAATAACTTTCTCCAACCATCCAATATCAGGTATGCACCACTGAACAGAAAAACCCCCAAACAATCTGCAAGAAATACACAGAATTCCTTCCTTCTACCTCCCACATCTCTACGAATCAGCATTTCAAGTACAGCACTGCCACAATAAATACTGACAGGATTTAAACAGTACCTGCACCCTTTTATCTGTAAGATTCATAATCTCTTATTCCATAAAAGAAGAAAAAAAAAAAAAAGAAAAAAAGACCCAAAACACAACAAAACAGAGAGAAATACCATCTGAACCATGGGGAGGACAGAGTATTGCTTACACATCACCTTAGTGCTAGAAAGGAGAAGGGATGAATGAGAAAAGTGAGATCTTGATTTTGGCAACTGAACAGAAAGTAACAGTTGTATGTTGTCAATGATATATAATTATTTAGCTTATGCACAGCTTGAAAGTTCGTTCTTGCAGGGTAGTAAGTACAATTCACCAGAGAACCAAAAATCCTACTTGTAAAAGAAGCAGAGCTCTAAGTCTTAGTGATCCTCTTACATCTGTACAACTCAAGTGAAGGTGTTAAATGCTACTTCTTTATACGAAAATCCTTATGAACAAGGACTGTTTAGGTTCAGCTGTTTGTGTTCTCATTAGTCATTTATGATGCTTTTCCATGCAGTGGATGGGAAGCTCCCTGGGAAGCTCCCAATCGCGTTACACTATGTAACAGCATGTATGCATATGTAACAGCATATACACATTTAAAGGAGCAAACCACCAATTGTTTAGAGACCATCATAAAACTCCTGGAATTCTGATGCTGGATACAGTACTGGAATGGCATGTAGAGAGATGCAGGTGCTCCATGAAGACCTCAGGTAAAAATAAATGCCATGGGTCTAGACAAGTCAAAAGAAATCTTTCTGCAAAATGAGATGCTGAGGCATTGAAAGTTTAGCAGGAAAAGGTTATGGATATAAAGGAAACACCTGTTATCCTTGGCTGACACAATTTGCAAACTGTTTGAGAAGTGGGTGGTCAAACATGCTCTCCCTTTTTCATTTAGGCCCCTTGCTGGGAAGGGTACTCAAAGCTGGAATCTTCCTATCAGCAAACTGCTGGAGCTGTTAAACTTGTTTTGAGATCCCTTCTCTATTTCCATGCGATAGCGGCATGTGTTAAAAGCATGCCTCACACTACCATATGATTCAGGCAGTAAAACACGTTTCCTTCAGTATAGCCTTTTAGGGAAAATATTCAAGCACTAAAAATATATTCCAATCTGCATTTCATTTAACTAATGTTTAGGTTTGACCTTTTCTGCATACTTGCAGCCTTTTATACGATTTGTCTGTATGCATTTAAGAACCCCTAACATAAAACAATGAGTAAATGGTTGGAGAAAGGGATTTACACTTTCTTCATAATTTCTATTTCACAATTCTCTGACACGTACAAAATCAGCTGTAAGAGCCTTCAAGCTACTGCCCAGGAATGGGAGTCTGAAATCTACTAACTGGAAAATACTGGGGAAATAAAGACAGTCTTTATCTTGTCAGTGTGAGGAGAAACAATAATTTGAGTTACAGGCATTTCTGCATCTGGAGGTCCACATCAATCTACTAAAAAAGCAGTAAGATAATACATTTGAAATCTGCTCCCAAGCAATTGACTCTGCAAAGGAAAAAGGGGTTTGCAAATTAATGGAGGGTGGGGTGGGGGTAGTAGTGAATGAGTCCAAGATACGCTGATAGATGAAAAGGCAGAAGAGAGCTGAACTCTGCAGTCTCTAAAGAAATGTGTATTCACTTCCTTCACCTCTGAACCCACACATGCAGGCATGTTCATCGCCCTGCTTCCTTGTAAATTTCCAGAAATAGTAGGTGACTCTCCAAATCAAAATGCTGTATCTCTCCTGCCAGAATTCAACAAAATCCCTGGAAATGTGAACTAGGAAGGTTTCAATAGCTAATGTGTGCTCTGTGTGTCTGGGGTTCCTCCCTCTGCTTACTCTGCAACTCGTGATGCCTCTGCTCTCTCCCATCACTAAGTCCCTTGCACCATTACCAAGCCCGTCATTAAATGCTTTTGGAAGTCCGCTTTTTAACCTCCACATCTGTGTTTATTCTGCGCACAAAACCAGAGTGGAATCTGTGCCTGGCAGGCATTTCCTTTTGTAAAACTCCTTCTTCTTTCCCTTTCTGACTTTTCAGAGCATGAAATGTGCCTGCTAATCCTAATTGCCGCAGATGGAGAGTCTTGCAGAGACCAGACAAAGGGGGCATCCTTCCACCAAGCAGCTGTAAGCAGGCACCAGACTCTTAAGTTCTCAAGTTTCCAGAGCTCCCATCTCACTTTGTCACATTTCTGAAGAACACAAGGACAAACTTCCGCAAGTAGCTACACCAGGAATGGGGACTTGCCTTCCCAGACTTACCCTCTCCTGCCTAAATGGCCCTCCCAGCACAAGTACAACTGAGCTTATTGTGTGACCTGACTCAGGGTGGGCAGTCCTCAAATACTGCTGCTGTATGTCAAAGAAAAAAGCTAAATGTCTGGCTTTTAAGGGTTATTTGCCTGTCTATATCCCAACATCAGCCCTCTTACCAAAGAAAAACTTCATGAGGTCCCACTGGCACACCCACACAGCTGGCCTTTCCATTAGCAGTGTCTCAGCCAGTAACAGAGGCACCAGAAACTGAATCCCTAAGGTATTAAGACATTTTTGCGGCCAACAGCCATTGAAGAAGTTACCTTTCTAGCTTAGCAGTGTCTGGATTTAGAGGAATATTTCCAGTGTAGTAACAACAAACTGCTTCAGAGGGTTGCTGCCACCTAACCAGAATATCCTTATCACCCAAGGCTAATGCTTGTGTCCTGCCACATCACACTGTCTATGAGGTCTACTGCAGTTCACTCATCTAACATAGATGCTAACAGACTAATCCAGTGTTACTAAAACTGTTGTATATAGTTTTAGATAATTCAGAGGTCTTGCAATTTCTTGTTATTGAGACTGTGTGCCAAGACTGTTGCTAACTCTAGCCCATATTCCACGCAGGTTATACTTTATCATGAATTCCATAGTTCGTTAGTGTGGCCACAGTTTTAGTTCACACTAAGTAATTCCCCTTCCTAAGAGGCTCAAATAATGTTGTAACAGCACTCCCATCTAACCAATATAGCTACACCAACAGACAGATGTAGAATAGACACAAAAATAACAAGTTGAACTGCTTTACACAGAAAAGCCTTTTCCATTGTGAGTGTGCATTTTAACTACATGAAATCTTATTAATCCAAACAAATCAGCAAGCCAAATTCCTGCTACCGCCTCTGCAGCTCTTACTGCAAGAATGTGTGCTTAGCACAGCTTGAAATGTGCATGTCTTATGCCAAAATACCCATCTGCAGTGGAGAGAAAACCTCAGCAATATCTTTGTAGAGCACCTGCATGCTTTATCAACCACCAAATTGCAAAAATACAAACTTTCAATAATCCAAGAAGCAGTATGTTCCCTGGAAGGATTTGAATTCTGCAGGTTTAACTGTGTATCAGTACAACAACAAGCTTCCACACTGGAGCCACTTTTCATTGTGGAAATAGCAGTACATAGTATTAATAAAAGTGCCAAGCACAAAAATGTATTCAAAGGCTTGTACTTGCCAGTGAGTGGAATACTTGCAAAAGTTATTACTATCCTTAAACATATTTAGGACTGCTGTATTACAGCACCAGCCCTGTACACCCAAACTTGTAATGAAAACGCTTGAAATGAAGCTGCTGTGTCAGCTTAGCGACACAGACTGAGTCTGCACAATACAGAGCACTAGCTGAACATGCTCAGTGATGGATTTTCACAGAAATAATATCCTGTGAGCAGGACACGTCACGAGGTATCGCCAATCTAAAGAGCAAGAAGCAGAGAAGGAAGGACAGGAACTGGAAAGTAAGCAGACAGACTTGCTGTTAGCTGGGTAAAGCAGTGAACAGACACACAGACAAAAGAAAGCAGAAAACGAGCAAGCTGAGAAAACACAGTATCTAAGAGTAGTTTAACTCATGTGAAGGCAGTTTAAATTTAAACCATGATGAGATGGAAAGGAGGAAGCCCAGGCTGGAAGAATGTAATAGGGAGACCACATTATTCCAAATGAAACAGAACAAAGTAAAAGAAACCTACAGCAAATAAAGTACTTTGCTATCACAATGTTCTGAACACTTTTTCATGGAAGAAGTTTTGAGGGTGGTTTGGCATGACGTAGATGACAGCAATGGAAACAAGACTCACTCCCTATTGCCACTAGCTTTAATGCACAAAGCAGGTTGCTGCACCCCAGCAAGTGTGCAGGGATCTCTATTTGGAGCCAGTGCAGAGATTCAGGCTCAAAGGGTGACCCAGATCCCAGAGAATACAGAGCAGGACTGACACAGCATGTGAGTCCACACCTTGACAGACCACGTGTAACAACATGAAAGTAACCATGCAACATTTGGAACAGTGACACAGCGTCAGGGTTCCCAGAAGTCAGGACTCCAACAAGAAGTTTGGCCAAACTCATAACCTTGCAGTGACTTTTGTAAATTTGGTGCCACAGCTCAGCTCATCGCAGACAGGTCCAACCCACTGCAATTACAAAACTGACTCCAAGATGAAAGGAGACTACCACTGTATCCCATTATTTTTAAGAACTGTTAAAAGGCAAACTCAAAGCCACATCCAGAAAAACTAAGGCAGCAGAAGTACTTAGACACTCAGCATGCAGGTCTTGCACTGCACAATGAATGGATAGTTAGATGGGTTTTATTTCTTTTTTAGGGCAGACTTGACCTTAATCCATCCTGAATTAGCTCATAATGCTTTCAGAGGGTCCTAAGTAGACCTGCCCAAGAAGCTGCTGTACAAAATAACCACCATAGCTACTCCATACAGCATTTACAAGCAAAAGTAGAGGGAAATTTCATATGATGAAAATAGGGCAATCACAATTTACTGGTTTACAGTAAGATTTTCAATTATACACAATCAAGATTTGGAGCAAGCCATGCTTTAGTGGAGGCTAGGGGTCACAAACTAAAAAGGAACTGTGGTGAAATGTTCCAGGATCTCACCCTCAGAGCAGCAGTCAGAGGTCCAGCTCCTACCAGATCAAAGAACCAGCAGTGGTACATTCTAGAAGATGATGAACACTCCAAGCCAGCCTCCCAGTCCTGGGATTCAGTGTAAAATTACAGTTCCAAATGACAATTTCATTAGGCCTCACAAGTCACAGGAAAGCAGAAGTTAATCAGTAGCTCACTAAAATCACAGGAATGATCAGGGAGACTGACATTCACTTACAGTTAGTTTCTTTACAAGCAAGAAGTTATGACAGAGCTTTGCCTTCAGCTTTCACTGTTTCTTGTATCAACAGACATGCAGGCATCCATGAATGAGGGTTCTTCTATTGAACCTCCTCAGCCAAGCTGGGCCAGGAAAATAGAGAAACACACTCCCCTTGCATAACTTACATGCCTTCCACATACAGAATCCAACAAAGACCTCAGCAAAGTGCTTTCTCACCTTGCCTTTCAAAATCTTTGTAAATCTGCTCACTCCATTTGGCCTATGAGATCTTTCTCTAAACTTTATTATTGAGTCCCTCTCTGTCACAACTTAATGTCTTCCAGCCCTTCTCTTTTATTTCATCTTGCTATGATTTCCAGTCCATAAGCACTGTTAGTTATTTGTTTCTCCTGTGCCTTCTTTTCCTTCCACTCTGGCAAAGTACTTTCAGATTTCCTTTACACTTTTCAGCGTCCTCATGATGAGGTTGTGGGGATGTATATGAACATGTTGGGTATTTGCCTCCTTCCCTCCCCACCAGATTCTAAGCCTGACCCACCTCTGATACCAATACCCATTCCTCCATCTATTGCAAGACAACACTAATGAAAACTGCCACCAGACCAACTCCCTCCACTACCCTTTTCTCCTCTGGCACCTCAGAGAAGCCTGATCTGACTCAGTTGGTCTGTGGTGAACCAAAAGACAGATCCTCAAACAGGTTCTGTGTGCAGCACACCAGGAGACATCACATGGATGGGTGCATGCATGCCCACACCATTAATGCTAATACGAGCAATTGTTTGAAAGAAGACAAAGTGTTTCTCCAGCTTAACTGAAACCCACGCCTGCAATCCCAGCTACCTTTGACTCATTCCTCAAACCCTCCCCTCCTCCAGCTTCCATTTGTCTCTGCGCAGAATCTCAGCTGCTTATAAGAAAATTACCAAGTGACATTGCTTCCTCTACCTTTTCAACCTTCCCTTCCCTTCCTGCAATTCTTCCCCTAACAGACACAAGCATGTTCCCAGTCCTTCTAAGCACTCCACTGGCCTCTATGATTTTTCCCTCTTTTGTATCAATTTCTATCCCTTGCCATTTGTCAATAAACATGTGTATGCTCTTCTCCTCCCTCTCACAATACAAATACACAATAATTTCTTGCATCTCTAAATTTCTCAGTGACTCTGGATCACAGTTTGGATGTCTAGGATGAGAAGAGGAAATGCATTGTCCCATATGTCCTTCTCATTTCTAGCTCTCAAACTGTATATGAACTTCAGGCAGTCACTGTTCTTTTTCCTCTCCAGCACATCTTCAACTACTACTGAATCTGCTCTACTTCTAGTGACCCCCTTGCTGGTTAAAACTCAGAACTAGTAGTCTAACTGTTCTCATTAACTCTTTCTTAGCAAAAGTACTAACATTTTTGATTCTTTGATTGCTCCTCCCTTGCCTTCTGTGAACGGCTTCTACCTACCACTGCCACTCTAACCAACCCCAAAGATGCTGAGACAACCAAGCAATTATGACCATGACTACAATTTCCACACTCTGCTGTGAGCCCTAAAGTTACCTAATGGGCCATAAGCCACACCTACCTACTCCTTCCCACCTATTGCTGTAAATCCTGATGGGTTGAAGTATACTGATACAGCTGATATTGTACCTTGTTTCAGGCAGTGCTTAAAGCAAGGGGAAGAGACAGAGCAGCAAGAGTGGAACTCAGAAGCCAGGCTACGAGGGAACTCAGAGTCCAGAGCTGTTTTATTTGCAGAGCCTGGCTCACAGCTCTCACTGATTTTGAACTCTCAGAAACATAACAACTCCTGCCTGCCAGGGCTTCTGGATTACAGCCCACACTGAGCTCAACAGGAGTGTGTCAACCTACTGCTCAAGAAAGCAAAATACAGCTTCCTTTAGTAGCACTAACTTGCAGCTCTTGCTTAGTTCAAAACCAGCTCTGAGCTCCTGCAGACACTGGAGACCATTCCCACTTCAGCCACGTTCCAGAGGTGATGGGTATATTAATTAAAAAAAAAAAAGTGCATGGAGGAACACATATGAGGTACACCTCTGCCTTTGGATCCTATTTATATTTTCTAGAGTACAAAATCTCCTGCTGTCTGCATTTACTTTTGAGTTCTGAGGCAATGAGTTAAAAAGCTAATACGAACTTACCCAGTGCTCTCATCCTGACTAGAGCCTGTGTTTGCTACTGCACAAATGCTGTCGGGTTCTCTGCTCAGTTTTCTTCAAGAACTTCCTCATCTCATGCAAGACATTTAAAACCTTCCACATTTTTAACAACAAGCACTGACAAATCCAGCCTTTATGTTTTGGGGAAAGCCTGAAGACTAAATTTATTTCCTAGGCTCTGCCCTTGCCATGGGCATTTTCTAAAACTCCTGCAGGTTCCACACAGGGGACAACTTACAGTGGCTCATGTTAAGGTAAAATACCCAAGTAAGATAAACCCACAAGTCAAAAGTAACTCTGAGGAAGCAAGCAAGTTGCCACTAACCCTGCCAAGATCTTCCCCTACATCTTCTCCCACATCTTCCCCCACAATCAAGAAAACCCAGCAGACCAGAAGCATAAAACCAACAGTATCAGCTGTGTAATGATACCACGTGGAGGAAAAACCACAACTGCAGAATCTAATAGCTAACACAACCTTCGATTTGTATGCATTAAGTGATAACATATTGAAACATTAATGCATGAAACATCCAATTGTACAATCCTATCCACCTGCAAAAGGGACCAGGAGATCATCACATGGCATTCTTACCAGATCTATTATTCAACACACAACTGTGCTGCCATAGCAAAAACTTCCTCCATCTTTATGGCAAGGTGGCTATAAAAATGTCTACTAAACTGGGCGTAGCAAATCTGTTTTAGGATTTGCTTTGTGGTGTTGGGTTCCCCCCCCCCGACCCATAAAACCCATTAGTGAAAATCATGACTAATCTCTTCAAAGATGACAGCCAAATGTGGCAGGCCACTGAGGATTCCTACCCCTCTGCACGGCAGATCGCACAGGTTCCTGCCTCCCCTATGCGCTCTGGAGCGTGGGTAATTTTTTTACTATTTTTTTCCCCTTTTAAAAGGAGGCAGCAAGCTCTGGGAAAATACTTTTATGGCTAAGTGAGTTTTACCACCCACAAAGAGACAGGTCCCCAAGGGGCCCTCACCGCCCACAAAAGATGAGCACTTCTGCAAAGCCTTACCCTTTCTGATATAATGATATCTAGAAATTCATCTCTTTAACAATGCACACAAAAGAAATCAGCCTGCACCCTTCACTTTTAAGAACATGATCACCTCTCTCCAATGCCTTTCTGAATCTCAAAGGCAGCTTTAGATTCACAGCCACCAATACAAAGAAAGGCTTACTGGGACAGTTTGCATCAGAAAACACATTATACAAGCTTTCTCAGATGCAATGCTTGCTTCCAGTCATGCAGCACTTATGACATGATGCAGAAGAACCTCTCTGGCAATGGGACCACTGAATAGGACACCCTATGAAAACTCCTGTACATGTACCAGGAACTTTGAGACCAGTACTACAATCATAAATTTTCCTTTGAGACTAGGCAAGTTACCTCAAGGTAAACGGTGAACTTTATGTGGTAGGACTTCAAGAAATAAAAAAACTCCCAACATCACTGCTCAAGTATCTTTTTTTTCCCCAAGCTAAATTGTCCTGATATCAGGTTCTGCATCTTTATATGCCTTTTGTCTATTGTATTAAAAGGTGCTCTATCAAACATCTTTCCCCCACAGATATATCTAGACCAATCAAGTAACAACAACTACCTACTGCTTCTTCGATTAGCTAAGTACATTAAGCTTATGTCCATTTCATAGCTGAAGTTTTCCTCAGCTGATTCTTTCTTCAGCTATACTGAGTCCTTCTGAAATGTAGACACAAAAGAGTTCCACATGGACTTGAACATCATCTCGAATGATGTCAACAAGACCATATAAAAAGACATCAGTAGTTTCATACTCCCCGATAATGCCTGCCTACATAAGGTCGTAGAGCTGTAGCACCATGACAGGAATTCATATTTCATTGGTTTGAGCAGCTCCCCAAAGCCATTTGCACAGTCGCTACATTGCCCAAAACAAGACTTCACAAACTGCAAATGGGATTCACATTACTGGTCCCAAAGTACCTCATCTCACTCTGGGCTGTAATAATACTCAGTCACAATGGTATCATTGCTTGGATCACCACTGGGAACAAAGAAACTGCAGGAAAGATTGGCCCTCCAAGTAAATAGATTTCAACTGCACTCCATATTTTGCTATCTACAGATAGCAGAATCAGGATTGACCCCAGATCCCAAACACCTTGCTCTTTGAAAGGTCAGCAGCTGGTTTGTTTGACATACATCTTGCCTCTGGCCCAGTTTCATTCCATAGAACTGCTTCTTTATCTGTCCAAATTCTTCCCTGTTGTTCCAGCTTAATTCAAGGGCTTTGAGTACCATTGTTCCGATTTGAACATCTTCCACAAATGCATATGAAAGCCTATGAAGTGCTGGTAACAACTCTGCAATTGAATCATCATCTCTTCTGGATACAGAGATGGTAAAAGTGTAATAAGCATTTCAAGGCTCTGTATTTTGGGCCTTTTAACCCTTTAATACGACTTTATCATATTGCTCTAACAATTTCTGTCACAGGGCAGCATAACCAACGACAGCTCACAGTAAAAGGTCTCCACAATCCCTGAAATGAAGCCAGTCACAGACAGCATCTGGCACAACTGAGTAAATCCATATCTATACAACTACTGCTAACCTCAGTCCAGTATCACTTCCAGATACTAGTTGAATCCCCTGTCACCTCAGACCTCATCAAGCATCTCCTGTGAAGTGGCCTGCACTCACTCTGACCAGAAGACTTGGCTCATTCTAATCACACTTGCAAATAAAATTTGTAAATTATACTCACAACGTACAGCCACTGATCCAGACCAAGTCTTTCTACAAACACTTCTACTACATAAGCAGGCAACTGTGAGGTTTTCAGCTTCCAGTTACCAAAGGGAACACAAAATGAGACTCTTGGCACAAAATAAAGCCATGGAAAGTCAGTAACAAAGCATTCTCCAGTAACATCTGCTCTCTCAGACAAATCTTAAAAGAGCCAGAAGTCCTCTGCAGTAACAACCATCACAAGGTTTTACAACAGAATTAGCGGACAATGCCAATACATACAACCCTTTACTGTGCAATATTTAAGAGACTCATGGAAAATCTCCAGTCCTCAGGTGTGAAGGTTCTTTGGATACAAAGACATTGATACACAAAATCTACAGAAATTAAACTGATTTTGAAATCACTCAAGCCTTAAGAATACTCTAGTCTCTGGAACCAAATAGGGGATAACATCTTACAAGGGTTGTGATACAAGTTCATTCCATCTGCCCTAGAATCTCTAGTGTTAATATTAATACATTAATATTAAGAGTGCTTTGCACTCTTAATGCCCCAACCAAAGAATTCCAACTGTACCTGTTCACAGATGTAAACAGAGAAGTCTGTGTGACCACATAGCACGTCTGCTGCTAAGTGGAAGATGCAAGTGAACAGAGACACAGAGCAAGCAGGGCATAATAAGCAGACAGCCAGATTAAAGTTATTCCATACACAAAGTACCCTGACACTTTCTGGCTGTTTATGCTTTTTGTGTATGACAGTGTACAGCAGGAGTGAACATCAAAATAAGGATGAGTAACTGCTCAGACTCTCAATGCACAATTTGATATTTTGGATGTGAGGGAAAGGCTAACTGGAAACAACACACACAATCTCTTCCATCACATAAATGAATATGTTAATGGCTTTCTCTTAACACTACCTATCACACACTTTCAGGAGGCATCTAGGTAGACAGAACTAAATGCCAGTTTAGCTCAGAGGAGTATTTATCTGCATCAAAATGAATGCCACTAGTTTAGGAACATCAGTGGGGGTCTTTGCACTGGACTAGCATTTCAGAAGAGATTGCCTGTAGGTCATTCAGAGGCTAATTGCATCAACTACCTATCAGCCCTCACTGTGCCAAGGTACAACATCCAGGATGACACAGATTACGGCACCAGAAAAGAGGCAGCTGGACTGCCAATTAAAGCACAGAGCCAGAAAAAACAAACTCACTGGTGTCCTGCAATATAGGGAAAAATTACTAAAGTACTATAAGGAAGAAGGGGAAAATTACTAAAGTATTGCTAAGAAGAATGTAGCACCTGTGGATCTGCTGTCTGATCCCAGTGTCACCATAAAGTTGTGTATTACGAGTTGTTTTCTAGACTTGTTTTTTAAACATTAACAAACTTTCTTCTATCTTCTGGGAGAGGGCTTTCATTTGAAGAATGTGTGCTAAGAAGTTCACCTTCTGACCATAATCATGATATGGTATAATCCTGCAGCCACAGCTACAGAATCCATGAACTGGAAGTCACAAAGGGATCTAATACTGTGAGAAAGTTAACTCATAGTATATGACTTTATTGTATAGGACACCGAACTACCAGGAGATTTTATTTATGAGATACTCTACTGTAATTGAGCAGCAACATAAAAAACTTTCATGGTTGAAGGCTGATCTAGGAAAACACCAGCTGCTGAGAGACAAAGGCAGGTAAGAGCTGAGGTGCCACAGTTAACCTTCGTGAAAGCTCAAGGGCTGGAAGTGTGTTTTTAGAATACATGAAGCAAATTTATAAGTGAACACTTAGATAAGAGGATGTTACTCAATTAAAGTATTTGCCACATTTCCAAAATCCTACTGTCTTCAAAAGCTTAAGTACCATGCTGAGGAAATCAACATCTCTGAGGATACCTCTCACCAGTCCCATGAAGGGACACTCCATCATTCCCTCCTGCAAGAAGTTCATTCATTTGCAAGTCAACCATACAGCCTCTTTTTTTCCTTATATTTCTGCATGAAAGGCTGCACTTTCACAGAAATTATAAACTGTTCTCAAGTCTGTGATGAAGATGACAGGTATCCATAGCTCTCAAGTCACAGAAGAATCTGAGGCATATTTTAAGCCTCTTATATCATTTAGTGTCCACTGACGTAGATCACAGAAAGACCACAAAAATAAAGTTACTCAAAGGTTCACATCTTTCTATATTTAGCAGTACCAAATAGACTTATAACAGAAACACACAGCATGGAAAGCCACACAGCTATGTTCACTGATTCTATTATTCTACAGAACTCTACTGTGAAAAGCAGGATTAGATCAGGACATTAATTCAAATTCACACAGCTGTCTCAGATGAAAAGGCAGAAGCGAGCCAATATCAATAAGCCAGTGATGGACAGCTGAAGGTACAGATTCAGAATAACACTCAAATCTCAGGGAACTGTACAGAAAATACATAACCACTAATACTGAAAAAAACATGGGTACATCAGAGACAACTGGCAATGTGTCTTCCTATCAACTTTTGCTGGCCTTCTGGAGCTCTCAAGTTATCTTTGTCTTACCCTGCACAGCTGTGCATCACTACAAGCACATTTGAGGGATGGGAGCATCTCAGAACAGAACTAACAGCATACTGTACATGACAGAACAGGATTAGGTCAAGACGACTAGAGCCACAGGAGGCAATCACACCTGAAATGCCAGAGGAACTGGAGATCTGCCTTCAACACGGTTTTGAAGGCAAAGAAGCCTTTTATCATGATCACTTCTATCATTAGTGTAGAAGTGAAAGGTTACTGTAGGGCTAACTCAACTTGCAATGGCAACCAACACTCTATACAGCTGCATGTACCACAGGCTGAACAATATCCATTTACCTGGCTTTAGGTTAGAGCCATTCACTTCTGAACATCAGCCCTAAATACAGCTGGAGGGATTAACAGATTGGGAATGTGCACCAGGAGGCACCTTAACTAGTGCATGTCACTGGCGAGAGGCCATCACCGTAATTCTTATTAGGAGAACTATCACATGCTCCATCACATCCTTCCCGTCCCAGAAGGATGACATTATCCATCTTAGCTGATTTTCACCATGATGAAACCTCATACACTCTAACAATTGTGTGTTAGCAGTTGCTGACTGAAGTATAGAAATCCACCAGAAGACACATGACTTTGAATTCTCCCAGGAAGTAAAGCTCTGAAGAACAGCACAGCTTATGGTATTTTGGGAAAACAAGAGCCAAACTTCACACTTCAAAATTCTAGACTCCCATTAAAGGGATCAACTGATTCTTAGCTTCGTCAATAGCCTCAGCCCCACTCCAGTGTAACAAGGCTACAGACAGCTTGCTTTGGCAACTCCATCAGAGATATCCAAAGCTGAACCATTACTGCTCTTGTGGCAGGCAATCCCACCTTGAATAGGTGTGGGATATGAAAAATTCTGTAATCAAGCTCATTCTTTGACTACATGGAAGTGTTCAGTCTCTGGTCTGAATTTATTACCCTGAGATAGCAATGAAATCATTCAGAAACTGTAAATGTAGAATTTGTATGACTCAAACCTTAAGCCTTGCTGAATCTGGATCTCCCCACAAGGTGGAAGGCTCAGAGCAACTGTGCTGGATTGTGTTTAAGCAAATAAAAGTCTGGTGGCAAAGCCAGATCAGATAAACATGACCTATGACCACACAAGGAAAAATATTTTGTTTGTTGAGATACACATAACTGAATAGAAGCCTATTAAAACAAAGTGAGGCAAGACAGAAGCATTTCACAAAGCTAGGTAACTCTACCATAAACTTCCATCTGCAGGTCACCTAATGAGTAACAGAAATGCCAACAAAATGCTATTTGTGTCAATTTTTAAAGCCTCCTGCGAAGTTCCTTGGGAAACACTGATTCTCTTCTTCCCCTAAACTTCCACTGAACTGAAACTAAAGCCTTCTTTGTTTCACTATACTATTAGCGTGTCTCTGTCCATCCCAAAGCAGTCAATTACTATAAAGCCTGAGGCAAAAGTTCACAGAGGGGAACAAGAGGTCACAAGCACTTCAGTGGCAATGATGCATACCTTTTCTTTTAAATGTATCTACTGATTTCAAAAAATATATTAAAATAGACATCCTGGTCTTGCTGCCAGATGCCAAAAAATATCTGTAACTTGGCCATCACAATTTAACAGTGTCCTGTTTCACAATGCAACTTAGGACAAAGAGAAATTTATTAAAAAAACAAATAAAAGGACCAAACCAAAACCAACAAATAAACAAACAAAAGAAACAAACAAACAACAAACACAGAACAGTGGGCAGAAATACTAAGCTTACAGAAACATTTCAGAAAAGCAGTAAGAGATAGTAAACACAATACTGAGCTGTGTGTTCCTTGGACATATTAACGCTGCTGAGCTTTGCAGCAGTACTAACTCCCACTAGAAAAGGTATAATCTCATCCCCCAGAACATCTCTTTTTATCTTTTATTTATGAAAAAGAAATTCAAAAAAAGAAGGAAAAAGAAAACCAAACCAAAAATCAAACCCCCACTCTGTTGGCCCACAAATGGCAAAGAAGCCAAAAGACTCTAAGACTGAAATGGCCCCAAGCTGCAATATTCCACCTACATTGCCACATGCAACCAATCAGTCATATGAAGTGAGAAACCAAAATGTATTTACTGCTTTCATCACTGCTTTAGCAAACAACCACTCCAAGTAGCTTTCACTGTATGGATGTTTCCTTGGAGACCACAACTCCATCACTTAGGGCAGTTCACCAAGGAGAGGAGAGCGCAGAGGGTGACTTGCAGCCCACACTACAAAGAGCCTTAAAAGAGCTGCCAAATGAACTCTCAGGTTTCTCGATGAGTCTTGAAATACAGGGGAATATGGAAGATTGAAAAATATGCTAGTGTTATACCAGTATATTAAAAGGTTGAAATAGGATGAGACTGTCAGTCTTGTCAACCTGACATTGATTCCAGACAAAATAATGAAAAAGCTGATATAAGACTCAGTTAATAAAGGATTAAAGGAGGACAGTGTAATTACTGCCAATCAACGTAGACTTTACAGAAAAATATAACTTGTCAAACTACCAACACTTTTTGGTGTGATTACAAGTTTCAATGCTAAAGGTAACAATGTTGATGTAATATATTTTCACACGGTGTTTTACTTGGTGCCAGAAAGCACAGTAATGCAGCATTCTGTATCAGCTGAGAGATATGAACTGCATCAGGAGATAATGAGGCAGGCAGGTGCTACTGGGGCAAGTTGCTGTTCCAGTGCTCCATGCAAATTAGGCTGCTGGCATGGAGATCTGTCTGTCATGTTGACTGCTTCATTCTCCCCTTGGGCTCCCACCTACTCTTCCCATCTGTTGCCACCTTTCCTATGCTTTCCCTGGAAGTGCCTTGGCACAGGGATGGCCACCAGTCCCTGGACTAGTACAAAGGGCTCTGATTTGACCTAAGCTCTGCCTGGCACTCTGCCCAACCCGCTGCACTGCTGTACTAGTCCATCTGCATAGATAACCTGTAATTTTTAGGGGATCAATAAACTTGATTCTAAGGATTTAGTCTCAAGGCAGCCTTCCCTAGCGTGCAGCGACTGTCTGTGTAACACTTGCGTGAGAATGACACTTAAACAACAGAAAGCTGTTCACATAGAGAGCTGAAAGTAAACGGACAGAACCTGACAGCAAGAGCCCTGACATTAAGAAATTTAGTCAGCACACCACAGTAATTCACACACTAAGATCTCCATCTGCTCCTTTGATTTCCTCTCAGCATATAGCAGAAAATGGGGCAGTGGACAGGAGCAGAAGTATAATTGGATGTATTTTCCCAAAAAGCAGCTCTCACTCTACTTGATCACAGAAATTTACTGTCAGATTTTAGAAAACTGTCAGGTTAGCAATACAGGGTTTTTTGGTATCCCTTCTCAAATGCTGTAGAAGTTACATAAGAAATACATTTGGCATTTTTGCATTTAAACATTATTCAAAAATGACAGTCTGGATACATGGTAGAATGAAGCAATTCAAAGCATTCAAGCTTAGATTAACCTTTGTTAATGGGAAAACAGATGATTGATTTTTTTCCTCAGCCGAGGCTGTCAACCTCACCCATAACTACCAGGCCAGGGTTAAAGTACTTTTGAGTTTGAATAGAGGTTTTTCACCATGATACTGAATAAAGAGCTACCACAAGCCTTGGCACAGGCTAAATATAAAGGAAAGTATACTATCGGCACTGTAACTTTCAATGGCTCTGAAATGCAGTACTGAAAATGACAATGCTGCGGACCAACATAATGAGTATAAGAAATTCTCTGGCTATTCCACAATTGCAAACTCATCTTCCAGTTCTTGCCTGTAATGCCTCCACCTAATATTTGCAACTTTAACTCTCCTTTTTTCTGCAACATATGAACAAGTTTTTGAGCATGGATGTAGAAAAACATTTTGAAAGCTGAAAGTATGGGTAAAAAACCAAATATTATAACAACATAACAGAAGCAGTTACTGTATTGGAAGAATTACTTTTATATTTAAGTCAATAAAAGCCTTTACTGTGGAGTCCCAGCCATTCCGGTGTGAGGTTCCACGACACTGCCAGAGCAAACAAACCTTGCCTTGGGAAGGCTCAGCACAGCATCACACAGAAAAGACTGATCTTGTTTCTTGAAACTCCCATGATTACAGTTTCTGTCTTTCTTTGTTATTCTTGGCATACATGTAAGAAACAGCAAGCATGTATGTTTTGGGGCTCAAATTCCTCAAAAAGTGTAGATGAAAAAGCCAGGCTATTTCCCAGCCACAATGGAACAGGCAAACTGCAAGGAGGCCTGGAGGAGGGATGAAGGCAGGTGTTTCCAGCAAAGCTGGGTGACACAAGAGCTCTGCAGTGTTGCCTGGCAGCAAGTAATTATCTGCCAGTGTGCTGCTTCCACGTGCCAACAGCCAAAGCCCACACAGGCAGCAAGCACAGCCAAGTACATGCCTCAGCTAACGCTACAGGTTCTCATACAGCTCCACTGTTTCCCAAGGGATACAAGCAGAGGTCCTTTGGACGAGACTTTGGCTGAGTTCTTACAACTCAACAGCACTAGGAACCACTCAACACAAAATGTCCAGGGAGACAGAAGTCTACAGAAGTCTGGAAGATGATGAAAATCTATCAAAGACAAGACCACTGGCATATGAAACCAGCACTGTAAAACCAGCAACAGTTTGACCCCAAAATGATTGGGAAAACTCCAATAAAAACAGGTTAGATAAATCCTGTCAAAAATGGCTTGGGCATAGTTGATTGTGCCTTAGGATAAGGTAAAGAGTCATGCAGCCTCTTAAGAAACCTTTCAGCATTCCTTTCAGCGATGGTCCTGCGATTACCTAAAGGAATGAGGAAAACCACATCCCAACCTAGCTCTCCATACATCATCTCTTGTTCTCCCCCAAGCTCCAAAATTACTCCCCCGCACTGGGGTTAATTACAGAGCAACTCAGACCCAGCCAAAAAAGATTCACCCTCAAGATATGTGTCATCTATAACCATCTCATTCATGAACTGCCACACTGCCATACTCCTCCTCCTCTTTCCCCCACCTCCCTTCCCACCTCCTCTTGCCCTCTAAGGCTCCCAAATGCCTGTGTGCTGTATGTGGTGGCAGCTGAATTTTTTAATATGCACTTATTAAGATCCTAATTGAATCCCACATTGCCTTGTGTGCATCTTCCTAGCCGGAACATGAACAAGGCACCCTATAATTCAATTAGAAGGACCTGCAGCAAGCTGATCATTAGTCTGTCAGGTTGTTTAAAAAAAGACACCTAGGAATAGGGAAAGAAGTTAAATAAAGGGAGAATTGTTAACACCCGTCCCCAATTCATGCAGACACTTCCACACACATACCTGAAGCATGGAATCTGCCATGCTCAAGCACTTGAATGACAGCTTACTACATCAATCCAACAGTCCTTTCTCTTGCTTCAGACAACTTAAATAGAACCTCAGAAGTTGGAATTCATTTTCCTCATCAATCCTTCTCTGCTCAGATTCATGAGAAAACACCACTAATATACATGACTACTGCAAACAAGGAAATCTCATTACCTGCCAAGACCCTGTTGACAGAGGAATGGGTGGCCAAGCCAGGCTGTCCCCGTTCATGGAAAATCCCAGCATAAGGCAAGTACTCTGGCAGCAAGAAGCGTCTGCAAAACAAAGAGAGTAAAACATAGAGAAAGCCATCCCATGTCCTACAGCCCTGAAGAGCCACTGCAACTACTCTGAGAAAACACGACTACGTTCCAGCAGACTACAGTAGAGGGAAGGCTGGAATCCTCTGCTTAGCCAACCGCTTCCTTGCTTCAAACAAAATGTAAATTACAGATTAGATCCTCCTCTGGACGTGGCTGCAAAGATCAGCACTAAACAAATCCTCTACCTCCCACAATAGTTTCCTAATCTCAAACCAGCACCTTGTGCTGCGAATCTCTGATCCAACTCTTTTCTCCTCCTATTCTGCCTTCACACTGACCTCAGCCTGTAAGTAAAAAGCACTAAGACCATGCTACCTTTCAAACATCACTGGATGAGCAGCTCATACTAACATGCCATCCCAGGAGTCCCAATGATAAAATACAAACCAATGATAAAGAAGCCCTGTGCAAGAAAAGCAATCCACCTGAAAGAACCAGAGAGCTGTACTGCTGGTACCTCCAGGATTTTCACACCTTTTGCTCTTACACATAGATGCCTTACCTCGGGACAAAGCGCCCCAGCGATGGTGCAGACATGCGGGCATTCCGGGGAGCTCGGTGCCTGGATCGGTCTCCATTGTCCCTTCAGCAAAAGAAAGAGAATTATTGTACATTAAAAATACTATGTAATAAAAGTATTTTCCAAGAAAACAAAACACCAATGATATCACCTAGTCAGCCTGAGTATGCTAGAGAGATTCAATGGTTCTTATGCTTCCAATGTTCCAAATTCACATAAGTAAGTGTACCAAATCCTCCTGACAGTTTTATATAAGGGTAACCTTAAAGGCCACTTTCTTCACTGTTTGACAATGTCTCAAAAGTATCAACAAAACCACAGAGAGTCAATGAATCAATGTCAGCACCTGAGCAAATGAAAGAGAAACATCAGAATTCTGACCAGGAGAGCAAAAGGCAAGCTCACCCCAGTCCTCAGAAGAACCTTCTGTTAGTCAAAGAGATTTGTTAAAGTTCATGTTTCCTTCCCAGAAGTGCAGGCAAAAGAGTGTAATCTGCAGACTATTATTTTGTGTTCCTTCCCTGAAGGTCCAGTTTAAGTGCCATCAGATCTTAAAACTATCTCACTTTTCATAAGCTTTTCCAGTTAAATCAGAAATGTTAGGTGATATCAGACAAAATTGCACCTCCTTAACATCTCATTCTGTTTCACAATAAATGTCTGGGCCTTAGGGAATGAGGGGAAAGGGTCTAGCATCTACTGTCCTACAGCAGACACAGGAAGGCATTCCCCCAGGAGGGCAGTGCAACACTGAACAGGCTTCACAGAGAGGCTGCAGAGCTGCTATCCTTGTAAATCTCAAGACAGAAGCTAGACAAACTCATGGGTGGCGCAGTCTGATTTTGGTAGTGACAGCCGTACAACAAGCAGGAGGTCAAACTGGAGGACCTTCAGAATCCCCATCACACAAAAAATCCTGATACTGCATTCCTAGGCCACAAGGGAACCTGTAATTATACAGCACTAAAACCACAAGGAATAAAATGAGACTCCATTAGTGACTCTGGAGTTCTGAAAGAGACCTTAACAGTGCTTTCTTCTCTGTTCAGAAATTTACTCTCTGTATGACCTTGCACAAGTAACAAGTCTGTTCTCCATGGATTCCAAATCCCCATCTGTAATTGCAGCCCTGTCTCCTTCCCAGTTGCGGGGAGAATATTACTTGCAGAGCCTTGAAATCACTAGGAAACTAAATATTCCTTATGCAACGCACTAGCAGCACATTTCTAACCCACTCCAGCAAGCTGTGCATTTTATAAATTTTTTTCGTTTTGCTTTTTTAAAGTCAGTGAGCAAGAAACGTGGGCTGAGAAGAAAGTCTATTACGTGGCTGTTTCCCACACACTTGAGGAACCCAGGAACACAAAAGCAGAGGTTCTTCTGCAAAGCTCGTTAGCATTTCAAGCTATTTCACCAAAACCAAACCTAAATCCAAGCTCAAAGCTTCCATTTCTCCTCCCACTGTAGATGCAGCATTTGCAGTTCACAGCCAAAGCCACACCTCACCCTCAGGACTTTGTGTAACCAGCAGGGTTCCTGAGATCAGAAATGTAAAAGCTACTGCTGTTCTTTTATCACAGGCCTCCAGCCTATTAAGATGCAGATCAATCACAGAAGGAATCCTGCAAACTTGAGTGCTGACATATCAACTTTTGCTGCTAAAGAGAAAAGACTAAAGGAAAAAGAAGTGCCATGTTCCAGATCTTGCCACATACAGTAAGAGCTAGCAGAAGACAAGAAATACTTCTTAAAAAACTCCATGTAGCAGCTTTTGATATGCAACCCTGGGAGAAAAACAACAAAACTGTTTTCAGGGTTTGCATTTGCTTTGGACATTTAATAGAATACTTTGGAAGATACTTTTGAAATGGACAAATATCAGCAAGAGGAACAACAGTAGGACTACGCTCTACAGAACCCCCCAGTTGAAGAGAACCTCAGCAGCAGGTTTCAAAAGGAATGAGAAATTAGCTCCAGCAAACAAAAGGAGATAAAAGGGCAAAGTCTACAGACTAAATCAAGAGACTTAGAGGAACTAATTGTTCAAGTTTTTTTAATTGCCACTAGCCACAGGTCTTAGCATCCACACAAACATTTTCAGACACATTTTTTAACCAAGGTGACTTTCTGATGTGAGAAGTCCATCCTGTACTTCCCTATTTATTTACTGTGCACACAATCTCCTGACAATATTAAAAAATGCCTAAAAGGGAAAAATATAGACTAGTTTTTTTTTTTTCAGTTTTCACCATGACGGACATATATTTTTAACATCCCTTAAAAAAAGAATTAAAACCCACATCCCAGTGGCCACGTGCCCTATAACTCAAGACTGTAGGGATTAAGAAACAGTGGCTGTCCTTCAAGAATGCTGGAATTCCTATTTACTGTAAGTAGAAGTGAAAGATACACTCGCCTGGGGTAAAGAAGATTATTACTAAACATTACTCTGAATTGGTAATTTATAGAGTCATTTATATCTAAACTTGCATGCTCAACAACTACATGCAAGAGTGTCTAGTCTAGTGTTGCAAAGCTGGAACTGCTGATATTACCCTGGTGCCAGCTGAAGATTATTTCTGCACCCTCTAAAAAGGAAAATAAAGAATGCCCTACAGATGAGTGAAAATGGGTGGCACTTTGTGTTATTTCTGTACCACATACAGCCTGCTGACAGAGGGAGGAGAGCAGATGTTAGCACACTGCAGTGCCAGCGTGAAGCACTCCAGCAAGAAATGAGAAGTTTCCAAGGCTCCCTAAAGTACTGATGAAGATCTAATGCTCTACTTTCTATTTAGTGTCAACTACCTACAGATTCATTAGCTAATGATTCACAGTGGATAGTTTAATTAACATTACCTGCAGAAGTGGAAAGCAAATCCCTCAGTGTGTGTGTGTCTGTGTCTACAAAAAAAAAAGCCTCTTCTATAAAGCAACGCAATAACCTTGCTAAAGTAAAGGAAATAAACCACAGCACGGTGACAAGGGAAACATAATACTCTAATTATTAACAGACTAATTTGTCTCAGCAGGAAAACTGCAAGAACCAACAAATGGTCAAAATAACTTTTAAGGTCTGGCTCAAAATTCAGGTTATTCATCATTTGTTCAGATACCACGGTGGGACAAATCAAAACAGTGATGTCGAGAATAAGAATGGGTAGGGGAGAAATAGCATTAACACCAACCTACAATGGAGCATGAAAAGAAAGCAATTCCCAAACATTCAGGAGAATTATAAGAAGGATGCAAGTTTATCCTAAGCTGGATAAGACATTCAAATCCGCTTGGATTTTTCTTCTGTTGTCTTGTTTGCTTGTTGAGAGAAAAACTGACCAACGTAAATTTAATGGACCAGCAATGCCAGCTCTGAAAACAAAACACAAAATTTTGCGTCCTAAAGTTTGGAGAAAAAGGCATTCTTTTTCATCTGGTAACTTGGCTACTGCACTAATAACAGTGGATACAGAAGACAGTAAGGACAAAAAAAAGCACCATGTTCTGCTTTTCTGTCTTGGCAAGAATTCACTTTAATATTTAGAGATTGTTGTATCAGGAAGTGAAATTAAACACACAGCATGGGATTTCTAATGCAATCTGTTGGTCTAAGTGTTCCCATTGTAGTCAATATTAAAACTCCCACTGACTATACTGCCAATAGGATTAGGTCAACAATGACCATTTTGAAAAGCCATTTAATTATCAAAGCCAGCACCAGTAAGCCATGTAAGTTCAGAAGAATCAAATTGTATCACATCAAGCCAATTGTTTCATATTTTCAGCATTTTATCATATTTCGTGCAATCCAATTTAAAATGCTAAATCAATGTGTATTGCAGAGGTTAGACACTCACATACAATAGAAATGCTAAATAATTGTTTGAGTGGCATCTACTACTTTCCTTAAAGGTTGACACTGGAAGTTGCACTGTCTTCATGAAGCAGAAAAAAACAATGTTTGAAGCACTGAGAAAATGTGAACTATCTGTACTGACTTGCTATTTTTTTGTTGTTGTTAATTGCAGTAGGTTACTTCAGAGGAGACAGGACAGAGGGCAGGAGCAGCCCAAAGGTCACCTCAGAGGAGGTTACCAGATGCTGCAAACTCATTTGGCTTTAGTGGTTGGTCAGGTCTCACTGCAAGTCCTCTACAGAGTTTCCTGAAAGATGTCACATTGAACTGGCAATACTAAAGCAGAAGCAGATCCTGAAATCTTGCAACTCACTTCACAGGATTCACTGCTGATTTGGATGAAAACAGATGATACATATCTTTAGAAGAGTGTACTCTTCTAGAGTTACATAGTACTACAAGGCAAAGTGTGCACTATGCTTTACGAAGGGTATACAAGTGGGAAAAAGGATGATGAAGGGAACGTTACTTTTGCTGGTGGTTCTAAAAACATGCTGACTGCTTTCCAGCACCATCCTGATGGGTAAGGTAACATACAGTGTTGGGAACACTATGACAAAAAGTTAGCTACTAGCTTCACCACTGAGAGGAGCAGCAAATACCAGATATTAATACTTTAGTTTTTAATCTGTCTGATCCTGCAAGATCCTAAGCATCTAACAGAAATCAGTTTAGAGAGAAATGGGAGCACTTGTATGTCTGTGTCTACTCAAAATAGAGAGCTAAACACAAAATAAATAAAACATCATTCTGAATATTTTAGCGAGTGACAGGCATCCTAGAAGACAAAAGGAAAAGCCACACTGCAAGTTGGTTGTAATCCTGCATAAGGGCATAGTAGGTAAAATAATATCTCCTGGATCAGTCAGACTAGTGTCTTATTCAAAGATAAAGGTTCCATACAGTATGTGCTACTTGACTCACAATCCTCAAGGCTTGGAGAAGTTACAAAATCAAACCAGGAAAAGGGGACCCCCTTACTTCTGGCTCTGAGGACGAGAGCCTCCCACCTACAACCAGGATTATGTTAAAGGTGAAACATTAAAGACAACTAACTTATCTAAGCACAGAGTTATTTCCACAAGTAGATACAACGAAGGAAGTCAGGAGCATAGGTTCTATCAAAAAGGGTACAAATATTGACATCCACAGATTAAAATTACTACTGTACGGTTCTTTTAAAGTATATCTAAAAGAACATACATAATCTGGTAAAAATACAAGTTATACATTTATAAAATCATCTTTGAAGGATATGGTTGTTACTGAAGAAGTACTTAAGGCAAAACTGAGGGAAACAACAAGAAACAAGAAAAAAAAGCATTTTTCACACAAAAATACTTTCCTGGCACTAGATGTATGACTGTGGAGCAAAGTCCCAACTATAAGACTGGAAGCCAAAACAAATTGAATAATAAAAATAGTAGAGAAACTACAAAGAGTGATGGTGACCAGCTGGAGAGACAGGAACTAGAATGGATTTTTAACACAGTAATTGATAAAGAAGTTAGACAAGTCACCCAAGCCTTTCCATCATTCTGCATTCTTCTGAAGGCTAAAATGCCAATCTCTCATTAGGAGCTTTTTGAAAGGAACACCAGAGAAAATGTGTATCTATTTATCAACTAAAACTTCCTATAAAATAGCAGACTGCTGAGTTACTAATGGCTTTGGTGACCAAAGAGAAACAAACCTCCCAGCCTTGATTACCTCTCAGAGCACTGTTCAGCGGAAAATGTATTTAGAAGATTAAAAATGGCACTTCAGAAGATCAAGTGTTTCAGAAAAGCATCACATATGAGCGGTCAAGAGAAATAGCAGTACTTGCCTGTAAAATGCCAAGGATTAACTGCTTCAGAGAAAGACTGATTTGAAACTTGAATGAAGCACTCACTCTTTTCTAGGCGCATGATCCAGTTATTTCTATTTTAATCACCTCACTGTGTGGTGGGCTCACAAATTGATGATGCTGTTTTAGAATAAGACTGATACACTTCATAGTTACAGTGAATCACTAGAAAGCAGAAACAAGCAGCCAAAGCTAGAGAGACATCAACTTTTGTCTCTTTCTAAAAAAAATATATTGCACTGTTATGCTTCCAAAGGAAACAGAATTGAAACCATAACTTCACAAGCAATGCTAATCTGTTAGACTATGGGCTTCAAGAATGAAGACCACTACCTGCTTTGCATGGCCAGCAACAAAACAGTAACAGCTTGCTTCCTAATTACTCTCATGAACTCCGGACTTCACCTACTAGGTGACCTAGTTTGACTTCTGAGTTGCACAGACACAAAAGCAAAAGGAAGACAATGGACAGAGTTCAGATTTGGCAGAAAAACTCTGAAGTACCATCTTGACATCAAAACTGTTTCTAGGGACTCAGGCAACCAACAGTATGGAGTATGACAGGAGCTTTTCTGGCAACTGCCACCTTTCCAAAGGCACGCATTCCTTCAGCACTCTGATATGAAGACACTTGTCTTACTGTAATGTGACTTAATGGTAAAGCAACATTATGTTGGAGAGATTAGCAAAACCCTGCAGTACTGGTGCAAGGAAACAGTTATTGCCTGTTCACTGCATCGATGCAGCATTACTAGACACTATGACCAAGCTATGGGTAATATAGAATACTGTCACAAGAGACAAAAGATTAAAAGAATAGGGAAAGTGAAGCTGCAGGCTACTGTGAGTAGATTGCAAGACAAGCTAACACTCCAAATAATCCTTGAAAAATTAAGTTCAAAGAGTAGATTCAGTATCACTTCCATTCATCCAGCACTTGTAACTTTCTTAGCCTGAAACTGTGTTTAAGATTATGAATATGGTTTACATAAGTTGCTGTGTATCTGGAAGTGACATCCCAGTGGTAACTGCTTCAGAGAAGCTTCTCTGCTTTCTAGCAGAGAAGAAAAAAATGCAGGAAGCGACCACCAAGTTACACACATTTGCATCTGCTTTGAAAGCCAGTTTTGTAAAAGCCCATCTTCATAAAAAACAATGATACAGTGCCATATGAGGCAAGAAACAAAGGCAGATGAAAAAACCACAAAAACAGATAAAGGAGCTCTGGGAAGAAAGAAACAAAGGCAAGTACTTACAACAAATAGCGATCCTGCTTTATGTGAACTCAAATAGCAAATTGCTAGCAAGAACATTATTTGCAGATGCTCAAGAAAGACAGATAACAAACTGTCCCATCTAAGATTTCCAGGAAAAAAGGCTATATTTTCTGCAGTATACTGACCTGCCATGGATCCTAAAAATCCATTTCCATCAGCACTTGAGTGACATGAAGAGCCTATTAAGATTCCCACATCTCCTATATGTCTTTGTTAACTTCAGATGTAAACTTCAGGATGGCAAGGAGAAAAATTAAAAACCCCACCCTAATTGCTTTTAGAAATCTTATCGTTTGGTTATGATACCACTACCTCTACAACAAAAGGCTACCACTGATCAAGTCATCTCTCTTATCCACCTTCACTACATCCTATGAGAGCTTAACACTTGGCATTAACGTACAGACCCCCAACAGAGTAAACCTCTTCCTTTACCTTTGGGATTCCTCATGCTTCTCTCTCCACAATAATAGAGCTTGTCTCAGTGTTCTGGAGCTGTAGATCAAAAGCTCTATAATTTAAAGTGGCACAAAAAAGCTTTAATCATTCCAATCTCTTTTTTCCTGCCAAGAAAACCTGGCTACTATTTGAAGAAGTTTCTTTTGCAGAAATTGAAGATTGTCAGAAAAGAAAAAATACACGAGTGCACAGTGGACAGCTGTGAAGGAGGGCAGTAAAGACTAAGACTTTACAAGAAGAGTCCAAGTTCTACCCATGTGCTCTTAGTAGTTGGTGTGCTAAGGGAAGTCAGAAGGTGCACAGTGAATTGATTGCACTGCTGCAGTTTTGTGCTCCCATTGCACTGTGTCTCTAGCAAACAGTGATACAGAGTCAGGCTAAAAAGGCAGAGACTGGATTTAAACACACACATGGACTTCCATCACAAGGGTAAGGAAGAAGTTATTTCAGTAACTGGCAATCTCCAACCTCTCCCTTCACTCAAACTTTCCAAAATCTTTCTGTCTCAGCCATCAAGCAAACCACATGCTTATTGTCACCATGACACACAAATCCCTGCTTGAAACTCACTTTTACCGTTCCACTTGAGGAGCAATACAGAGAACGGAATCCAAAACCAAATCTACTACCCAAATATACACTACTGAGTAACCACATTGCCACAGCCATTGTCTTCCCTTTTCTCTCCCATTGCTTAATGTTAGTTCAGACACAATTGCATCCAGACAGTTACTAATTAATTCTGTCAAGTATCAATGCCCCAGTCAAGGTTCCTAAAGAAGCTAACAACAAAATATACTTTAAATGAAGACTTTCCAAAAGAAGGGTGATTGCCTGGATATCTCACACAAATATCTAATCAGACATGCACTTTTCTTCTTAATACAAAACGTTAAACCAGAATGCCAGCTTGAAGTGGAGCACTAATTATGACACAAACCAGACTCCCAAACCAAACATTTCACCTATAAAAGAGGCCAAAAAGAATCTACCACACTACTCTCCAAAACGAATGAAAATTACATACAAGACACTGCAAGTAAGACTTGCAGCTTTAATACAGTGGCAGTTGACTGGTTGCAATCTTAGAAGCTTTCAAGACAAGAAGCTCTTGGAAGAATTTAGATTTGGCAGTTGTTGCCAAGACAGTGTCAATAAAGCAACCAAAAATGGCAGGAGGCAAGTATGACAGACACTCATGTATCTTATGCACTTATGAGGAGACCCTTGCAAGATGCTAATCTGAGAACCACAATTCTTGGTCCAGAACATGCCTTAAAAAAAGGATTTTAAAGTGACAAATAAAGCCAAACAACATCACTCTGAATCTTTTAAGCTTTCCCTAAGTGATTAATCATCTTTGCAAAGCAAGAGCCTGCTTCCAACAAAACTAGAAGGTCCATTAGGGTCTCAGTAAAACAGTGTCTACAGTTCTCATATTTTCTGTCTGGATGCTTGTGGTGTCTCTAAAGAAATTAAACAGATGAAGTACTACAACAAGACTTCAGGCCTCTGAGGTAAAGTCCATCTTGTTATAGAGACACAATAAAGACCTTCCTCGCCTGTGACAATGGCACAACTGAGTGGATGCATGCCAGCACAAACCCTCCTATGGGGAAGGGGAAAGGATAAAACAGAACAGGGAAAAGCTGGAGACATGAAAAGAGTGTAATCTTCAAGCTCCTTCTTATCTATATTCTGTCGGGCAGCCCACTCTTGAAAGCAGACAGAGGAGTCAGCCACAGTCACACCTTTAGCCTTAGCCTGAAATCCCTTTTTGAACAGTAGTGAAGGGTTTGACTCAGGCTTTCAGAGCTGGTGCACTGTGCTATATATCCGCTTTTCAGTCTGACAGATGAAACAAACCTATATTTCTGTATTTGTTCCCATAGTTACTGCAGACAAAAAAGGACAGAGATGGCCAAAATTCACCTACAGAAACACCTTCACATTCTGATTATGGTGACAAATTCAGAATTACAAACAAAAGAAATGAGATTGCACTATCTAAGGAGTCCCAGAAGCATCACCCACAGTCCTCAACATCAGAGAGCTGTTCTAGACTAAAGGAACTCTATAGAAGAGACCAAATCAGAAAAAGTCAAAAGAAAATAGTTTAGCTTTAAAAATCTAAATTTACTATGTAATGCAAATATAAGATACTCAAAAAAGAACTTGAAATTAGTAAATTCAACACGTATAATTTGTCTATAAAGAATCTATTTTTACCAGTTATGCTGGAAGACTAAAGTGATGTCATTCTTCATTCAAAGATTTCCATTCCATTCCACATCCTAAAGTGATGTCATTCTTCATTCAAAGATTTCCATTCCACAACTCAGGAAGTCTTTTCATTTCAGCTTAGGATTCTACTAAAGCTAACCTTAAAACCCACTCATATCAATCTATCTGGTAATAACCTAATATTACAATCTGTATATATATTACAAACTGTATTAAATGCTTTTATGTAGACATGACTAAGTTTACAGTTGACAGTTGCATTCAATAAGCAGTAAGATGACAATAGTGACAGGTTAAACACAGGGAGCACATGTGGAGAGAGAACATCTTATTAGACTGAAAAACACAGGTATAGTGTGTCTCCCACCTCCTCTACTGTCCATAAAAAGTGGTGTAAGAGAAGGATATTACTAACACCTATAGAAAACACTACTTCAGATTCTTATACTAACACTACTTCTATTGCCATCACAAACTAAATGTATTTATGAATGAATTCACCCTTGACTGAGACACAGGAGAGGCTCCAACTTAAATTTAGATGCCATAAGCACACAAACAGTGCACAGGCCAAGTTTTTCATGCCCCTTACTAGGCCATTAGGTAAACAAAACTGAAAAAAGACAAAATTAATTTTTGATGAGAAAAAACCCCTCTGAATCCCACAAAATATGAAAGCAGAGGAAGGCTTGTCTTTCAGTCATCCTGCACAAGCACAAGAATTCACTCCTTGCCCAGTGCTCTATGCATAGTAAAACCAACTGGTGTTTAACGCCCCTTACATCTTTCTCCTAATCTCTGGGAAATGAAAAGAGATTATTTACCAATTACATTAGTCAGATTAGAAAGATAAAGTACCAAGGCAATTTTCTGGCTTTTATGGAAAAAAATAAAAGTTCCCTGTATTTCAGGAGAAAAGCATGAGCTGCAGACAGCTAGACACAGCAGCAACACCCTTCCCTATATCAAATCTGGAGACACAACAAAGTCAGAGCATCTAAACCACAGCAAGAAAAATCTTCCATGAAGCAATACATGACAGCACAGGTGAACAAGCAAGGCAGGAGGGACAGAGGAGCCAAAAGGAGAAGCAAGAACTCTGTAAGACATTTAAGTACTGCCATCGTGACGTCTCAGCAGAAGAAATCAAATTAGTCACGAGAAGTTCCAGCTCTAAGGACCCCTGCACAGCAGCCCTCTCTAATCAGCCAAGAGAAATAATGAAGCAGAGAAGTAAAAAGACAGCAGGTCTTGAATGCACAGACTAGAACTTAATATGAAATATTCAACCAACAAATTCAGGCACTGCACATTAAGGAATAAACACTTCTTTTTGCTCAGTATGAAATGAAAGACAACCTTAGTATGGCTGATTGAATTGCTTCCCTGACTGGGTGCTCTTACTGTGTGAACATTATCTGCAGGGGAACACACTTCTCTGCAGGCATTTGCCTGGCTCTGTGAACAAAGAACATACCATCTTTTACTTCTCCAGCAGAACAAGCTGCCCCAGACAAATAAAATAGAATAATGGAAATAGTAAGGTCTATGCTTGCAACACACCCACTTCACAAAAACAGGCCCAGCAGCCACCGTATTTCTGCTCTTCCAGACCACAAGGATGCTTGAGAAAATGCAGAAGAGTCACTGCCTAATAGCTTATCTGCCCTCATTTACATTTTACACAAACAAAGCCACAATGAGAGGGAAAGACATTCTCTCCCCCTGTACTTCAGAATATTCAATTGCTGGAGCATGAAATGACAGCTTCACAGAACAACTTTCTAAGAAAATAAATAGTCTACCACCACTTGAAAGTTAGAAAGGGATTAGTATCTTGCCTTTGAGAATAGCTAGTGTGACTACTGTCCTTCATAAAGGGACTACACCCTGAAACAAAGGACATGGAGCTTTAACAACATGTCATCTCAAGTATTCCCCATTGCAGCAAGTTAATGTGCAAATTAAAATAGTAAGGAAGTTGACAGCATCCTTTGCTGGCAGCTGCAACACAACAACCCAGAATTTTTGAGGAGTTCACAGCTCCCATCAAACACACCTCCCTACTACACTTTAACCATAGACTACTTCTACAACCATGCTCAGAATTATCCTATGTTTTTATTGCAGTATACACAAATGGGGAAAAATTCAGTGAAATACTTCAGGCTACTCAGGGAAAATCCCGTATTTAAAAGGAAATTACTGAATCAGGCTAGAAAGGTTATATTTTCTGGTTATATTATATTGGGTATCACTGGAAGTCCAAAAGCAGATGCTGGAGAACAGATTTTAAAAGTTCATCAGCAGAACCACTCACAAGGAAATATAGTAGCTAACAGGAATATTCTTCTAAGGTTTGGATGCAGATCCATTCCTCACTTTGACACAAGAGGCCTTTTTATCTCCTTACAGGAAACTAAGCCTTAACACAGATTCACCATCACCAGATTTTAAAAAAATCCCAAACCAAACCAAAAAACCCCAATCCCAGGAATGTCAGCTAATTTGACAAAGCAACAGAGATAGAGCAGGAAACAGCAACAGAACATGTTTGTCTGTCTCCTACAGCCTTAGACCAAAGAACTAAGTCTTGCAAAGCCTCTTGGGGACTCTTGTCCTGTCTTAAGATTTGACAACTCTAGTAAACTCTTGGTTCCCCATCTATTCCACTGGAGAAAAAGATCCTCATTTTCTTTATTTAACCAGTCTTCTAAATGTGGTTGAGGTACCCTAATGTGTTGAAGGTAGCCTAAAACATCCTTAATTTTCATAACAGAAATGACAAGACCTATTTCCAGCAATCAATACTTTAACTATTGATTAAATTACTTAACCTGTTCCTACAAGAAGCCTAAGCTGTCTTTGATTGATAAACAGTAGGGAACCAGAAAGCAGTCCTGTGCTGACAACAGATGCAAGCAGGAGAGCTAGGCAGCACACACACTTACTCAAAATCTTCAAATTCTAGATCATTTCCCTCCACAGATGGGCTTGAGTTCTCTGAAGTGGAAGCAGAGGAGGAGGAAGAGCGGAGACGGTTTTGCTGGTATCGCATGGAGCGCTGTCGAATACTGTCCCTCCGGGAAAGATACTGGATCATCCTCTGAGCGTAATATGCCGCAGGAGACAACCTGAGCAAGGAAAAGATACACAAATACTTATTACATAACTATAGAATGACAGCCAGTACTATTTTTCCTTTTGAACTCCAAGTGCCAGGCCAGTAACAGCCTATCACAAGGTCGTCCATTTGCATTTTATTCATAAGACGGAGTAAATAAAGAAAGCAAGGAAAAGCAGTTTTCCCTTTATATGCTATACTCCCACGTGATCCCCTTTGCAAACAGAAGCACCTACAGTACCTACAGACAAAAAGCTCATCCACAGAACAGAGAAATTTGCTTCTCAGGACTCTCTGGAGCTCACTGACTCATTTATTACCAGTTCACTCTAGTAAGCTCAGCAAGCATCACTTATAAGAACCAAGTCCAGCCCCAATGTGAACTCTGCCTGCAATGCCAAACAGCAGCACTGTTCAAATAAACACTGAAGGAAGGTGCTGTTGTTTTGATGGTACTTAGGGAGTACCATGGAGTATCAAGCAGGAGAAAAAAAGGTTTCACATCTTTAACTACTCTGTAATCTAAATGGTAGGGATTTTATATAGTGGCAATTTCGTCAGATCCACTAGGTATATGTCAAGTGGAGCTTTAAAAGCCTTGCATCCCACCTGAAACGAAATCTTTCCTCTGTAACTAACTCTTCATTCTCTCTCATGCATAACCTAGCATTTGTTTGCATCAGCTATCACACACCAGTATTACCCTCTTGAGACAAGTAAACACATACTCTCTTTTCCTACCCTGTGTATATCCACAGCCCCGTGCACATGTTTTTTGTGACACACTTATTCAGTGTTAAAATCCACACACCTCAGATGCTTGATTTATCATTTCATTAGCTTTATTTGGTTAGACCTGAATTCTAATTTGGGGCAAGGACAAGTTTAGGAGACAGACTACAGGTTCAGCGTTGTAAAAACTTAAGCCAATAAGCATCAAAAGGGTAAGAGGAACAACACAGCTTGATTCTTCCTGAATCTTTTATGCACTGTTTAATGAGTTAAACCTGTTCATGCTCACACAAAGAAGAAGGCTTTGCTGGACAAACACATCACTTCTCTATACTCCCCATAAGACTTAATAGGCCAAATACAAAAAACCAAGGCATTATAGATGCACATTAATAAATGAGGAGCTGTTCTCTTCTCTGGGCTTTTGCATAAGCCAAAACCTTTGTGCATGCCTAAAAATAAATCTACAGTGTAATACGTGCAGAGAGAAAAAAGAGGAACACAGAAACAAGGCAAACACTGGAAAATGTGAACAGTGGTCTCAGCAGCCCAGCAGTGTAACCATTGAGACTTTTCTTTTTCCTAATAGCACACCGAGGGAGAATTTTATGGAAGAATATGAAGAATGAGTTTAGCAGTCTTCTAAAATTATGCAGGACACCAGAAGAAAAAACATGGTGATGCCTGTTAGAAGAAAGAGTAGGCAATAAGGAGTGGCCATAACTGATGACAAGATGCCAGATTCAGCTTCCTGACAGCACATGGTGTGTACACTGAACAGACTGTGAAAAAGATCTCCAAAGACAACACAAGAAGCTTCAGTCTGATACACAGAGAGAAAGGTGTAAGGGATAAAATACTTTCTAGCTGCTTAGATTTTTTCCTAGAGATATATCCAAGAAACACCGTGTGACGCTTTATACATACACATATATATAAATATATATACATAGATAAATATATATATATATCAACGCATATATGTGTATATATATGCACAGTCTGGAAGCATATATAATTCTTATTGAGTATTTCTATTTAAAAAACCATTACTATAGGTGTTCTTTGATGACAGCTTAATTTGATTCTTCTGCAGATTATTTTCTGAGCCCAGTACATATGGAAACTGTGGAGAATGACAGAACAGCCAAGCTGACCTTAGTGAAGTTCAGCAAGGCCACTGAGAAATACTGCTGCAGTCTACATCAAAATATTCATTCTAAACCTGAGAGAACTTGAAAAAATATTCTTCCCGCCTCACTGCTGACCTAGGTTATTCAAATATAGCACCATTACAGACAGTAAATGCAGAAACAAAACTAACACATACACACGCTCTCAAAAATAAATTTTTCAGATCATGTAGTTTATGTACTCTTTAAAAAAAGACTCCATTGGAGACAGCTTGGTCTTAAGGAGGTATATATATTTAATATATATTTAAAACACATAAAGACACAGAGACATATATAGATGTTTATCAATGGATACAGATGTGTTTATTTCACCTTTGTTTCACTTTTCCACTTTGTTATTTAACTTCTCAAAGACATAACTTTACATTTGGAACTTACGATGCTACAAAAAACCCTTCAAAATGCAGTAACACTCCTTTTAATCACTTTTCAATTTTCTAACTAGTTAAAGGGACAGTTAAAAATATCCTACTGGCCCAGCACACCAGTAAGGTTTATGGAGGAAGACTCTAATCCTACCCCACTCAAACTTCTAGCTGGTACTGATCACACCTCCATGAATCTCACCCTCTGAAAAGGACAGTGACATTTACTGGAACAAATTAACCCTCTCAGAAGATTTTCAAAACTGGACTTGTCTTCCAAAGCTCCTTATAAACTCAAGCTACTACAGCTTCTACCACAACCTAAAACCACTTGAACTGTCACATGAAGAGCACTGTATCTGTTCTAAAATGGCTTCAAGTAGAAAAATATTTTTGACCATGCCCCTTATGCTAGGAAATGTCTCAGGCATTAATCCCTTTTCATACATTTTATTGAGCTTCATCATAGCAGACATCTATAGAAGGGGAAAAAAAAGTCAGATACCTAGGCAGGCCCTCCTTTATTTTTTAAAAGGCAGCTTCCAGAGAGCTAGAATCAGTTCTTAAAATCTCTGCTCTATCAATTTGCCTGCTTTGGACAAGGCATTCCAGAAACAAGGAAGGGTGCACTTCCAGCAATAAAGCAGCTTTTGGCACTCAAAAATTAACCTGAATGCCGTAATAGCTTTAAATTAACATTTGTAGACTATAATTTCCATCTTTCCAGGTAAATCAATCCCTTTCCCTGACATTTAACCAACTGTCACTGAGAAGCTTTTACATTTATCAGCATTTCTGACATGCAGTTGCCAAGACCTTCAGCAGTCACCTAGGTTGATTTCCCAAGGATCTTATATACAGGCAGCACACTCCACCTTACTTCCACTTCACTACAGTTTTGTTTACATCATTCCTAAGCTTCTGAATTATCTTTACAAGGCAACTTTCTTCATGATAAATGGAAAATATATAAGATTTCACCTCTACAAGGCGTTATCTACAGAGACAGTTAGCAGGGACTTATTTACCAACACAATTATACCCATCTGGCCAGTTTGCAACACAGCCTTTTATTTCAGAACTTGTACTTAAGAGTATCATCTGTATAAAAATGCAGATTTTGTGGTTAATGATGAAGAAAACAATCCCCCCCTCCCCAAACGTCACAAAACACCAAACCTCCTTCAGCAACTCAAGATTTAATTTTCAGTGGTATTCCTGTACTCTTCTTTATGATAAATCCTAGTAGCCTTCAATTCACACAGCTATACAAGAGGTTCCCCAAAAGGCTAAATCAGATATATTTTACACTTGCTGAATTTCCTCATTCATAGCTTTCCTAAACCCATCTGAAGAAAGCTTATTTGTCATGATTTACTCTTTGAAAGTTTCCAAAGCCGCTTGCTGTTCACGATTCCATCATTTCTTCTGACAGAGTCTTTGGGTCACATTATCCCATCTGTTGCTTTCTTAATACACTAAATAGAAACTGCAAAGATAATTTCTTTCCATTTTGATAACTGTCACATTTGCTTTTTCTAGTCCTCTGAAACACTCCCACCTCTTTTGAAGATTAAGCAGCACTACAGGTGTTTCTATGTCTAATGTCAATGATTCATGACTTTTCAAAAATAATTGTCAGTATTTTGTTCTTAGTTAAGTATACATAACCTTCTGGCTATGCTCTCTCTTGTACAGATACATTTATGGAGATAATTCATGCTTCCAAGCATGTTGTCTGCTCACACCAGCTCCTAATTGCCTTTACTGCATTCGAAACTATCTGTTTTTTAATTCATTTTTCTTCAACTGAGATTTTTAATATCTTGATATAGCTCATTTACTGTTGGACCTGTTTGCCACCTAGTGTTCTCCATCCCAAATGATGTTGTGAATTCTTATGTGTTTACTTCAACAGTAGTTCCTTCCTGTTTTCCTTATTTCCCCCCAGACTTAACAGCATCTGTTCACTTGTTTTACTCTCTTCCCCCATAGCAAGTCATTAAGAAGGAGATAAGCCCAATATTAGAACCATTGCCACAGGTTTCAGTGAGTTATACTGAAGTTATGCTTTTGCATATAAAACTTCAATGCCTTTAGACTGCATTTAGATCTTACCTGGCTGGATCTGGGTAGATTGGATGTTCCCGGGATCCTGCTCCATCGTAGCGAGATAATGAAATGAGGGAAGACTCCAGCAACCTCCTAGAAAGGAAAAACAAATTACAACATCAAAGATCATTCAGGAACATCCCTCCTATATATGACCTAATTCTGAAACCTCTTAAGACTATTTCTATCACTAGTGCCGAGAATTCTGCAACATACTGAACCACTCACTGATGGCGTGTTTTCACCACACAGGTATTCAAAGTTCTCCATTCTCACTGCACAGGAGAAAGAACACCTCAGATAAGGATGAAAAGTGGTCCCATATCCACTTCCAAGTTCCAAGAGAAAGATGTAGATGTCACTTCTCTGGAGACAACCCATTCCAATGTGTCAGGTCCATAAACACTACCACTGCGTTGGCCATCTGTCAAATTCTTACCTACTCAAAGGTGGCTACACATGGAATGGGTCAGAAAGCAGGGTACAAAGAGCACACATGTTAGCATGTGGACTTTAAGAGCACTACTGCTGTTTATACATAGTAAGACCTTGAATCTTAGTCTCAAGGCTCTGAAAAGAGAGGTTTTCAACCACAAACAATAAAAATGTTCTTTTCCTCTGTACTGTAATCAGCCACAGGGCGAGATACCAAATATTCACTCAAGAAGTAAATGTATGCAAATGCAGCCAGACAGCCTGAATATACGAGAAGTGAGACTGAGTCATGAAGGCAGCAGAATCAAAATTATATAGCAGGAACATGTCCCCCACCCCATGCACCTTTTCTGGCTTCTGTCATAAACCAGAGGACAGCACTGTTTCAAGACTGACTCATGGCCTGTTGCAGCCATTAGATTAACACAAGAGAGATAATTTCGGGCAGGTACAGAAAGTGGAAAAAACAACTCTCATAGTTTATAAGATTACTGAGTTCCTTTTTAAGTCTTTCTACTTCAGAAGTCCTGCCAAATTTTGTTTTTCAGTCTGTAACTTAATGAAAGCGGTTGTGGTTTGAAAGTCACAGAGGTCCAACACCACATCTGTTCTACTCACTCACACACACAGCTGTTGAGAAAGATTTGAATCTTTCAGTCTTAGCCCCACACTCATAATAACCCACTAGCCTTTGCAGTGCAGGAGAGCAAGTATCAACACAGGAAGCAGGACCAGATAAAATCCACACCCAACCTCCCATTTCTAGCCACATAAAGACAGCAGAATGCAAATGAGATGTATTTTTTCCTAGCAGCAGCACACCCATCAGGATCTCAAGAAAAAATTTTACTGTCTTCCAGCAATTAAAAAAAAAAATTTACTTCAATTTTACATTATAGATCTAGAATACAGAAAACGGCGAGAGAGATTGCTTCAGTTTCCCAGTTGGAAAGGTGTGTGTCAGCTTGAGAAACTTGCTGCAAAGCACTGGGACTATGCATAAGGCAAGAAATCCTGTCCTTTCTAGCACAAAGTTGTTTGGCAACTGTTTGTCTTATTCAAGAACAGTTATTAAATCTCTTAAACTCTAAGTTGAATTAATTCTCCTGGGTCCTAGGTTATTGAGTGAAAAGCTCTAACATTCAATCCCGCTAGATATTTGCTACCCAAAAAGTCATTATACTTCCTGTCTTACCAAACCCTTCCTTCTGCTCCAACTACATATCAATATGTGCAAAAAGCAGCCAATCCAGAACAAACAGTGCTACAGCTTTACAAGGTACACCTGAAGTCCTATACCTGTAAGGTATACATGTACTTGCATCACATATAAACTGCTTTAATTCATTCTAGGGGAAAGGTAGACAGATTAAAAGTAGCAGAAGGGATATTCTACCTACTCAGGCAGCTGGACCCTTCTAAACCACTGGCTCAGAGTTCAGAGACTAGGTTACTGCCACTGCAATACCAACATGCTTTTGAGAAATCTGCTTTTCCAAGCTGCTCCAAAACTGGCATTTTGCAAGCAACCTGGATATGACAAGGCTGCCAACCTACTGGAACATCCTGCCTGATATCTGGACTTGGTCAAGGAGAAAGAGCTTCCAGAGTATGCAGATTCTGACAGGGTCACAACCCTAGGAACAGCAGCTTCTTCCTAATGTGAGCAATGCCTATGGTGCTCCTTCCTAATGTGAGCAATGCCTATGGTGTTCCAATAATGTGTACACACAAATAATCATCAAACTCACCCCTCTTAAAAGTCTTGGTGCCTACACACTACACATCCCACCTTCTTTCCCAGCCCTTCAGCATCTGTCCACTAAGTGACACAGTAAAATCACAGCCACAAGGGAAGATGACCAGTAACATCTGGTCAGCCTAGCACAGCCTGCACAGCCTAGCAAACCCTGTTAGAAAGAAGTCTCCTGGTATTCACCCATTATTTATCTTCCCACCTTTGGAAAAACTGGCAACTGCCTAAGATGATCACTGACTTTGAGGAATCACCTTCAGAAAGCATCCAGCAGCTATGCTGAAAGAAATCAAAATCTATACTAAGCAGAGGACACCACAAGGGTGAAGGAGCAGGGCACACATCACTGTAACTTGGTGTGGGTCTGCCAGAAGACCCTCTGCTTGGTATGGGAACAGCAGTTTCAGGAATCTATAATTCTCACCACTACACTGCAACAGATCCTTGAAATAAATATTTGAAGAGTCTTGCAGGTACTTGGCACTTCAGATGAGAATGGGTACGGGTTACCTTAGTCACCAACAGTTGACTGAGCCACAGGATGGCCAAGTGTCCAGCTAAAAAGAGACTACCTCTGGGCTTCAACAGCCCTGTGACGTTACCTGAACAGGCTGCAACTCCATCCCATGCAGCAACAGAAGCTGCTGCAGCAGGAGCATCTCCTTCTCCAGAAGGGCTCCCTTGGAAGACCAGTGGTTACTGGGTTGTAAGGAACAGGATTACAAACACTCCGTTAAATACGTTCCCCAGAACCCTCTCTGAGCTTGCACTGTCCAAGTTGAATGGTTTCAGTTAAGATGGCCTTTCCAGCAGAGCCTTCCAAGCCTGGCAAGACCAAATCCAGCTCCTGCACTACCTCACACTGAGACAAACAGGCCACATACTAGGGCCACATTCAGATCATGTGGACAAAGATAATTAATTCAGTTAACAGAAACTGCTAAAAGCTAGAGCTGATTTTACGTCTGATTAGCAGATGTTAATTATCCTACAACTGTGCCCTCTCATATCACAGAGCAATGAACAGAGGGATATAAATACACATAACAGGCAAAAAATCCAAAACAAGGCAACAAGCAAGCTCATGAGATCCAGAGAGACCATCTCTGTGCTTAATGCTCCGGAGAATAACAATACTTGTACTGAGGCAGAGTACTAAGCACAAATGAAATCCATTTTTAACTCACTCATTCTGGACGTAGCCCTTGAGACCCCAAGTTACAAATCCAAATGCATTTAGTACTGACAAATACGTTCAATAATAGATACACTGCTACAATCATCAAAGTGTCTCATCTGTGTCACTGGTAATGTAACCAACTGTCCCTCAGGAAGGTGCAGATAAAAATTCTTAAAGTAAGTCATGCTGCACTCTACCAAGTCTTAGGTGTCACACTCATAATTTCTGGCACCCAAAATCCCAAAAGAGACACAGACTACTTGTTTTCAGTAAACCCAAAGTGTATGGTAGTCCAATATCCTACCACAGTAAATGTAAGGTTGGGAACAATTCTGCTAAGGAGGACAAACATAATCCACAGATGAAGAGAAGTAGCTCTGTTGCAGTAATCTGCTAGCCACTAAACATTTAAGTTTCCAACAGAGAAGCATGAAAAGAGAAAACAGAAATGCATATTGCTTGCATCTCCTTTTGAAATGTTCCAGCAGATCATGCTTGACTCTTGAATCCCTTCTGCAGCTTACAGCAACCTCCTCCTCTCCCACATCCCCCATTTCTGCTATCCAGATATGTAACAGGCTAACACTAGGCTCTATTGAAGCAATTGCTCCACTATCTCTGTCTAGACAATATGAAATTGTCACAAATGACATCTGAAGTACAATTAGCAGAGAAACTGCAATTTCTACTCTCTTCCCCCGCTCACCAGGAAAAAAAATCACCCATTATCATCCTCCAGGTTGTCAGTCAATCCTGCCAATGATGAAGATTAACTCTGCTCACCCTGAGAGACGCTTCTGTCCCAGCTTGCTAAATTAGGAGGAGGGGGATTGTAGTTTTTGTTGGGTTTATTTTTTTAATTAAAACTACTACAAGATATAAATTGCCTCTGTTCAGCAGCACTGAAATCTCAACTCTCTGATTGAGATCAGGCCCCTTTTCTGTCAGACATCAACAGCTCTGGAACTGCTGCTCTGCACTTGCTCTGTTAACTCAGGTCTGCAGCAATCACTAGCAAGGGGGTAAAGGAAACAGACACCAAGTTACAGGACACCTCTAGACATGGGAGAGAGAAAGAGTGCAGAGATACAAGACATTACAAGCAGAAAAGGGAGATTTTTCAGGAAAGAAGCTGAATGCCAGAAGCTGCATTTCAAGGGGAAAAAGGTCATGAAGCCATCTCCTCAGAGCACATCAGCCATCAGATTATATCCCCATTCTCTCCACGGGGGTGAGGATCACCACCAAAGCCTTTTGGGACAGAGCGATTCATATCAGCAGGCTTTGAGCAGATACTTAACTGCAGCAAATTTAACTTTTCAGTAATAGTTTTTAAGGATATGCAATCCCTAGACCACATCTTAGATCTGCTGTCACAGCATGAGCGTTACTGAGTAACGCTACTCCAAGAGACACTGAGGGAAGGGTTTTCCTCCTCGTGGAAAGGGAGGTGTTAACAATCAGCATTGAGGTTGTTTCCTTAGAATCAAAGTGTGTTCAGTCAGCTGCCATCCTCCTAAGCTGCTCTACACCAACAACCAGGGCAAACCAGTAAAATGAAGCACTCTAAGGACAGCAATCACACCTACCCCTCCCCTACTCCCAGCCTTCAGCTATGAGGAGAGCTTAAAACAGAAAATTCCTAGTTATCCTTTGAAGGGAAAGTATATTGATGACTCTTGGCAGCCTCTGATTTTCCTCCCCTGGTTTTATGTCTTCCCTGAGAAGACTTTTATATTGCGTACTGCCCGTTCAGAGGTGAAAATTACCACTCTACATATTACATCCCTTTTTCAGCCCTCCAATTTACAGCCAGCACTCAGTTCCCCTGACCACTCATCCCTGTGAATGCGCTCCTGTGGTTTCTCATAAGAAGGTAAAGAATAGCAGCAGTTTAAAACTAGATTCCCTTCAATCATCTTCCTCTTACAGCCAGGCAATGCATAACCTAAAGATAATAAGAAAGCTAAAGCATGAAAACAGCTGAATGTTCTTCAGCTGTCCAATAAGACCAACACCCTCCCTCAAACCTTGAACTCAATTAACTGTTAACAAACCAAATTAATTCCTGGAGATCAATTATAGCCTTAATAGAGCACTAGAAAACTATTTTAAATAAAAATCTCAAACAACCCAATCCACTGGCTTGGATAGTCTTTCTTTCCCTTTTCTCAGAAGAATAGGAAAAAATTCTTTCAGACATCTGCATTGTGTTGCCTACTTTCAAAAAGCAATTGAAATCACGTAAGCAGAAACCATCAAGCATTTTGTTCCATAGCTTCATTTTCCATAGAAGTTTTGTAGTCCTTGTCAAACAGAAAAACACTATTTCTCTTCACCAGTTTCATATTCAAGCTCAAAATAAAAAAGCAATCAGTATGCAGTTCTAAAGATTGCCTGAAAAAATGATTTCTAAAATTAAGTTCTTAACATAATCTGCTCTGATACCTCTAAGCTAACATTTCTAGACTGCTTCAGCTTTCACAGGGTTAGACACATTTAGCCTGGCATCAAGACTGGATTAAGACAGGTCAGAAACAGACGATTAAGAGAGAAAATATAGTCAAACAAAGAGCTAAACATTTTCTTAAGATAGTTTTAACCATCTACAAGAGATAAATAACATGAAAATATCACTACTCATTAAAACCTCAACAGTCACTTTTACAATTTTGAGTTAGCTCCTCCATCCCCTTGTTCACATCTGTGCCAAACAACTCATCCTCAGTGAGGAACTAGAGTTGGTGGCTGCCTTTCTATCCAAATCCTGTTAGGCATCCTTTTCATCACCTTTTTTTTTAAGTTATTCCATACAATGAGCAGCCTTTACAAGAAAATTTCCTTTTTTTAGGGAAAGCAAAGATGCAATATGTGATCAGAGACAAGTTCCAAACACAGTCTTTGCCTTTGTAGAACACTTTGGCCTGCTTGTGGAAAAGAACTTGTGTTAACTCTGAAGGTGCAACTAGGGACAGAGAAGACATCCTTCCCAGCTGGAGGTGCAGCGTTGTTCAGAGGAGTGGGTCTGATATAAGGGAGAAGTTAGCAGAGAAAGTAATTTTTTCCCCTTCACGGATTCTGGGCAAGAATCCTGTAGAAAACAAACTGAAAGGATTTCTCAGTCAGAAAAGAGACAGCACATAAGGTCTTCAGCCAAGATGGGAAGGAGTGCAGAGAAAAAGTGCACAATTACACAAAACAGGGAAATGTCAGTAGGAGTTTGAACAGCAGAAATGAGCACTGGAAATTGAGTTCTCCTAATTAGAAGATGCAGAGCAGAGTTTCAAGAAAAACATGCTTAATTAACCCTTTAAAGTTACTTCAATTTAACTAGAAAGTAATACCACATGATGAATTGTGCTATTACTGCACCTCTGCTCTTGGACTAGGAACTCCAATTTCCATTTACCACCTGATACCGCAGGAACTACACAGCAACTTTAGAGCTCATCACAGGGAAAGTGGGTGGCTTTACAGCAAGTGAAGGATTCTTTTAAGAAGACTCAAGGATGCAATGTTAATCTATTACTTCACCTGCTGAAAAAGGCCATGCATCAGAACAAAAGATGAACGAGCATTATGGAAAGGTCATCATCATACAGCATTTGGGGAATGATTAGTTCATTATTTCAACAAGCAAGAGGGAACACACATCCATGATAGACATTAAAAAGGTCAAGACCAGCTACAGCAAGCAGCATTGATTAGTTTTGGCAATAACTCCAACATGAAAAGAACAATGAAAAATCTTGCACTTCCATTTTGCAGGGGCAAAGCTTGAGGGACAGGAGGGGAGAAGAAAATAAAATCAGTTCAAGCTACTGCACAAGATATTTTGCTCTTGTGGCAGTTTCACACCAGTGCTCAGGATGGGGCAGGTACCCGCACCAAGCTGAAGACAGACAGACATTGCATTTCTCCACTTAGATCCTTAACAACATGCCATTATACCAGAAATTCAGTTAGAGGGTTTCTCGTTATCATAAGGTTTAAAAGCGTGGCCAGAACACAGCCAACACATTGAACTCCCTCAGCCTGCAGACAGCTTTACTCTTCTGAGGGCTCTTCTGCCTACCTTCATCTGTATGTCTGCTTCAAATTCTCCTTGTTCTGGGAGTTCCCAACACCACAGACTCTGTGGACAGCAGAAATCTCTGCTTACCCACACACACAGATCTGCGTCAGCTTCTGGGATAATTACATACGACTCATGTTTCTCCATCGGGAATTGAAGAGGAGGTGTCTTTCTTGAGGGGGCAGAAGCCCGTTATCTCCATAGATTTTTAAGGCTATGAAAACAGAGGTCTCATCAAAAATCAAGCAACTCCTTTAAAATGCTCTTGTTCACACTGGAGTAATAAACAAAGTCAGGTCAACAAATGACTGCCAGGGTAGTTCCATCACTTAGTCCAGCCTTCCAGTCCACTTCAGGAAGACAGGGGAATGATTCCATACTAATGCATTTCAAGCAGAAAAATGAGTCAGTTTCCTGGCAGATAAAGAACCCTGTTTATTTACAGCCTTCAGTTTCAGCAGGTGCTCTCTCAAGAAGAGCTAGGGAGGAGGTCACTTACATCATCACACAAACAGCCATTTGGTGCAATCAGTTAAATATGTATGTGGAAAATGTTTAAAATGCATGTTAGCTATTCAACAGACCAGAACAGCTCAACTGGAGAAATCTAGAGTCATCACTAATTTGGTTACAGTTGTATTACTGAGTCAGATCACAGGTCTCCCTCTCTCCTCTTGCTCCAGGCCCACAGACTAGATGAATGCTGCCCTACTGCAAGTTCTCCAGCCCAGATTCTGCAATAAGGAGCAAATAATTGGATAAGGGAACTTTGTCCTCAGACACACCATGCTGTAAGAATTTCTAAAGAGCCTGAAGAGTGAGTGCACACACGAAGTATATGTAAACTGAATGCGTGTCTAAAAATTACGGGGTTGTATTACAATAAAAAGCCACACTACAATGCCAACACCTCCAGCTCTTCCCCACAGTGAAGAAAGCTACAGAGAGCTTTCAGATGAGCAAGCAGGCCTGAAACAGAAGGTCTGAGAGCCTGCCCAAAACTTCTTTCTTGGCAAAAACCAAAACCAAATTGAAACTTAGACAGTTTCAATGTCACTTACTGAAGCCAGACTATAAACTCTAAAAATCACAGCTAGATAATTTAAGCATGCCACAGCCCTCCATTAATTGTAAGCTGAGCATCATCCCCTAGACAGAATACAATTACACGAACTCAAGACATAGGTAAAAGAACATAAACAGGAGCAACTGTACCTGGTCAAGTGAACTTGTCTGGACATGCTGCCTACCCTGCAGCAGCTGGATCAGGGAAAGTATGTGCAGACAGAAGAGGAGACAGACACCCTAACAAAGGATGGCTTTCAAGAGAGAGAAGCTATTCACACTTCTTCCCTCTCTGTGGGAAAGTTGAGAACTGATATGTTTTATGGTATCCTCAAATAGCTATTTGTTTGAAGTCAGCTGCCTTTAAACTTCTGAGCAAGTTGTGTTTATTCAAGATCTTTGGTCTACCTTATATATGCATTCCTCAAAAAAAAAACACCCACAAAAAAACCTGCCCAAAACAACAACAACCAACACCCACCCACCCAAACAACACCAAAAAAAACCCCCACAACCTAATTAAAAAACCCATACACACACACAAAACCACCACCAAAAAAACCCCAAACCCCACCCAACTTTAGATCTCAATAGAAGCAAAAATAAAAGCCAGTTTGGAAGTATATACCTCTTCCATACTCACTAAAACATCACTTCAAATTCAGTAAGCTTCCTTGATGCCATACTGCAGCAGGTGAAACTCAGAACAGTTCCCACAGAAAAGACACTTGTAGGGACAGAGGTTTCTGTTGCCTGGAGACTGCAGAGGAACAAACTTTACCCATTTATTTTATAGGTGAACTCCTCATTGCTAGGCCTGGACTAAGAAGAGGGGTGGAAGAAGGGCAGTGGTTCAAATGGGAAAACACCGTGAAGGTATTTGAGAAGGACTTATTTCTATACCTGCCTCGTTTGCAAGTCAAGTTGCTACAAGAGGAACGTGGGGAAAAGAATTTCTTTTAGTCTGCTACAGTCATTGCTGCACATTTAAATTCAGGCCAAGAAAAAGAAAAAGCAGCTTACACCTTTCTGCAAGTTTGGCAAAGGCTGCAGGTACATGTCCAGCTTTCCAAAGCACTGGGGGAAACTCGGCAGCCAGGGAGTGACTTCTATTAGATACTGCAAGAAGGGAAAGCATCCTTCTCACCCACCAACTCTCAGTGAAGAAGAACAGGGCTCTAGCAACCTTACATTATTCTTAAATCAGGAAACTAGCAAAGGCAGGGGAAGGAATATTTGTGCAAGAAAACAGGCACTTCTTTCACTTGTTCTTCCACATAACTAGCAGCATACTAAAGAGCTCAAACTTCTAGAACTTCAGTAAAACAGTCTTTCCTGCCCACACAGAGACAGCAGGCTTGGTCTGGGAAAAAACCCACAAAGCTGGAAGGGTGACTGTAATTACCTCAGAGCTCACACAGGCATTAACTGACCATTTAGATATCACAGCAGCTTCTCCTATAGTTCAGGCTATGTTTACAGTCTCATGATAAAACTAATTTGTGTTTTCCATTTTTAGTAAAGGCCAAACAAACAATACTCACCAAGTTTGTCCACAGCCTACACATCTCACACATAAACACTGCTAATTATCATGTTTAAATGCTCATGTCACCTTCAGACTATCATTTTATTTTATGTTCGCAAAAGACAAATTAGGTCTTTCTTCACTCTTACGTGTCCTGGCTAGCGTTTACAGAAATCATTCCCATACCACACAGTTCTGGCTTTCTCCCCTCAAGCACATCTTCACAGGCACAAACCCAAACCTCTTCTCTCTGCTTGCAAATCCATTCATAACTTCAATTCACCCCACAACTCTCACTAGCTGCTGAGGTATTACTTATCTCTATCACCACCATTTTCAAGAACTGTAACAAAGCATCTTTGGAATTATTTCTTACCAAGCCTGATAACAGCAGAGCATAAACTCTTCCAAAACCATCACAGTGCACATGGAGGCTACAAGGCTTGTCAGAAAAATCCTTCTTTCCACAGCACCGGTAAGGTCTACACACCATAACTTTAAACAAAATACTGAGCCAAACCACAAATGGCAGGACACAAGGCTAGCAAGGCTTCCACAAGTAATGGGTCTGAACAAAAGGAGACAAGAAAATTATGTTGGGTAGGTCTATTCAGATTTAGCACAGGCCATTCCCAGTGATGTGCAGTCTGAGCAGCCAGCCTCTTCTCCACAGCTCAGGTGTGCCCTTCCTCTGCTCAAGCCTCCCTTTCTCTGTGAACTCAACACCACTGCCACAATATATATTAAATACTTGAATACGCAAGCCACAGCTGCCGTAAGCAATTATGAAAAAAATAGCAACTACAAGGATTTTGAGAAATAAGGAATGGGAAAAAAGGCAGAATACACTAGGTATGTGTTCTGTCTTCACCATAAAACACATTTGTAGCTTTATATAAGGTAATTCCCTCCTGCTTTAGTTCCTCTTCCCCAAAAAGTAAAGTGAGTAGCACTACCCTCCTCTCTGATTTGATGGTAAATCTCAGTCACAGAACTGTGTCTTCCTAGGCAATTCTGCATCCGTGGCAGGTGACAAGGAAGTGTTCTGGTTGTTTAGTTTTCAAAGCAAGGATATGAGTAACATACACCTTTTCATTCAGAGCTTTGCACAGTAAGAAAGTTACCAGAAGTCAGTACATGCAGAGATCTGATCAGCCTTGGTTATTTACATCAAAAATCAGAGCTGCACATAAGAAGCTCAGACTCCACCAACATGAACTCAGGAACAAAAGCTGCAAAAGTGACTGTACTCTTTTCCATTTCATAGACAGCACTGATCACTGTTGGGCAGGAATGGGGCTGTCCTACCCTGTCAATCTACTTTAACTATAGACTGGTCCCAATACGATCATAAGTCAGCACTGTATCTACAGCTTAGAGCAGGAAGAGGCATACCCTCAAGGCCTGGAGCAAGCCATACCTATTTGCACTAGAAGAAAAACCAAACCCAACACAAAAAATCCCCATTTTTGCCTTCTTATGGAAAAGCTCCAGAATTTAGGTAATAGCTCAAGGCATACTTGAAGAAGAGAACAGAGACCCAGGAAAAAAGTGACCACCCAGACTCCAACCAACATCTGCCAAGCAATCCTCCAGAAAACAAGCTCCATATTACGGAAGTTGAAAGTCCTCCAAGGGGGTGAACAACTATTAAAATAAAAACAAAACCTTTGAGAAGGGAGGCTACAAGGAAACGTTTGCTTCAGGCTTGGTAGGCAGTAAGCAAGAAGTCCAGACGAATTCTACAAGGCTGTGGAGGTCTTTTAGAGCTCTAACCCATGAGCATTTACATATCAGAAAGACAAAATACCTATCTCACCTCAGATCCACATCTATCTCTTTCAAACCCTTACAAAAGCCAAAAGGATAAACTCCTCCTTTGTTTGCATTCTGTATCAGAGCCATTTCCTGTCTAGATCCTCGCATTTACACCTTTCTTTGAACACTGAAGAACTTGCAGTTGTAAGGTAACTACAGAGATAAGCTCCTTTGGGACTGGGGAGGGTCCTCAAGCTACCCTTCACACAAGAGCTCGGAAACTTTCAGGCTCAGAAAGAAGACAGAAAGGAGCAGAAGCAACATTACCCCCTTGTGGCAGCAAAGCAATATGGAAATAAGGTCTGAGAAATTCAAAGGGGAACAGACTGGGTGTTTCTCTTCGTAGTTGCTGTAAGGAGAGCTGTGTGCAGCCAGAACGGGCATCAACACTGAAGAGAAACGAGATGAGCTGGAGTCACTGTACTACGTGTGACCAGGTTCACATCACATAGCAAGAACAAGGCAGGAGGGACCAGAGTCCTCAAACAAGACCTGATGAAATGAAAGACACAGATTTGTCCCTGGACCCTGTTACATGGTTCCAGGGAAGACTGTTTCACATGTCACTTGTGCACAGTGCATCCAACAGACTAAAATACAGCAAAGTCTTTGGTAAGCTGTGCCAACTTCAACAGGTCAAATATTTGCACAGCACAGTGGACTCTGCTTTTCATACACTCACAAACAAAATAAAGGAGTTTATACAAGGGTCCCCAGACAAGACTTTCCCCACTTCACACATGCTCACTCCTTTCTGGCTGTATGCATGAAAGAAACATCACCCAGGATGGTTCAAAAGACTTCCCAGATTTTCAGGTAACTTCAATAATGTATCTTGTCTGTCAAACTAAATAAATGAGACAAGGTGAAAACATTATGCATTCATAAAATGCAGGCACAGAGTTACTCATACCACAGCCTAGAGAATTTGACCTCTGGAATGAGTGCAGTGGAGTGGTTAGAGAAGTTTAACATAATTGCCAGATAAAGCTTCTTCATGGAAGAATAAGGATAATAAGCATTTCCTTGTGAAACATAAATTTCATGCAAACCTGCCTGACAATAGAACAGAACACACCTTTCATTTGCAGTAATGTACTCAAATCTTCAGACAAAATAAACAAGTAAACCATATAAAAATTGTCCCCCTCATGTATTACAAGCAGCTAAATCTATAGAGGACAATTTTCCTCTCCTTCTTTTCCCCATCTATAGGGATTGTTTCACTGAACAAGGTTTGAAATATGTTAGCAGGGACACACATCACTATTTGCTCCTTGCATCCATTCCAGAAATACTGTGGCCTGGGGTGCCATGCCAGAACTCAGAAACAAAAATAAATTTATAACCTAATTACTTTCCTTTTTTTTTCTAAAACCCCACATTAATTCCATAGATGTCACTTGTGTCATACTAAAATAGCCAAAGAAAAAATTTGGATCAGTTTTATTAGTCAGCATTGGACTGTACCTAGCATTAACTGCTGAACTGATAGATATTTCAGCAGAGATCACTGCTAGATTCTGTGTATCACTGTCTTAAGAAGATGGCACTGGCTCCTCTCAAACAAGCAGCTGACTAGAAGAATCCTTTTTCATTCCCTGTTCAACTTTTCATTATCAACCTGAATTGGCCCACAAAGCAACAATGGCTTTAAGTACTTAGAAGATCTTTTCCCTCACTGAGGTTACAGTATTAATACAAGACCTCCTCAACCCATTTTTAAATTAACAGGTAGTTAAAAAAAATAAACTAGCTATCATCTGTTGTTCAGTTCCTTCATCCACATCTTTCCAACAGCTTCTATCACCAATTTTATGCAGCACATTTCACATGGCAACTTCTGAGATTTCTGAGATTCTTGTCACTTTGATGTTAAAAGTGAGGCAAAGGCACCCACAGGGGAAAACCCCCTGTATCTGAATTAATGAGATCAGCCTGGAGAACCTCAGAAGTGCTGAAGCTCAGTCTCATGAACTTTTGCTTAACATAGACCATAAACTTTCCCCAAATTCATGCCTCACCAGCACAACTTCAAGAAGCACACAGCTCAATACCACTCTGCTTTCAGGCCAGGCTGAATGTGATGGGACTCCTTGTGTTGCTGAGGCTCCCAGTGACATGCTTCTCCTAACAGAGGTGCCAGAGCTCTTAGTTAGAAACAGTCTCATTACACGCTTATTAATGCCTTTGTGATTAGTCCAAGATCATTGGCCTAGGACCATCAGAAAAAGCAGAATTCTCTCCTTACCCAGCTGACATAGTTGGATCAACAGAATTCAACTAAACTACCCTATTAACTTAATTGACCCTCAATGGCAATGTTTTCCCAGAAATCTACTTCTCAACTAGGAAGGCCATGTCAGGGAAGGAATCCTGCCCATGGGACAGGGAATGAGACCATACACAGTTTCCAGAAAAAATTTTTATCTTACGTTTTTCGTCTGACCTTAGAATACAGAGCTCAATTGCCCAATGAGGACATCTAATGGAGAGACAAAGAAGAACAGAATTATAAAACAGGTTACGAGCACATCTTGGATTCCAACACAAAGAATTAACCAGAGGCTGACAGGCACAAAATTACATTGATTGGAAGTGTATATGCAGTTACCACTTGTACCCTCAGGTTTGAAGGCTTATCCTCCCCCTTGTATTTCATCAGCACTTTCAGCATTACATAGTTTATATCTCAGGACGCTCGGACCCCATCTTTGCATGCTTCTGTAGCTCCAAAGGTTAACAGACATCTTGGACTCTGCTGTGCAGAAGTGGTTCCAGCACTTCCCACTGTGAAAGCATGCCTTAGGTCTGGGAGACATGAAGGCTTGGTGCGAGATGCTCACTCTACGCAAAATTTAGGTAAGTGGGTGCTTGCTGACTTGTTAATAGATTCACAGGATATTCTGAGTTGGAAGGGACCCACAAGGATGATCAAGCCCAACTCTTAAGTAAACGGCCTGTATGGGAACTGAACCCACAACCTTGGTGCTATTAGCACCATGCTCTAACCCAACTGAGCTAATCTCATCTCCCACGTTCTATAAAGAAAAATATAAACAGCTAATTTGAGAATGGCAGAAAATTACACCTGCAGGGTAGAGCTATCCTGCATGCAGGGTTCATTTAAGGGAAAAGATTTCATAAAGCCCCAAGCCCACCCGATGTGTTTAACAAGAAAGGAAATGAAGTTTTCCTTCAAGGAAATTGCCACAAGCATTTAATACCAGACTGCCCACTGCTTCCAGCTTCTTACCTCAGAACTCTACAGATAACCTTCACTTCAGTTAGAAGGGAAGCAGAAACCCCTGCTGTGCCTGTTCTTAAGAAAGGCCTGATAACAGAAGCAGGAGATTGGGAAAACAAAAAAGTCCCTAGGAGATTCTCAACAACCTCTGCCAGAAAGGTTTCACTAAAGGTTTCATCTTACAGGAATTCCTCTGGAATTAAGCTCATGCATCGAACTGCCCACTTCAAATCAGAAGTCTCAGCAAAAAGCACCTGTTTGCTCAGGTGATCAGGTAGGCAAGTAACCCTTCACAAATGCTACTGCCACGGGAGCAGGCAGCAGCAACTGCCATGGATGACAGGCCAAGTGACCCAGAGATTCAGTCATAGGACTCTCGTTGTTAAGACTCCTGCAGGCTGGGGTGGATCAATTATATGCCTCAGGGCATTTTAAAATTATAGTTACCACAGAAAAGATCATATCTACATATCCCACTACATCTCATTGTCCAAATACGTGCCAACTGCCTGATCAATAAGAAGGTTATTTGCCTGGCTATTTCTGACACTACAGTGACTCATCCCAGAAAACGAGACACAGTGGAGATGACATAAGTATGTACCACTATTTCAAAAGAAAGATAATGCAAGACTTACTCAAGTGCCATTTTAAAGCTAAATTTGTCAGCTCCTTCTTACTCTTATGCCCTTTAATAAGGGACAAGAGGGTATCAGACTTAAATTAACAGTAGGTGAGTTCAGGCCCAAGAAGTAGCTCCCATGTAATCAGCTTGAGGCTCTCATTACGGCAGGCTATTAAAAAAAAAAAAAAACAACTGGGGCAAGGATTTAGAAACTGATGAATAATTTTATGACCACCACCACTTATTTGCTATGCAACTGCAGCAACAAGAAAGGCAGTCACTGTTCCAGCCCCAGTCTAATCAGCTTATCTGCAGGACAGAGAAAAGAATTCCCTTTCCTCAGGCACTCCTGCGTACAAAGCCTTCTTAATTGGTTACATTTGCATCCAACCTGGAAATTTTGCTTTTCTACAGCTCAAAGCATCTGTTTCAGAGAAACAGCAAGACTGAACCTTTCCTCTGGTGAGAGCACAAACCACTTTACAGAGAAGATGTGAAACTGAAACCCAGTGTGGAAACCCTATCTAAAGTACCAGTGTAGCTGTATCATCCACACAAGCCAGTGAAGACACTTTGACACAAAGGACAAGTCTTTTCTGATGCAAGTTTAATTTAGCTTATCCAGTTTCTTGTATCATATCTGAAGCAGAAGAAAAATATCCTTCAAAAAAAATAATACCTTCTTAAAAAAGAAGACAGCAAAGCCTAAAATTTTCAGTGATCAGTATGTCCCCAACCAGTTCAGGTCAACAGGAGCCACTTTGAAAACTTACCTCTCATTAGCAGCAAATCAACTGCATATACCCAAACCACTGACACAGAGCTTTAAATTTTTTTCCCCTTCTGGGCAACACTAAGAAAATGACTGTTAACCCTTTTAACTTAACAACTTACTCATGCCCATTTTCCATGCCAACCCTGGGCAGATTCTCCATGCATAGAACGTGATGATAGGGTGTGTAATAGGGGGCACAAAGGATAGCATTAATGCATCCTGAGTTTCCATGCTTCTGCAGGGTCTCAGAAACACCAGGAGCACAGTTCACCCCAGAGATGTGCTGCAAGAGCCCATCCTTTTGCCTGTCTGTACTAACATTGAGAGGTCCAGTCTCTGCCTTCACAATCTTCAGAACCCATCTGCAGCCTGACAATGGCAGCTATAAACACATCAACACCAACATTTTTACTTTCATCTACATGAACAGCACATGGCCACATGAGAAAAGATTTTTAACTCTGAAAATATCGAAAAACCTCAGACTAGATGAGAAAGGTTTAAGAAAAAATAGAGGAGGAAGGGCAAGCATGTATCTTACCTCCTGAGTGAATCCTCCTCTGAGCTTTCCTCAGGCATTTCCTGGTTTAAGGCCTCCTGTGATACATTCCCAGGTCTGCTTGAAGCCGACTGGCTGTAAACTCTTTCCCAGTGCCCCGTCTCCTGGTTAAAGACCACTCCCACGGTCCTCTCCTCCTGCGGGGTGGAAGAGCTGCCCAGCTGCAGTCTGCTAGAGGCAGAAGCTCTGCCCTCGGTTCTCTCTGCAGGCTGCACCTGGCTGGTATTTGGAGGCACACCCTCAAATGTGCTTTGGACCTGCCCTGGTGTGTAGCTAGGCGTGCTTCTTTCCCAGCGCAGCGTGTCATTGTTAAAGGTCAGCAGGTTATGACAAGCACGACAGCGGTTCAGGTGACCCCGGGACAAATTGGAATTGTTTTCACTGCTTTGTGGAGTCTGCTGATGGGAGGGACCCGGTCGATCAGGCTCAATGTTGTTGTTGAGCATTTCTTGAGCCTGCTGCGACTGGCTGGGCTCCCCACCAATCCCCTGATCTAACTCCTGAAGCCGGTCATATTCCAGGAAGAATCGCCTCAAATCACACTGGAGCTCATTACGAATGCTGGCCGGATTGCTCGGGCCAGCACTACTACCACTGTTCACCTCAGCCCCTGGGGCCAGAAAGCCCCTCCCTTCTGTTGCAGAGGTATAGACTGATGCCTGGGAACCTCCCTCCTGCTGTCTGAGCACGGACAGCAAGCTCACAGAGGAGGCACTGGTCCTAGGGGGAGGCATGGCTTCCAGCTCGGACCGAGAGCTCATGTTCAGCACTGTCCTGGACCAGTCAGACCCACCCAAGCCTGAAGCCATCTCTCTCGCAGACTGTTGGTACCGGGACTGGTGGCCTGCCAAGGACCCGCTGAGGGACCGCCGTGTGGGGCCCAGGCTAAGGTTGCGCAGGGTGTTGCCAGCAGTGCTGCTCTGAACTGTGCTGAAAGCAGAGGGCCTGTTAAGTATCCCCTGCTCCTCCTGCGCTACGGATGCCTGCTCTGGGGGTTGATAAGGCTCTGTCTGCACAGAGGAGAAGGAAGTGCCAGTGGCCCCAGAAGACGTGGAGGGTGCGTTTTCCTGGTGTGGGAAGAGAGAAGAAGGAAGTCTTGCACTAGAACATCGGCTGCAAAGGCACAACATCCCCAGGTGCTGGCAGCACTCTGCTGTGGGATAGCTGACTCGCTCCCGGAGCCTGTTATAGACAGATGCCCTTGTGTTCTCACTGGCTGGAGGCGGAGGTGGTGGTGGTGGAGGCGGTGGAGGGGATGGGGTAGCAGAGTCTTGAACACTGTTTTGCTCTCCCACCTGTATGCCAGAGGAGCGGGAGGACAACATATGCAGGAAGTTGTGGAGGAGGGGTGTGCGCCTCACAGGCTGAGACGGAAGGATAGCGCGCTGACGATAATGCGGCATCTCTGTGCTGTCCACGGAGATTTCCACTTCCTCATCGCTCTGCAGAAGGAAACAGTCGAAGTTCAGTCCTCAAAGTCACCTCAAAGCAAAATCCTATACTTCCAAATAAACAGCAGAAAGCTACCAGCCCAGACAGATGAAAGGATGTGGTTAAGTCCCTTCCCAAAGGCCTTGACTCGGAGGAAACTAGTTGAGATGATTTCTAAGTTCATTTTATGGATCTAGACAACCTCTTCCTATAACCCAGTGAGCATTCACAATACACTGTTCATACAAACAGAAGTATCAGGGTCTGAGGGACAGAAGCTGAGGGGAGAATTGTTAATACCTCAAATGGCTTCAAATCCAAAAGAATATTGCAACAGAACTGAAAGAATGGGTCCACTGAGACCTCTGTCCCACCATTAGTCAGACAGAGAGGGCAAAACAAGCACATTTTGGAAAGCACTTTATTAGCCGTGCATGTAACACAAGAACATTCATGTGACCAATCAAGGTGAGACAAAACTCAGCTTAAGACTTCAGGTTTTCAGAAAAACACAAGTCTGCTTAGAAACAGACTAGGGCTAAAGTACATAGAGCACCTTGTAATTAGCCAGTCAATACAAGTCCTGACATTCCCCTTACCTGCTGATTAGAAGGGTTAACTATCGCTGTGAGCAAGTAGTGTCCCAAGGGATCAAACCGTACCAGCCTAAAACAAAAGCAGTGCCAGAATATCAACCATCAGTTCACATTCCACATTGACACAGGAAGCTGGAAGAAAACCCCACACAACACGTTTGCAATGAGAATATTACTACGTTATCATCATATTTTTATGAAGGATGTCAAAAAGTTTATGCATTAAGGAGAACAAAATGCACCTATCTAGCTGAAGACTGCAGTTATTTTATAGTCCACAGCAACACTACACCAAAGTTAAAAGCTGGAAATAAGTACTGCTCTATCAATAGAAATAGCCAGAGAATTTAAAGGAACACACACATTTATATTACAAAATGGAATCGGTACAAAGGGAGAGATTAACGTGCCTTGATGCCACATTGCTGTCTTATTTTAAATTGCTGAAATGCAGGCATCAGGTTTCCAGCAACCCAGTTTCCTCTACAAGTGTGCCAAAGTAATAGCTCAGCATTCTGTTCCAGCAATTCCTGGGTTTTTTCATTCTTATGGCTGACAAGTTTAATTACTAAGCTTACAAATCAACATGAAGTAGATTCTGGACATTTAATGGACACATGCCCTATTACAAATATGAACAACCAAGTTGATCTATTACTTTCAATTGCTTTTCTTTCTGCCCACAGAGATGGTTTTCAACCAGCTGAGTCAAGGAGCTGCAAGCAACACTTCACCGCCTGAGTGCAAAGGGTGCAGCATCCCAGAGGAACTTCATACACAGTCCCTAAGTCTGACCATTTTTCACATAGAAGTGTTCTCTTCACCCAGAAGCAGGAGCTCACCTGACCCGCTCCATTTCACTGGCCGTTTTCACCACTGCAAAAGGCTCCCGACGACTCCAGTCCCAGAAATGTATCTCATTGGCAGTGGCAATCAGCAAGAGCTGAGCCGTAGGATGAAAAGCAAGTGATGCAATGGCATTGTTGCTATCTGTGAACCAGCTCTCACTTCCACCCTAGAGTGAGGAGTCAAGAACCACAAGCAATTCATCACAAAGTTTGCTATCACTAAGTTTCTGTGTACTTGCCATGCCTCCCAGCCTCCTAGAACACTGCAAGTGAGTTGCTGTCTTGGCAACAACAGCTTTTCCCATACAAGGTCATGTGCCAGGCCTAAAATGTAACTCTACTTGCAACAATGACCCCAGATGTATTTTTGTAGGTAAGTGTGTCTCAAGCCGCCTGTAAAAATGAAGTAAAAATGCTTCATTTCAAAAAAACCAGACAAGCCCATGTGTTTTATCTCTGTGCCATTTACCAAACTAGGTAGAGCAGCAGCTTCTCTAATGAACAGTTCAGATATGCTCAGTGGAATAACAAACAGCTTGTCTCTCACAAAGGTTAAACAGGTACCCTGCATGAAGTTCTCCAGCATTACCTGTACCACTGCAATCAATAAAACCGGTGCTGCTAAGAAGCATGACCCACCTGGCAGGACTGAATGAAGAACGTGTCACCTCCTCTCTAGAGAGAGGATGGCTATGGTCTGTTCTATGCTTTTAAACACAGGTCCCAGAAAAGCTTCCAAACAGCTCTCTTACCAGGAAATATTTGGAAAACAAACTCAGCCAAAAAAAGTCACCACCCACCAACTATCAAAGGAACATATGTTTCACGAAAGACTTACATGTAAATCCCAAATTCTAACCTCCCCATCTAGGCATCCTGAAGCAATGAGGCCTGGGATGGTGGGATGGAAGGTGACACACCAGGGAGTGCGGCGATGTCCAACCAAGGAATGAACACACTTGCCCGTTTTCACCTCTGTAATGTAGATGTTGTGGTTCACATGTGTGGAAGCCATTAGGGTCCTGGGAATGCAGAAGGTATGACAAACATTAGCATGAGGACAATACAGCAAAATTAGACTATGGTTAGCTTCATCTCAACAGGGTCTGTTCACACTTAACCCAGCAGCTCTCCCACACAGAGCTCAAAGGGTAAGAGGCTACTGTTTCACCAATGGTCACAAAGCTTTCTGTAGCCAGATTTCAGGGTCCATGCAAACATGAGCTCATCTGAATCTGCAAGCACAAACTTGACCTTGAACGTCAGAGTGAACATGCAGCTCAGAAGGCACTGTCCTGAGTGACAGTCTGGGGCAAATAAATATTCCCAATTCTCCACACCATCTCAACCACTGTCAAATCAAGTGATACTATGAGAGATCCCACCTCCATTTCTGCTTCCAATACGCACATCATTCCGCTCTGTTCTTTATTCCTAGATATCCCAGTGAATCTGTCACATCATTTGGGCATGTTGTATTAAAATATCCTTTACTCCCTTTAGTTTCTTATGAAATCCCATGGTGTCTGCATAGATCCTTTCTCCTTAGAACTTTGTATCACCTGGGTACCTCAGAAATTAAACACCAACTACGCTTGAAGCTGTGAGATTAGGAAGGTGCACACATTCCATCCATGCGTGTCAGGAACCAGAAGTTTCATTCGGCTGTTCAGGACTGGACAACTCAATGGGCACAAGCCTCCATCACTTTTGTAAGTGTAGGGAGACTGCTGAAACAGGGAATGAACTAGGAGTTAATTACCTGTCTGGACTAAACGCCAGCAAGAAGGTGGAGCGTGGACTGTCTGGTAACTCAACTTTCTGAAAAAGCCAACAAAGCAGGAAGTGTTGCAAGAGTCATATGATCATACTTTAACTGTAAGCCACACAGACAACAAGGGGAACCCGCTGCAGGAACATACCTAGTATCACATCACTGCAGGAACTGAACAGAGCCAGAGAGCATATCAAGTGTAACACATCAAAGGTATAATCACAAGACAATTTATTTCAAATCCCTGCCTCCCTTCTCCCATTCCAAGATCAAGCTATGCAGCTCTATCCCACAACCTTACCTTGCCCTCCCATTTCATCCATCGAGTTTTATCCTCCACCAGCTCCTGCAGAAGCCGCTGAGCACCCAAGGCCTGGGTGCCCCGTTCCCTACCCCAAAGGATGCGGACAGCATTCTTCTCTGGGACAACCTTCATGGCTCTCAGCTGCCAACACCACGCCTGCTACTGAGAGGAGACACCAGCACGTTCCAGATGACAACCACCACCAAGCTACAAATAAGCTATCCACATTTCAGTTGTTTATCTTCATGGAAACCTAAAAAGATAAGAGACTGATAAGGAAGGCACCTTTTACCTTGATCACCCAGACAAAGTAAAAGCTTTAAATCCCAAAAATACTAGATTTGAGAGACAACCTTTCTTCTTACGCAGCCTTTCCTACCTGCTTCCATTATCAAGGACCCACTTAGACATTTCTGCAGCCAAAGATTACTTTGAAAGCATACAGCTCTTCCCTTGGACACGTGCCTTAGGCACACTACACATGCAGAATTAAAAATTTGCCGTCAAATTCTTTCCCTTCCCTTCTTCTCTTGCTGTATATAATAAAGGAAAAAAGATTTATGAAGATACAGTCTTTACACCTTGAAGATTTAGGCCCTATCTGGGAAGGGTGTCTGAAAGCCAGAGGAACAAATTGACAATATGACAGAGCAATCTCCCAAGAACTGCTCAAATTTCAGTAACAGGTAGAACTGTAAAGGTCAGACGATTGATAGATCTCAAGTTCAAATTATTTCCAACTCCATCAGCAGCTTACAAAATATGAAAACAATGATGTATGGGACAGCTCCACCAAGATTATTCCATTGTCTGCACATCATCTTTCAATCTGCATTGGTCTTAGAACAGCAGTTCACCCAAGTAATGCACAGTGGCAAAGAATAATGCTTTTGGAACTCTTTGAGCTGCAAAGGAAAGCTTTAATACCCACTGTCTACTAAATAAATATAATAAATAATATAGTGACTCTAACAGCAACCAAGTCACAGCTTTTCAGTGGTGTCACACAATGGAGTTTGCCATAAAAAGCTCTCCAAAAAAGATTCTTAGAACAGATAAACCAGGAAATTCTGCTGCAATGCTATTACCTTCTGATCCCAGCAGAGTGTGCATACTACTCTGCCATCTCTTGATAACATGAAGATCTAAAGACAAACCCTACTCAGTTCATGTTACACTGAACAAAACCATCAAACCATCAATATTCAATAGAGAGTGAAATAGCAATTTTAAAAATCAAAAATCACATAAAGAAGAAAAAAGGTTCATGTGCACAAGAGACAAATTGTTAAATGACAGAACTCAGATGGTCAATAGCAGTATTTTCCTTCCTCCCACTCTCCCTAAAAAAACTCTCCTGAACAGATGATTTAAAACAGCTGCAGCTTATAGGGAGGAGCTGTCTAAAGAGATAAGGCAAGAAAATGAGTTCCAAAAAGCACACCAGTTTTTATTTGCAGAAGTAAAATAAAGAGTACTGAAGTAATTAACAAGTAAAGGCATCCATCTGCCTAGAAAAGAAATTCTCCACCGTGAATTTCGAGCTAGCTGGAAATTCCCTGATGCTTAATGTGAACAGCATGGGGATCATGTATTTTAGAGAAGCTGAACTCCATGGTATACAATAAGCCTTCTTTTGATAATCTGTGAAAGTTAGCCAAACAAAATTAAAGCCTTACTGGAAAGCAACATAAAAACTAAAGATATCATGCTGCACAAGAATTCTTCAAAATAACTGTACAGATTTAAAAAGCCCAGATCCAAAAAAAGCTAGAAGGATAACTGGAATAGATACATCCAAAAGCACAATATAATACAGGAATCCCTAAACTAAAAATTTTCATTAGCTAAATGCTAATAAATCCTGATCCAGATTCTGGAAACAGCCCCAGGTACCCATGTTCAGAAATGACTAGATTCAGATGGTAAGCAGAATGGAGGAGAAGGACAGCTCAGAACAATACAGGCAACAAAACGTCTACTCTACAGGAGGAAAGTATACATCTTGTTTAACTCTGAATTAAGAAAACAGTAGCTGAATATTCTATATGGGTGTATTCAAGGAATTTGGACAACAACAACCCAAGAATAAACATATAAACGGGACACCAATGGAAGACCATTCCTACAGCTGGAATAAGCTGGAAGTTTGAAAATATTTAAACTTTGAAACAGCCTTTCGATAGCTGTGAAGAATAAACCACATAAATAACTTGAGATCATGGTAATTTACAAGCAGGATAACAATCACTCATGAGAAAGAACAAGCTCTGACAACCTAGCAACATTTCAGTGCTATCAGAACTAATGTTCTCTAAAGTATAATAGCAACAAGGAAAACAAGAGGTTTAACAAACTACTTTAAGTTTATTTATGCCATGGACAAGTTTACATATTGTAAAATAAATGGGGAGATTACTCCTACAACTGCAGTCAGTGAACTTCTAGTATTCACCTTATTGAAGGACCAAGTTATCTCCACTATATAAAACCAAGTACATACCTTAAGACAGCTTATCTAAATCTCTGCATGTGTGTCCTAATTTATTCAACTAATCTGCCTATAACAAACATTTCATATGTGAGCCTGAGCATTTGAACTTCATGTTTTTCCCACAGGGACTGTACCTAGTTTTTTCAGCTTCTTCTGACTCATGTCTTTATCCCATTTTAAAAGTAAACAAAGGAAACACCCAGGGCTCTAATGCCTTCACCCTGCTAACCTGCCCAGCATTTTTAAAAGCTGGGATCTCTTCAGAAAACACTGAATGTATCCTTCTTGAGTGATGCTGAGATTCCAGTGTTACCTTGGATCCCTTTGGGGGCCAAAATTTATCTGTTGTCTGAATTAGCCTGAACACAGTAACTGCTCCACTAGCTGGTGACAGACTCAGCAACACTTCAGACAGGCAAATAAACTCAGAGCCTTCAAATGAAGAAACAGATGTAGTGCAGCATTGGCATGCAGTGAACACTGGCATTATCTTTGCTCATTTTAGCAAGAAGACTTTAACCTTTCTATTGGATTATGTATTCGGCTTCAGTTTGTTTTAGTGTGGGGTTTTGGGGTTTTTTTCTTTAGCTTTTTGGTTTGTATAAGGGTTTTTTGTGAGGGTGTTAAAGGAGCCAATTTCTTCTCTAACCTAGTAAAGATATTCACCAAGTCTAAACATTTTGCTCAAACATAAGCAGAATAATGACAGCACTATTAAATACCATTAGCAGATAAACCATTGAAGTACCAACCATATTTACAGCTACTCATTAGCCATCAGACTAACAAAGTTTAAATTTAATGCAGGGGGTTTGAAAATACTTCTTGGGACTCAGCATAAATAAAACTTGCAGCTCACTGGACCAAACCTGTTCAGGTGAGTGGTGGACTGATTCAGTAGCAGTGTCTTTTACAAATACCCACAACTATCACAACTGATAAACAGCTGACCTAAAGAGGGATTGGTATTGCTCTGTTTTCTTCTTGTTGAGTTTGTTTTGTTTCCTTGTTTTTCGGGGGAGGAAGGGAGATTTGGATGGTTGGTTTAATCAGGATGACCAAAAGTGTCCAACAACTGCAAGATTAGCTGATGCCCTGAATGTGATCCAGAGCACCACAGAAAATTCTGAAAACGGAGAGTCAAGGAATTTTTATATAATCGGCAGCTTTCTTTCCTTAAGAGTTTCCTCGCTTCGGGGCATTTCAGGACAACATGCTGGGCTGTTTAGTTTTGGAAAGTTTAGTTTTAGTTTAGTTTTGGAAAGTTTAGTTTTAGTTTAGTTTTGGAAAGAGCATTACACAGCCCAAACCCAAGCTTTTTACTTGCTCTGTACCAGCCTTCCTCAAAGAAGCCTGAAGAATTCCCAGCATTATAGTAATGTAGGGTCACTCGTAATTGTCACTTTTACAGATGTTGAACCTCTAAAAAACCAAAGTGTAGTTGCAAATTGGTAATACTTTGTAGTGGTACATGACCCCCTGAAAACACTGACAAAAAGGTAGGGCGAGAAGGGGAAAAAATAGAAGCACATTCAATCTGCCATATAAAAAAGATGTCAAGATATTTTATGCATTATGCAATGAACCATTCCAGTTCAAAACTTCAGCACTTTACAGAGATGATGGTCCCATCTCTTAATGTGCCCCTTCCCCATCTTTGTTGCCATTAATTTTGTGGAGATTCTGGTACCACCACGCTGGGAGCACAGCTGGCTTTGATACAAAGATGAATATTGCAATATTACCTTCATGTTATTCCATTCTTCATGGGGAAAAAACGTTATTTCGTGTGGCCTTCAGCTCTCAGACAAATCTATTACCACTGCAATGAACTTTGTGGCTGCATGATGAGCCCAAAACTAAAAGCCTTTCCTAATGCATGTGCACAGAATCAGTGTAAACAGCTCCATCAGTGTTTAAAAAGGAAAAAAAAATACTGCAATCAGTAAATTATATTTACAATGGGAGATCTATCCAGAAGATACAAATGTCCAAATAATTTCAGACAATTTTACTGCCCAAAGAGACCTCATGTGACTGATGAAGAAAGAGGCAATATGAAATGAAATACTAAAGCTGTCACTGACTTTGCAATCTGGGTTCCACAGAGAGAATGCATTTATAAGACTCCCTGCAAGAGACCAGAGGAAAAAAAGCACATGCCAGTAGTTTCGGTCTCCAAGTTCCTTTGTCAGTTTTAAGGCTTCCAGAACGTATTGACTGTAAAACAGCCATGACCCACACACACCTGATGGGCCAGGGCTGTATACTTCATATTAAAAGAACATGCATGGGAAAAAAAAGGACTCAAAACACAACAAAAGCAAAACTGTGGTGAACAATGAGGCATGCCACTGTCCTGCAAAACCACAAGCAAACTTGTCTCTAGAAAAGAAGAGGAAACAGATTATTACACTCAACGCCCCCAGCTCTGGCCAGGGGCCTACCTAACTTGTAAGCCAGAGCTACTTCTGTTTTCAAAATGTCTGTTCTTAAGCAGCATGTCCAGTGCTAACAATGCCATTGCAGTTATTCCAAATTAAAGTGCAGCATCTCAGGCTTTAACAAGCAACATACTAAAAATTTCAAGGAAGTGTTTATTGCATTTAATAAATGTTAGTAATTTAAGTTTCATTTAATAAATATTAGCAATAATTTAGCATTCCCACTATTGCACATGTGGGTGGGCTCTCCAAGAGCAATCAGATCATCAGACAGGCATTAAAATAGTGTATGCAGCACTACAGCCCAAATGCTTTATCTTTGCTGACAGTGATCCTAACGAAAGCTGCAGTCACAAGACAGGCTATTTCCTCTACGGATTTTCTACAAGTTGGTTTCCCTTGTATTTTACACAGCTTAATTTTGAAGCAAACAGCCTTACCCCTTATGCTTTTCAGAAGCTCAGAAGAGCAAAAAGTGCCCAATGAAAACAGTCAAAGATCATCTTGCCAAGGACTATGAACTACACAGCCCCTCCTTTTGCAGGCACATCATTGATAAAACAATAAAATCTGGCTCTGATGCCCAGACAGGAGATCTCCAAGAACAAAACAGATGCCTAGAACATAATTTGGAATATATACAAGCAATCATACAGCTCCAGGGACTTTCTGGTTCCCTTCCTTGTTTACAATCTGTGTTTCCCTCCCTTCTGCAATATGGAGATTTTGAGGCCATCATTTTCCTAAATTGCATGAAACAATACCACATAAGAAGCCCAAGAAACACTATACCAGATAAAAGACCTGACTTATACTTGCAGTTTTATTAAAAATACTGATTCAATCCATATCAAATGTCATGCCATTCCCACTAATCCTTTTTACATCTCCGCATGAAAAACTGGGCAAAATTTTAAAAAATGTTTATGTAAAACCAAAACTGAAAAGCTGATTTGCCCCCTTTGCACTGCATCAACTCAGCTTAACAAACAAGACAACTCAAGGAGTCCTAGTTTGGTAAGTCCTAGTCTGCCAGTAGCACTGGCATTTGAACAATGCTATAACAACAACAAAATCAGTAAAAAATAGGTGACATAACTCATATCCCAAATAGTTGCATGGGTCAAAATGTAAGTATTGGAAGATCAGGACTAAATCATTTTTAAATGACAGGGCCATATGAATTTCTGGTAACGTACCTGATTAGCTATATATGTTTAAATTTACTTCAAACAATATGATTTGTCTTCCCTTAACTCCATTTGTGGTAGTTCCAGATGAGCCTTGAGACTGTTTGTAAAGGTATTAGCTCTTCTTGGGTTAAAAACAAACAAACAAAAAAACCCACCAAAAACGTTTTGCATAGATAAAAACTTCAAAATACCTTGCAGTAATGTCTAAATGAACAAAAAACTTAAAATAAAGCTACATTGGACTAGAATCTTTAAACAAGGCTAACCCACAAACAAAAACAGTCTGCAGATGGGTAACAACCATCTTAAGCATGATTAATCAAAACAATAAAGAAGCAAAACTGTAACCCATTATTTTGTTCTGTTTCTACTTGTGTCCTTGATTATGCTTTAAAAACAAAAAAAAAAGCTGCTTAATTTAAGAATTTAATTAGAACAAGAGTCAGTCTTCAACTAAATGCCCCTAAACATGGAGACTAAAAAACACTTAGGAGAAGTGAAAGAAAGTTTATGATGCAACTATCCAACAGAATCCAAAACTAATACCATGAAGGCACTTTCATTATATGGTCCTGGTTTTACTCTTCCAAGTTTTTAAATACTCCCTGAAATATTATAGTGTAAGCTGAAGTTCTTCCTTATTTAAGCCAAAGAGAGACGGGAAGTAATTCAAAAGCACATTTTCTGTAGATGCAGTAGACACACTGCTCTAAATTGCACTCACTGCAATAAGTGTTTACACATAAAACAGGATTCCTAAAGAAAAATACCTTGTCTTAGTGCTTCATGATTGAAAAATTCAATGCTGTGTTTTAAACTGCAACTACAAACAGCTCAGGAAATTCAATTACATTACAAAGATGTCAATAGTACTTTGTCATTTCAAGATCCTGTATGGCTGCAACAAGGAGCTAATTGCCATTAGAATCTTCATTTGTCTTCCCAGTCTGGATTAAATGAGCTAAATATACATAAAAGAACTTTTCAGCCAAAAGAACTACATTAAAATGCTGGCTATTTACAGCGAAATGATGAAGGACATGGAAGAGAAACTTGCAGGTATCAACTCCTAAAGGTCAGAAAATGAATGGTAAATATAAAAGGGAAGTAATAATAATAAATGTAAATGATCACCCATGTCTGGAGTCTGACATTTTCATTTACCGATGAGAATATGGAGCATTTTCATAACTATTATTACAACTTCCACATAAACTTAATGAATTCTTGAGAAGAGAGATATTAGTTTCAATCCAGAAGATAGGAAGAGAATAAATATAATTTCACAAAGCTGTAAGATAAGCAAAACAGCAGAACTGAGATCTGGAAGATTAAGAGTTGGTTTCCACAATTCCATACTCAAACCATAGCGTCTTTTTTAAGTACTATACACAGCAGGAAATTAGAGACAGAGAGAAGAGCTATAGAGAGACAAAGTGATACAGAATTCAGATTAACCCCCTCAAAAATTATTCTCATTTAGACAGAAAGGTAAAGGAATTTTCAATTCAAAATCCCATTATTTACATTAATAGTCACATCAAGGTTCCTCAAGCTCAAGGGCCACAGCCAAGTGCCCCCAAGTGACATCACAGATTCCACAGTAATGTGGGAGTGCCAACACTACAGAGCAGCAGAAGCAGCATCACATAACCCCAAGGTGAAGACAAAGTGTTTTACGCATTCACAGCTGCACTTAAGGCACATGCACCTTATCCAAGTAATAAAGAAAAAGCAACAGGAAGCAAGAACATGTTTTAGAAAATACAGGTCATATAATTTCCTGCTCACATGGAAATGCGGTAACAAGACAAAAATCAAAAATTATCCATACAGAAGCTGAAGTCTTCACACAAAGATGTATCAGAATTATAGAAGAGATGGGAGACAATGAAGATTTAGACTCTGAACAAAGAAACACAGCCAATTCTTGACACTGTTGCCCTTCTTGGCCTTAGACTGAGTCTGTGAACGAAATATAAAGGGAGGGGGAAAAGTGTCCAAAACATGAGTCAGAGACTCCTCTCAGCAACTCTGCGCTGCTCAAGGTGGAGAATTAGTAATATGTACCAGGAAGAAGGAAGCAGGAATCACTCTGCAAGGACAACCCAAAACACCTCACTGACAACATGTGAAGTGGACGGTGCCTGACACCTCACCATCCCATTCAACAAACAGTTCACAAAAACTGGAGACAACAAACAGCTACTAGACAACAATCCCAGTCAGAATTCCTAACAACCAAGTCCTGAGATTCAGACAAGTACTGCTTCTCCTTGAAGAGGAAAGCAGGTCTCCTCTCATTTCAAGCAACCCAATCAATGGGTCTTTCATTAGGCAACTACTATATCCTGCAATAACTTTCCAGTAAAATATTTCTAATATTAATCCTCTTCCACTGCATATCACACTGTCATTCACCTTTGTAAAAAAAATTCTTCTGTTCTTACCTTACTAATATTTTGTTTCCATCACTCTCCTTGCTAGGATAGCACAGGCTACTAACACAAAACACACAAGGTAACTATTATAATGCATTATGCCCTTTATCAGGCCCCCAGAAACTCAAACAGGAGGAAAAAAAGTACCTTAGTGCTGTTTGCATTAGTAGTAAGTGTTCATATCAACAATAACTCTGCAAGACCCATCAGTTCAGTCAGTTTGCTAATCACGGCATAAAAGATACTAGTTTCTTTCCAAAAGTTTCTTAAAAAAATAATTATTCAAATGCCAAACTTCTGGTGGAGGGATAGCAGCAGACTGGATCATTGCTTGCTTTCTTTAGGACTGGTTGTTACAGCTGCATAAAAGTTAGAAGTGCTGCTTGGAAAATGGAAAAGTAGGAAACAACCAAACAAGAATCTAGAGGGTCAGTTATGACTCAGAAAAGGGCAAAAGAAAAACTGAGAAGAAGCTGTCAACAAAGTAAACATTTGGCAGAAACTGCCCAACAACTCAATCTAAAAAGGCATGTCCAGACATTTGGATCTAAATACATTCTTCATTCCAAGTATCAGGAAAAATATAAATGCTAGTGGAGGGCCCTACTCATTAAGAGCTACACTGCCACAAAAAAAACCCCACACTTATTTGTGACCATCAAAATAGAAATGGATCAATTAAAAAAAAATTACCGAAAGAAGCATCAGTTGTGGACTCCAGAACCAGCACACAAGGTACACTGAAGAGCTGTGAATGTTAGGAAATGCATTACAACAGCCCTTCAGAACACAAGGGTTTTAAATTTAGCAGAGAATTTCAGGTCCTGTTGCCTGCATCATCCATAAGGCATTCAAACCTGCATGGATTTAACCCCATTACACATTCTGAAAACCGACCCAACAACAAACTTAAGAGACCAGTAATGGACGGGCAATAAGTGCACATTACCAGCAGGTCATTCTCAGGTCCCTTTTCAACATTCCCATCAGCAATTTGAAAGAGGATGGGAGTGGCAAAGGCAAAGAAGCCAGATGACATTTGCAGAGGACACCAAGCTGGGTGGAGCAGTAAACAAGGACAAATATAGAAAAACACACTGGGTTTTTAAATAAAGACCAAAGAACACTTCATACAGAGGAGAAAACAGAGCAGCACTGAGCACTGACCACATTTACAGACTTCACATCCTCACAACCTATCTTCCTGAAGACAGGCTTACATCTAGATAACAATTGTTGAATACACCTATTAACACAGAACAATACTCGAAAGTGTGCAGTGAGAAAAGCCACCCGTAACCACCTACAGGATCTCCTGAAGATGAAATGCTGACTTAGTACAGCAAAAATTGCTTTCCAAAGGCAGCTGAACGCATGGTATTGACAGGATCACAAGTAATCCAAAAAACACTACACGAACATCACAGAAATCTTTGTGTTGTCAGGAAAAACATGGTAAATGACAACAAAAGCGTTCCCAGAGCTGGTGAATTAGCTGGGTTCGTTTCCTCACAAGGCAAGACGTATCTAGAGACACACCTGAACGCCAAACACTACTTTCACAAGCAAGTGTTCTGCAACACACGATGAAAAACAGAAGAGATTAAGCAGACAACACTTGCTGCACATTTTATTTGGGTAAGGCCGGAAAACACCAACAACGATGAAAAACATCCCGAAGCAACAGCCCCAGAACGCAACGGGACCGAGCCCGGACCACGGGCCCCGGAGGGTGCCGTGGGAGCAGCGAGAGGGGCGATGGACGGAGAAACACCAGGCACCCAAGCGGGGATAGAAAATCCGGTTTGAGGCACGCTTAAGAGGGTGGCAGCGGGGCACGGGTTACTCGCCGGGACCGGGGCCGCTCTCCCCGGGGCTCCCGTCCCCGCCGGCCGGCGGGAGGCAGCGCCGCGGGTTTCGCCCTCCCGCCACGGCGCGCCGGCCTCCCCGCTCCCCCGACCATAAGGCCGCGGTCCCCGAACTCCCGGACAGAGGCCCCGGCAGCGATTCCCGACTCCCTCCCGACCGCGCTCCACCCGCCGCGGCCTCACACGGGTCGGTACCGCCGCCTTCCGGGGCCCCGCCGCGGG
>VXAX01005807.1:1302284-1348141 GCA_013399835.1 Leptocoma aspasia | reverse complement strand
CTTGTTTTGTTGGGTTTTTTGGTTGGTTGGTTTGTTTTTGTTTTGTTTTGTTTTGCTGAAGAATGACACAAGAAAACCTGATGTCAAATTTAGGAGATTCCTGAGAGCAGCTAGAAAAACATTTTTTCCCCTTTTTTCTACTCTCAAATCCTCTTCCATCCTCCAGAAGCATCCTGCTTTAGAATCAGTTGTAGGCACTTCACACCTCTGCCAGCTTTGGGTTTTCAGCAGCATGTCTCACCATCCAGCTGTTAGGTAGTTTATTCTGCTGGACTCCACTCTTTCAGCCTATCTAAATTTTTATCTTGTATCAAAAAACAATAATAGCAGAATGTTCTTTTTTGAATGATATTGATATGTAATTATAAAAATTGGCCTCACTTCATACATAGGTGCAAGTAGATAATCTGACAGTGGCTTTGGTGTAAATGTACAGATTCATTTGGCTTTAGTTAATTGTCCAGGCTTGGGATATTTTTCTGAATTTTCTATTGAAAACTGCAAATCCTGATTGCAAAATTGACTTAGTCTCTTAATGTTACAGAGAAAGGTCAGCCTAAAATTATTTTCTTTCTGAAATACATTTGCCTGTTAAATGTAATAATTTAAATTGAATAGTACTGAAGAACAGTGTAGCAAACGCTACTTCTCTACATCTTGGTCAGCCCTTTTATTTATTTCACTTGAAGCTTGTGTAGCTCAGGCTCTGAACTGAGGGCTGTGCTGAGCCCAGAACATTACTTTCTATCCTTTCCTTTCTATTCCAGACAGTACAAGTAATTGTCCAGGCCCGACTTGGAGAGAAAATCTGTACCCGCTCATCATCCTCCCCAACAGGTTCTGACTGGGTAAGGTCATATTTTTTAAAGCAACTCAATAACTCTGTGTATGTGCTGAAAACACCACATGATTATTACAGTCTTGTGCAGACAATAATAATTATTCCTAGAATAGGTACTATATTTAGTTATGTTCATTGGTGATGTTGCAGGGGGCTTTGGTGGTTGTTTTCACATGCAGCAAATAACTCTGGACTCTTAAAGGTTGATGAGGGGAAAGAGAAATGATGCCTCTCAGAAACTCCTGCCAGCTAAGGCACATTTCCAAGATCTGCTTAGGAGTGGGGTGATGAGTTCTTACCTGTCAGAAATTTGCTACTCTGCAATTCAGGACATTTTAGTAATGGGCTTTATTAAAATTGAAAAGACTCAAGATACTCTGTGGGTGAAGATAGGACTGAAGTGAGGGAAAAGGAGCATATTTTTTATAGCAGGATTAAGAAAAACATTTGAATTAGCAGCCAAGGGAATCTTTGTAAATATGAAAAGCTTGAACCCAGCTGGGAATTCTCTATTTCATAAATATTTCAGTGGACACTGACCTAGTATGTTATATATGGGTCTGTGAGTCTATCTGAAATGTACCATCAGGCAGTTTTTCAAAGAAATAAAAAGATGGAACCATCTCTTTGATTCTGCAGTTCAATTTGGCAATCAAAGATATACCAGAGGTTACTCATGAAGCAAAGAAAGCCCTGGCAGGACAGCTGCCCGCTGTTGGACGGTCTATGTGCGTGGAGATTTCTCTCAAAACCTCAGAGGTGAGAACTGAGTCAAAACAGATGCTCTTTTTTTTTGTTTGTGGGTTTTTTTGCTTGAATCTTAAATCAACTATCAGAGCTCCTGCCCTTTAATCCAAGATAATGTGAGAATATTGAAATTTTATTAAGTTAGGTGATATGCTAACAAAAAGAAATGTATTGTTTAACAGAAGCAATTCACTGCAAAAATCTGAGGCCAAACACACAAATGACACAGCAGAAAAATCTAAATTTTTTAAGAAACTAATTTTAAGAATATTAAATTCCTAAATTTTAAGAAACTGACTTTTTAGACCATGAAGAACTTAGGCATTCTGAGGAAGGTATTCCCTTAGGTGATATACTTGTGCAGGGACACTTCCAGTGCATCTTTTTCTATCATTGCATCACAAGAAAGTGGGAGTCAGGAGACAAGTCATTGAGAGGTGTGGCCATTGCTGATCATTAATGAGATTTGAAAAGGTCTGTGTTCTGAAATGAGCCTTTTTTTGCCATTTTTTCTCTGGTCCAGGGGGACTCCATGGAGCTGGAAATTTGGTGTCTAGAAATGAATGAAAAGTAAGTGCATTCTTCACACATTCTTTGTGTTTGTAGTTCTTAGCTGATGAAATGGGTATGTGTGGTTAATCCATGGTGATCAATGAGCACATACTGGCTGTGTGGCCAGGGGCACTTCAGAGGGAACTCCCCTCTTTGTCTAGAGCAGCAGTCAAACTGTTTTAACACCAGTGTCAAGAAAGTAAACTAGTAATTTCATTCCTTCTTCATTCTTCCATACAACTAGTAGGTTTCCTCAGATACAAGAATTCATAGTCTCAGTAATGACAAATATTTTTCATATTGAAAAGATGTCTCTCTTTAGTAGCAGGCTGCGTGGCATTTTTCAGCAATTTCTTCTACAGCAGGTGACTAGGTTGAAGCAGGACTCTCAGCTGGTTGGTCAGTACAGGTAGCCACACTGGGGCTTTATTTATAATTTTGGCAATAAAATTAAACAACTGGCCCAGAGTAATTTTTATTTTAGATAAAATAAACAAAAGCAACTCCAAACCAAAACAAACAAGAACCCCAAACCCAGGCAACTTAGTTGTGGACAAAAGACTAATTTTTTTCCTTTGTGTTCTCTAGGTGTGACAAAGAAATCAAAGTATCATACACTGTATACAACAGGCTGTCTCTATTGCTGAAGTCTTTGCTTGCTATAACCAGAGTAACTCCAGCCTACAGACTCTCTAGGAAACAAGGCCATGAATATGTAATATTGTACAGGTAAAGCAAAAGTTTCCCATTTGAAATGCAAACAGCAGAGACTCTAAACTTGCACAGTGTAGCTGCAAATGCATTTAAAAAGGGACGAGTAATATTAAAATCAAATTATTTGCATAGAACTACTACTGATCAGTGGCAGAAGAAAACTTTGGTCTATGTATCACCTTATAGCCTTCACTTGAGCCATTGAAAGAAAAACTAAGCACAGGCTGTGAGGTGTTTGTCTACCATGTTAGGAAGAGTAAAAAAAGTTCTTCATGCAATCCCTGGTTAAATTGCTTACTAGCATCCAGTTGTTTGAGTCTGGCCTGTGTTTGATAAATGCCTCTCTACATTGCACATAACTGCAATGTGTACTTCTGCAGCATAGATTCAGACTCTCTCCTGTTACTCCATTTTAAAGATGCATCCTCAACTCCACTTCCTGTAGTTCTTGCAGTTTACTCATCCAAATACTGGGTTCAACTCTGTGTAGCCTGTGAGACTGGCTTGTGGTTCATAGCTATCTTCCAGATCCTGTTTTTGGCTGTGAGAAAAGTCTCTGACATGTTTGCATAGCTAATTTATATGATTGTAAATCTCAGGTTTGTTATCATTTGCACAGCTGAGAACTCAAAAAGAAATTCCAGCCATTTTCTCATTTTTGTCTCCATTGCTGACTTGGCATGTACTTAAGAGCAGGTCTCTTTACAGCACAGTTAATCTTCTGTGTTGTGTGATAAGCATCAGCTTTTAGACTCAGACTTATCTGTGAAGTTTGTATCACTTCACATTTTTGCTCTGAACTGTAGACTTAACCACAGAGGCTTAAAAAACTTAAAGAGAAATTTCTGATTGGACTACCATTTTCTCTTTCTCCTTCTTTTTACATGACCTGGTTTTCTTTTGAAGCAGCTGTAACGTTTTTTGAGATGGGCATTCCAGACATTTATTTTGGGCTTTTTTTCCTGAAGAGGAAAAGTAGTTCCAGCCTTTCAACTTCCAAAATTAAAAAAGGAATAAGGATATTTATAGCATTATGTCCCAACTGGATCTAACAGCTTTTCTTTTTCCTTCAGGATATATTTTGGTGAAGTCCAGCTGAGTGGCTTGGGAGAAGGTATGATTAGACAACATACAAACAGGAGCAGAACTATGTTTCATTCTAACTACCTTTTGGTTACTATTCCCAAGTACCATAAGGAAAATTAGGCTGAGGCTTACATATGCTTTTTGTCTGGATCTGCCAGTGCAGCCTTGTGTCACAAGGTGACAAGTATAGTGGTGGTACTTGGACAAAGTCTCAGGTGGTTGCCATTTTGACTCTAGTGATACAGAACTGAAATAAGAATATGGAATTATGTTGATAAGGGGCAGGACTGGTAAAGGAGATCATGATCTACTGAGGAACAAGAAGCACTTCAGAACAATATTTTAGACCAGGAAGCTAGGAAGTAACATCAGAAGTCTTGCAGGTGATGCCTACCAGCAAGGCAACCTAGTGCTGCTGTTTATTATGGGTTCTATGTGTGGTTTTGGAGTTCAGATTGCAAGAGATAATGGATACACTACTGAAATAAGATAATGTAACCTCAGAATAAAAAAGTATGGCACATAAATAATGAGTGAAACTGATAATTATTCCTTAACTTTACAGGTTTCCAGACAGTCCGTGTTGGGACAGTGGGTACCCCAGTGGGCACCATCACTTTGTCTTGTGCCTACAGAATCAACCTTGCTTTCATGTCAACCAGGTGAGAAAATGTGATCATGCCAGAAACTGTTTCAGAATAATTTACTGTTAAACCCCTCATATTCTGAGCCCCCAAATCTTTCCCTTCTGCTTATCCTTTCCTGCTGAGATTCTCTTTCATGAAGAACGCTCTCTATCATGCTTAAGCCTTGCAGCAAGGGGAGTATTTGGGTAGCCCTGAGCCAGGCTCTAGAACTCCAAATTGTTGATGCATGCCTGGAATAACAGGACTAAATTGTAAAGATGCTCTGGTCCCATTAACAGACACAAGGGTTTTCTGTGAGGGTACCACAAATTGGGAAGAGTAGAGAGAAAAAGCCAGTAACACCATTGCTTGTTGCCTTGCAGGCAGTTTGAGAGGACCCCTCCTATCATGGGGATTATAATTGATCACTTTGTGGACCGTCCCTATCCCAGCTCTTCACCCATGCATCCCTGCAATTACAGGTGAGGAAATACTGAGTTGAAGTCATGGGCCATGGTAAAGGCATCCATTATGCCCAAATACAGAGCCTTTTCCACTATTTGTTGATAGCATAGGAAGGGACATTGGAAAATTAGTGTCAGTCATATTGGCATAGTAAAACATGTGACGAAAGGTGACATTTTTCTCCTCACATTGAGATGACTGAGTGCAGCAAGCCCCAGTATTCTCTGAAATTCTTCACAGAAGCACTTGGACACAAAGGATGTTTAATCTTGGCTGCCCTCAGGAATTTGAAAGTGTAATGGTTAATCCTGATGCAGAACTACATGTCTAGATGCATGCATCTCTGGATATTTCCAGTGGGGGAAGATCAGTTTAATTTCTCTTTGGAGATGACAGGTTTGTCTTCTCTAAAATGAATGTAAGGGCATTCAAACTGGGACCAGTGGTGTTGTTTGACAATGGTTGTGTAAACACCAAAGCCAATAGCACTAGCTGGTATAACAAAAGCATTAGTTAGAAACATCTCTGTTATTTTACCTGGGGTAGAAGACAAACACTGGAGGAAAACTGACGTTTTCCCACTTTGTTTTCCTCAGTTCTGGCAAGTAGATGAGAGCCCTTCATAATTCTCCTTTCAACTACACCCAAATACTCTCAACCTCCCTGCAGTGTTTGTCCCAGTGTGTTTTATTATTTGTTTGTTTTAAGGAGTATTTCTGGTTAGAAAACTTGTCTTTTCTTGCTGCTTTAGAGCTGGTGAGGACAATGGTGCAGTATATCCCTCAGTAGAAGATTCCCAAGAAGTGTGTACCACATCTTTTTCCACCTCTCCTCCATCTCAGGTAAGAGAAACCAGGATTTTTTACTTCAAGATAGAGCAATTGCTCTAAGAATAGTTTGCATATTCCTGCATCAGCTACTGTGCAAACAGAAAGCTTCCTGCTGCCAATTAAAATTTATTGTGTGGGCTATTTATGTCATTACACTCTTGAGTGAAATCTACTGAAATTAGATACTAATTTCAACAAAATTCCAGGGGCCTAGAAAGACTGAATTACTGAGAAAGATTAAAAGAGCCTACTCCTGTAGCTGGGTTGAGGTGTGCTTGAAGAGGATAGCAGTGTACTTACACATTTACACACCTGCAAGAAGAGGAGTTAAAGACATTGATGCCAGGCAGCTTAGGTAGGAGTAACAGACTGACATTGAGAAAGAAACACTAAAATACCAGGAAAAGGCTGGAGAAAGACAGAAAAAAGACAAAAGCTGAATTTATTGGACCATCTAAAATTAGTTGGGGCTGCAGGAATAAGTATTGGCAAAAAAATTGCCCGTGCAAATTTCATTTAAGTTTCAATTTTAAAATAAATAGATAATGGTTTCCTTTTGAATATAAAAACCAGAAACTCCCAAGTTCTTTTACTGTCTCATGTATCTGACTCCACAGTTTTGTATTTTGAAGAGTTGGCCAGAGTTGCAGTTGTCCTATTGCTTTAAATATTCAGGATTGCCCTGCCTTGTTGTCCAGCTAAGCAGATTGCTCTACTGACCTTTAAAGACAGTCTAAAGACTCTAAATCTCTTTCACTGTCCATGTGAAACATAGAATGGAGTATAATTGGAATGCTGTTCCAAACTGAAGGAAGTTGCTATGGGTCTTTCCGCTGCTTCAGAGGAATTAATGTGCCTGGTTTAGCAGAATGTATTCTGCTGTATGAATGAAGTAGAAATGAGCTTCTCCTAGGAAGCATTTTTGTGCCAAAGTGATTTCAGGTGACCAGGCATTAGGCAATATTGAACTAATTAACCAGCACTCATGGTAAGTCTGATGGAATAAAGCTTTTCTTATTCTGCCATACACAGTTCAGGAAATGAGTTTGTGGCTGAGTTGTGTCCTGTGTTTTCCTAAAGTGGGGTAAATACAAAAGATTTCATAAGGAAATTTCCACTGGCTTGCTTGTGCCAGTGTTACTTAACAGTAGTAGTGTATGTAACTACATTGAAGTTGACATTTCCCCAGGGGTCATGAAGCTTTACTGTCATTGAGGGGGGAAAAGCTTTATGAAACCACTTGAACCTTGAGGATTCACATTAAGTATGAGCATACGTTCTTGCTTTTTCTGTGGCTCATAATTGCCATATGCTGTGCCCTTATTTGTAAAGCAACTGCCAGTCTTTGTTACCACAGTTAGAATTGTAAGGCTGCCTTGGCAGAGTGGACTTTAAATTAAAAGGGAAAGAAGAAGTTAATTTTTTTCTCCAGCTTTCTACATGTCCTGTCCAGGTTAATGACTAGGAAAATACTTGGAACTGTATGATTTTGTGGGCAAATTGTATGACTCTCTACTTGCCTTCTCAGTAAAATTGAGGCCTAACCTGTGTGATACAAGGAAATAGTTGTTACCTTCTCTGTGAGCTTGCATGTTTGTGTATGTGTGTTGGGAAGCAGCCCAAAATTCAGGAGAGTCTGGCCATGAGTAATACCCAGAAATGAAGCTGAAGCTTTACTCAAAGTGAAAACCATTGCTAGGAAAATTACTCTGGGAGGAGGTATGGGACTGAACCGGGTGCTTTTTGCATTAGCACCCTCTGTGAGACTGTTTACTTCTGGAGTTTTGCTCCTGTTGATGGAGTTCCCACTTCACATCAGTGTGTTTGAATTGCACTGTAGTCTGGGTCCCCTTTGTTCTAAGGGTGCAGCACAGACCTGCCAAGATAGGATCCCTCAGAAAGCTGGAGGATAGGGAGTATGGATGGATGGAGAGTGCTGAAATACAAGTCATTTGTAAATTAAACAGTAAGAAAAAGTACTTGACTTTTTCTGGCATCTGCTCAGCCTTCTCCTTGCTAATTGGCTGGTACCAATTATAATTAACTGTGGAACAGAGTCTCTGGCAGTTACTTTCTGTCAGGGTTTACTGGAGTCTAAAATATAACCTGTGTTTAGTGGTTCACTCAGATGGAAAAACAGTCAATTCTTTACAAAATGAATGTGCTTCTGGCAATACTGAGACTTCTGCTCTCTGTGTAGATGTGGCTGCTGCAGCCAAAACCTCTTCACTAGCATTCAGTTCATCCAACTCTTCATAATTCCTCTCTGAAGTCCTTCTCTCTCTCTTTCTCTCTCCTCCCTCACTCTCTCTTTTCCTTGTTTCCTCTGTTTGTCTGTGTCTGTGCACAGTGTGTTTTTACTGTCACAAAGGCACATTTTCAGACCCCTCCTCCTGTGGTGACAGACACCTTGAAGGTCCCAGTCATGGGACTGGCCTTTTCACATCAAGTGAGTTGTCAGTAGAATATGCTGTACATGGCCAGAATATGAGTTCTGGCATGACAAAACAAATGCAGGAAAATACAAATTTGACAATGTGGAGTGTTTGTTGTGCATGGGAAAGACTGGTGGACCCAGAATGACCCAGGCACTTTACTGAAACTGGCTTCTTAAATGCCTTTGCAGATGAAGGTCTTCCAAAGACAGGACAAGCATCCCTAAAAACACAACAGCTGTCAAGGATTGTTAGTGAAAGACACAAGCAGTAAGGCACAATTCTGAGTGTTTTCTGTTAACAGCCAATGTCCCTAGAACCTGTATAGTCATTGGAGCTCCACTCAGCTTAACTAGCCTCCTGTGAATCAATGTGCTGTTCCTCATTTTGATCCCTGTAAAGGACATTAGCTTTGGTTCTGCTGGAGCTCATATTGAGCTCTGGAAGAAATGTTCCTCTTGAGGTCAGACAAGTCAGAACAGGAAAGTTTTCTCTAACCTGACTAGGTAGATTTCTACCTGGGATGTATAAGGAATTTCTCCTGGGTTTCACTGCTTCCAACACTTAATTCCTAAAGCAGTCTCACAAGGATTAGCTTCCCAGTTCTCTTCACCTGGCACATTTATGGGACCATGTATTCTTTCACTGAAGCTATTTGAACAGGTCTGGGAGATGAGCTGTTTTAATTTACAGTAGGAGTAGGTTCAGACACTTGATAATGAAGTTGTTTTGGGATGAAAAAATATAAAATATTAGCTCTTCAGTAAGTTCACTATGGCATTCATGCAACCCATTACACCAGTATTTGAAATAGGCCTGTAGAGCAGAGCTTCCCTGAGACTGGATGTCAGTCATACCTTGCACAGCCTCCTCCTACATGTGTAGGAGGCCAATCTTGTTTTCCTGTCAAAGCTCAGACTTAGTCCCCTGGACTACTGTCAAGTAGTCCTCATAGCAATAAGAATTTTTTAGAAGAATAACCTACATTATTGATTCCAGTGAAAATCTAGCATCCTTCTGCCAGCCTGAAATGCTGTGCCTCTGACTTTTCCTGTTCCTTCTTCAGTGACTGGTGATTATTCAGGCTGTGGGGCATTCCCCTTCCCTTTCCTCTCTCCTCTCCCTTTGCCCTTGTTTTTTCTCTTCTTTCTTAGCTTTCCAGCTCTCGTCTTTCCTATCAGCCTGCTGCCCTGGGAGTTGGATCAGCTGACATGGGGTATCCTGTACTCTTTGCTGGTGGCTTGAATGCTGCACACCCTCACCAGGTACTTGTAGAGAGTAGAACCAGTGTGGCTGGTATTGCAGCCAGTTGTGTCACTTGTACACCCGAGAGAGGCATTGAAACTAGTGCATGCATTGGTGTCCTGTCTGTCAGGCATGGAAAGAATGGAAGGTAAATACAGAGAAAGCACTACTTCCACCAGGAGTTGGGAATGGGCTCCTCAGCATCCCTGACGTTACTGGGGTACCTGTGGAAAAACTAGGCCAAGAGAGCAGGCATCAGACCTGTTTGCCTGCAGCTTGTCACTGATTCCAGACATTGCCTGTCTTACAAGCTGCTGCCCCTGTAGCTGTCCAAGCACAGTTCTGTAGGCTAGACATAGGATACACTGAGAGTTCATATTGACATGTTATATTGGTTCATCAGACAAATAAGCCAAGTGAAAGACACAAGTAGTAAGGCACAATTCAGACACAGTTGACAAAAGTATTTTTCTGCTTGTGATATTGGTGTTACACCAGTTTTGCTGACACAAGGTTAATAAAATAAAATAATTTCAGTTGGAATGGTCTTACACTGAGCATCTAATCCAACATCCAGTTCAGGACTGGCCAAGTTAAAGCCTGGTATTAACGGCATTGTCCAAATGCCTCTTAACAACTGACAGCTTGGGGCATTGACCACCTCTCTAGGAAGAGAATACTGTTCCAGTTTTTGACCACCCTCTCTGCAAAGAAATGTTTTCTGTCCGGTCTAAGCCCCACCCTGGTGCAGCTTCAAACCACTCCCATGGATCCCAGGGAGAAGAGATCAGCACCTCCCTCTCCCCTTCTCTTGAAGCTGTAGGGAGTCATGGGGTTGTTAGCAGGAGGATGTAAGTTTTTTTTCCTCCATTCCTCCCCATGTAGCAGAAGACTTACAGCCAGAGAATTCTGGCTGTAAAACAGGCCTGAAGTGGAGAGGAGTAGTGTAGAAAGGGAGTAAAAAGTGAGACATCTCTCTGAAGCTTATAGGAGCTAGAGCCCAGTCATATGCCAAAACCCCCACAACTTATGCCCAGTATGATGGAATCTACTTTGTACTGCACTGTGGTGTTGGTTTGATTTTGAGATCGCTTAACCCGACTGTTCCTTTCTATCTCAGTTGATTGGTCCAGGCAAAGAAGGGGGAGTTCCCCCAGTTCCTAGCCAGCCAGCCCATGGCACTCAAGCTGAGCAAGAGAGGATGTGCACCCCACTGGATGGAGTCCATTACTCAGCAGCTACTCCTTCTAGCAGGTAGGTTGGTTTTAGATTATCCACCACTTCTGCTAAACCATTTATAAGCCTATTAAGATAAAACTCTTTGTTTCCCCTTTTTATGTATTGTTTGTAGCATAACTATTGTCTTTTCATCCCTCAAATCAACTTACAGCTTTCTCTGATCGGGGCTTTTTCAGCCTTTCTCCAAACAATGACCTTGCCCATCTATTTAAACCTCCTAGTCTATGTAATATCCTTCTCCTATGTAATATATCTTCTTCTGTGTCAACTTTATTATCAATTTAATATTATTTTTTTCAATCTTTCTGCTGGTTTTGCTGATTGTAAAACAAGATGCAGTAAGTTCACAAATGAGTCTTAAATTTTCTTGACTTAACATGCGTTGTTACCAAAGCCAGTTGTAGTTACCATAAATCTGTTCACCATTTTAGTAAGAAACTTCAGGCACAAAGTTATTTGAAAGGAAACAATGGAACCTCAAACTGTCCTAAATCAACTCCCTTGCAGCTAATTAAATCCTTCTGGTTTTTTGATCACCATATTTATTTCTTGAGAAATCTCTCTTGGGGTCACACAGTTGTGAGTCACAGAGATTTTGCTCTGGGAATACCAAAACTCAGTTGCACTAGCACTTTCCTTGGTATACTATCTAGGTAATCCTCTTTCCATGGGACAAAACTATTTTTTTGTTTTAAAGTTCTGAATACCTGTGGTAGGAAAAAAATGAAACAAATAGGTCATAGAAGTATCTAATAGCCATGGAGTGAATTAATCATACTGGGAGTGGCTGTTGTGATTTACCAGATCTGCTGCATTTGTAAACTGAGTGACAGATATAATGGGAGATCTCCCACCTCCTGAGAGATTTGTGACTACTGTGTTACTGAAAAAATAGTAGTGATGAACAGGAATTGCTGTGAACACACACAAGTTAAAAGTCCATTTCCCAGAAGAAAATACTATTTCAGCAACTTTACATTCAACTAAATAGTTTTTGTCCAGCTTTAAACAAAAATCTGATTCCACAAGTGTCCACTTTGCTTTTGTGCTCCTGACTGAGCAGGAAGGTATGGTACAAGGACAGATTTCTGTTGTCCTCCTTCCAATACTAGGAGTGAACCAAGAAGAATGAAGGAGTCTCATAAAAAATGTTATTTATCTACCCTGTTTGTGTCAGGAGGCACTAATTATGTGTTTTCCTCCCCCAGTGAGGACACAGAAACAGTATCCAACAGCAGCGAAGGAAAGTGTGGCTCCCCACATGACCTTTTGGAGACCATCTTTATCCGGAAGGTGGGAGCTTTTGTCAACAAACCCATTAACCAGGTAACGAGCAGTAGATCTTCTCAGAGAACACCGTAATACCTTTCCTTTCCCATCTGTTCATATGTAGAGGAGCAAAAAGCACCCCAATTCCAGGGCAACCTGAGAGACTGAGAGTGCATATTTCTGCCTGCTGCATTTCCCTACAAGGTTTTGCCAAGGCATATTTTGTTTTTCATAAAATCCTTTTGGGATGTGACAGCCATTGACTTTGCTGCACTTTGCAACACCCTATTTGAGAATAGAAGACTTTATACTCCACTTGGATCTCACAATGATCTGCCGCTACCCCAGGTCCATAAACTAGGAAAGCTGGTAGCAAGCCTCCCTTCCTTTAAGGAACGTGCAGTAGACCAGCTCATCACTAGAAGCAAGCATTTAAGTTCAGCTAGGGCAGCTTAGAGATCTGCTTAGTTCCTAGGGCTGCAGTTCTAGGCCTTTTGGATGAAGGAATGAGAATTGTTTCAATTTGTAGCAGTTCATTAATCCTTGCCTATATTATACAAGATACGCATAGAAGCAATCCTACCTCAAGGTATGTATCTGCATTATGTCAACTGAGTATCATCTCTGGATTTCATGCATTTTAAATGAGGTTGTCAGCCTCCTGCCTAACTACTTGGGCTGTTTTTAGCTGGCCTGACAAAGACGTTCAGTATCCTTTTCTGTGCTGGGTAAGCAGAGCATCTTAGTGAAATTCTGTTTGCTAAATCTCCTCAGGTGACCATGGCCAACTTAGACATTCCTTTTGCCATGTTTGCTCCCAAGAATGTTGAGCTGGAAGATAACGACCCCATGGTAAGCCTCTTCCAGAGGTATATGTGCCTTCTCAGCATCCCTTATGCAAACATCCATGCTATTGTCTCCTTGAATACGCTTTGGTTTTGGAGAAAATAACTAGTTATTCAGATTTGTTTGGTTTCAAGAAGTCTCCTGTGTTGAATCTTGGGCTCTCTAGATATGCAAATAACAGCATGTGTTTGCTGCTCCTGCTCTAGTTAATGTTAATTGTCCAACCTCTTAACTGCCCCCACAGTGCCAAAGCACACAGACAGACATGACTGTAAGATCAGTACTCACCGTCTTTGATTTCTTGGGCAGGTCAATCCTCCTGAATCCCCAGAAACGGAATCTCCTCTACAAGGCAGCTTACACTCGGAGGGCTCCAGTGGCAGCAGCACAGGGAACACCCATGATGACTTTGTTATGATTGACTTCGTAAGTGCCCTCATCAGAGCTCCTAAACCTGCACCTTAGGTGGGCTTCACGTGCTGGTGCGATGGCAAATGATGTCAGAGTACTTTTCAGTGGGAGTGGAAAAGACACATAATTCACAGTACCACACTCTAGGGCGTGACAGTCCCAGAACTGCAAAGACACTGGTACCAGGAATCAACAGCTACAAATTAAATACCATTTCAGTTCTCTACTAACATCTGGGCTTTGCATCCTCTCTCTCAGCACCTAGAGGAGCCAGATTCCAAAGATATGTTCTCTTTCAGCTGCTTAGGTGATATTGTGGTATCAAGTAATATTGGCTGTTCTTCAGTTATTTAATATGCATTATTGCAGCAACAGTTGTAATGCCAAGATGTTTACTCATAGCAGGTGACAATTTTACCTGAGATTATAACAAAAGGGAAGCCAGTGTCTCTGGGAATTAACAGCAGTGTCTTTGATTGTAGAAACCAGCGTTTTCAAAAGATGACATTCTTCCAATGGACCTGGGGACATTTTACCGTGAATTTCAGAACCCCCCTCAACTCAGCAGCCTCTCCATTGACATTGGAGCACAGTCCATGGCAGAAGATTTGGTATGGATCCCTGAAATTTCTGTTTCTGGAAATCATATATACTTCATAATGCTCTCCCTATTCCTAGTTTGAAAAAAGTATCTTCATAAAATTGTAGAATAGTTTGGGTTGGAAGGAACCTTTCATGGTCATCTAGTCCCTGTAATGAGCAGGGATATCTTCAACTAAATCAGGTTGCTCAGCCCCATCTAATCTGGCCTTGACTATTTCCATGGATGGGGCATCCACCACCTCTCTGGGCAGCCTGTTATAATTTTTCACCAGCTTCATAAAAAATGTCTCTCTTTTATCTAATGTGAATCTATTCTCTTTCAATTTAAAACCATTGCCCTGTCTCCTGTAACAACAGTCCCTGCTAAGAAGTCTGTTCCCTTTTTTCTTAAAGGTCTCATTTTAGTACTGAAAAGCCAAAATAAGGTCTCCTCAGAGCCTTCGTGTCTTCAGGCTGAATGACCCCAAGTTTCTCAGCCTGTCTTAACAGGAGAGGTGCTCCAGCCCTCTGATCATTTTTGTGGCCCTCCTCTGGACCCACGCTAACAGGCCCCATGTCTTTCCTATACTTTTCAGGAGACCCTGCCCAAAGGGAGTCCATCACTAATATATTCCAAACAGATGCAAATTTGTTTGTGGCACACCTGAGCCTCTGAAAGGTGTATTTGTCTTGAAACTGAAGGCTGCTGCAGCATGCTTGCTGTGGTCATTGAAACCCCCCAGATTAATCCTGCCTCTGGGGTGTCTCACTTGGTGGCAAACCAGGCCTGACTCTGCAGCCTGAGCAGGGTTGGAGCTCTGGTGTGGGTGGTGAGTCACATCTGGGTGAGTGCTCTATTAGGCTCTCTGGCACTCTAACATTCTGGAGAAAAATGAAAACCAGAGTCTGAGAGCAGCAAGTAACTTGATGAAGGCAGTGACATGAGTGGGTTATTGTGCTGCAGCTGGTGGGGATTGCACAAGGTGAGGCCCCAGTGCACCTCCTGTTCCTGCAGAACAAACAGACTCTGGGCAGAGTGCCCTGCTCAGGGTCACTTACTGGATGCTGCCAGAGGGCTCCTGGTTTTGTGCATGTAGAAAGGTGAGCCCAGAGCATTGGTGAGGGATTGCATGACTCAGATCTTTTTTTTTCCTAGTGTGTTTAAAATTTTCTTCTGTCTGCTTTGAAAGAGCCCTGATCTGCATCTTTCCTTACCTTTCAGGACTCGTTACCAGAGAAGCTGGCAGTCCACGAGAAAAATGTCAAAGAATTTGATGCTTTTGTGGAAACCTTGCAGTGAAGCTGTTTCACAGTTCTGCTGCAGCAATTTTTCCTCGTCAAGGCATCCTGGAGATAACATCAACAAACACCTGTATTGCCCCTGCTCTGCCTTTCATTCACATTGACTAGTTCCTTCCATCAAGTGAGCTTTTCTCTCTTCAGTGACAGATACGGCTCATCTGCTGATTCTCCTCAACTTTTCCACCACATAGTTCTGGACTGCTTTTCTTGCTCACAGTTTTAAGACTTCAGTAGGGACACAGGAAGTCAAACTCCAGTGTATGGAAACTTACTTCCTCCTCAGTCTGTGTTCTGTATGGAGGGCTTTGTGGAAAATTGCCATATGCTTCCTCCAAGGGTCCTATGGTGTAAGTTCCCTAGGTAGAGCTTCTTGCTAACAGACTTTTTCCTACAGTCTCTGATCCTGTTAGAGCATAGAAAGCTTTGGCTTATTTCCAGAGTCTGTGAGTTCAGCAAATTTGACCGTTTGAAGTCCAGGACATCCATTCCACAGAACTGGGCATTTCATCCTGACTTCAGAGTGCGTGCTTGGAGCACAGTGAGAGATGTCAGCTTTGGGACCTGCATAATACAAGTTACCTTTGTTTTCCTGCTTTCTAAGGAATTGGGTCTCTACACAGTGATTTTGTACAAGGCCCTCTGTTAGGTGGCTGATAAGCAGGAGTGAAACTACAGGAATGCTTTCCACATTTCCTTCCCGAGTGCACTGACACTCAGCCATGCTGAGTTTAACAGTGTTGACTGTTGGCAAGCCTGCACGTAGCAGCTGTGATGATGCTGAATTCGTAGTCTCTGCTTCTGAAGCATAACTGTAAATACTAGGAATCCTATTTCTTTAGGGTTATGTAACTAGGAGTCTTAGTCCAAGATTTTTTCCTCTAATCCTTGCAAGCTTTATGGTTAATAGATGATCTTGAGAATTAAAAAATATTTATTGCTTTTAAAGAAACCTATATTTAAAAGATGTTCTGTTTTCATGTTATAGTGCAGGTCATTCTGTCCTGATCACTGCAGAGAGCAAGTGTGCCATGGAACCCTGGCCAGTGAGGCTAGTCTCTCTTTGCAGGAAAATATCCAAGATATTTATTTTCTAAGACAGACTTGATTAGTATTATACTCTGTTTTGGGGACTGTGTCCATTACATCCAGTCAGGTCTCACTGATAGAATGAAATGCACACATCAGTGGAACGGAGTGGCAGGGACTTGGTGAAAAGCTGTTTTCTGATAGGCATGGATGAATTTGTAGTGTTCTTTGGCCATTCAGAAGGCAGCTTCTTTAAAGAAGCACACTTTTTTGGGAAGCTTATGGTACTTTTTAATCAGCTGGCTTTTGAGTAGCTGAAATTTTATTTTTGTAATAATCCAGCCATCAACAGTGTGACTGGCTGGCATTGCTCTGTGGGTGATTTGGCTGTTGCATGTCTTCTGCCTCATATAAGGATGGGAGGAGAAACAGTGACACTAAACAGAAACTTGGATAAGGTGGGTTTTCTTGTGGTTCTCTCTCCTCCTCCCCCGTGTAACTAGAGTGAGCAACTGCAAGACTCTTTACTGTCCAAAACCACTTTTTTCCCCCCCTTCTTTCTTTTAATGGAGTTGTGTTGCTTGTGTACTGAGAAGCCATCTTCATCTCCTCAGAATGGCTGAGTAACCAGCCTTCTAGTTGGTGCAATGTGGCAGCTTCTTCAGCTTAGCTGCATTCATAGTTGGAAGAGATTGCTGATGGGGGAACCCCAGCTCCACTCTGGAACACTATTTCTGTGAGCAAGGAGCCAAATTCAGAACAGAGCTTACTGTAAGGCCAGAGCAATGCAATGCTTTGAACTTTACGAGAATTTTTGTTGAGAGATATGTTTGGTGGGAGGTCTCTTAAGTTCTAAAACTCCAGGTAAGAGCTTCACTGAAGGAAAATTACCCACCATAACCTTTTTATTTTAGTCAACCAATTCAACTTTTTAGCAACTTAACATGGAAATTGCTTTGTCCATGCAAAGTAAGATGCACAAACATTTAAGAAAGCTTCCAAGATCAAACAGTTTATAACAGGGCTTTAGTTACATGGGCTGTAACAAATACTTGATCCCAATCCAAGAGCCACCTTGTTTCACAGGTGGAAAGGGTTGCAGAAGGTCGCAGGAACACAATGAATTAATGGTCAACTTCCTCTCACCTGTGCTCAGGAAGTTGGTCTGCCACTTTGTAGGAAGTAGCTCATAGACAGGTGGTTGTCACTTTAGTCCCTGAAGTGATATGATCTGGGCTGCAGAGCAGCAGAGATGAGGCAAAGTGCTGGTTCCCACCATATAAATAGAGAATAGTTGAGGTTAAACTTCATCTAGCCAGCACTCCTGCTGTGCTCTTCTGCTAACAAGCTGTAGAGCTGGCAGGGAGCACTGCCATTCTTGTTAATCCCACCCAGGAGGTCAGGGCTTGTACTTGTGCTCCTTTACTGATGGAGTTCCTATCGTGGCTACAGCTCTCACATCTCATAAGGCAGAATGGCACTGTGGCACATTTTCTTCTCTTCAAAAGGCTGGAAAATTGCCTATATAAGCTGCTAGTGTTGAGCTGGATGGCCATAGCAATAAGAGATTCTCCAGAGCTGAGTTACCTGCCTCTTCTCTGGACAGTCCTCAGTTTCAACACACAGTTGCTACATCTAGGCTCTGAGTTCCCTGACCACTGCACAAATGCTCTGTTTCAGTAAAGACCTAGCTGCTGCTGTGGTGTGCCACAGATTGTGTTATGAAGGCTGTTTATTTTAGCAGCTCTCTGCTCGGCTCAATATTAAGGACAGTATGTATGTAGCTGCTGATTTACAGATACTTTGGGTGGAGGGGAGGGTTCCTCAAGTGTATTGTTTTGGAAAGTCTCCGGTGTATTTCAAGTATTCAAAGAATTTCCAATAAAACTTTTGTGTAAGCAACACTGTCTGCATTTTTCTGTGTGTACCAACAGGTCTGGGACAGTCCCAGGCTCATGCTTGTTTTCCTCCAGGAAACAGGAGGGTCAGGGGCCTGTCAGTGAATGCAGGACAGAGCAACTTGCTGCCTCTGTCAGAGGGCAGAATGGACCGGTGTATTATAGCTGGAGCAGTCAGTGGGATCCTCCTGAGATCAACCTACTGGAAGGACAGTGAGGGACAGACAGAACAGGTGCCTGGAGGTGGGAGGAACAGCCCTACAGTGTTTGACCCTGCTGACCTCACCAGCGAACTGGGAAACTGAAATATTAACTCGTCTCCAGAGGAAAGGGGTGGGAAAAGGGGGAAAAACATACCCACAGAATTTGCACTGTAGATGGTTGCTACTACACGCTTGAAGAAGCATAGGAATGTTTTGAGTTGACAGGAGAGATAGGAGAGACTAATAAAATATGGAAAAAATAACCAAACTTAACAGCTGTATTCTAGTATTGATAAAAGTTAACCCTGTATAACACACAATGCCAACACCTTCCCTTTAAAGGAAAGATAAGATTATAAAAATCTGTGTACTAATAACAACTGCTGATTTAAGCTTCAGTGTAAAGGGTGTCTGGTTATTATAAAAAAAGACACTGGTTAAAATGACAGGAATGGGGGGAAAAATTACTCTGTGAATTAGAAGCTTCTATGAAGGGACTACTCTAGTCTGGGATACAAGGGTAACTAATAAAAGCAATCTCAACCACATCTTCAGAAGGTAAACTGAGCATCCCGCTGCAGTCTTACCAATCTGTCTACATTATATGCATGTATATGTGTGTATTTAGGAGTGTCATTTCATGAACTTAAAGACACAGTACAGTGTCAAAACACACAAAACACACAGAAACCATCCTGTAGGATCTGGGGCTTACCACAGGGCTTTCAGTATCCATCTAGACTATTTATAGCATGTCACCAGGAAGACAAGGGATTGGAAAAACCATCAGGAGATAAGTGAGAAAGTAAACAATCACGGAAGTATGATTAACCACCAAAGTCATGAACAATTAAATACCATCACCTTGTGAGCCTACTTTATGTATTTATACAAAATGTTCTCAGAAGAGTGTCCATAAAGTCAGGAGGCAGCTACTCATGACAACGTGTCCAGTTGCAATGCACACTGAGTTCAGTACTGCCCATGGTTGCACATAACGTAGGTCCTGCCTGCGCCAGCTCCCTGTCAGGGACAGATGGCACCTGCTCTCCAGCTCCTCTGAGCTGATGTTGCTACAGCACAACGCCAGGCAGGTCACTGTCACAAAGCCCAGAGCCAGGACCAGCTGCTACACTGAGAGGAGGTTTGAGATCTCTCTGTATAGTTGGCATGTTAACCATGCTGACCCCATTACAGGGGCCATGTCAACGTGCAGAAGGGGAACTGGCAACACTGGGAAGCCCTTAACTGGAACAGTAAAAACTGGCAAGCAGCACACAGTTTAGACATGCAAGTGTCAACACTGGCATTAACACATCACCCTGACACATCACTGCTGACATCCCAGCAGTCAGGCTACTGCCCAGTGCTGATGGTTTTAGCCCCAGCGCTCTCCATTCTACTCCAAATTCCTGCATCCTAGCCAAAAAGCTTACAGATATAACAGGCAAATTTGTCTTTAGGAAAGGGTAGTGAACTACCTTTCATTTGAATGTGGATCAAGGGGAGTGTGGTGGTCCTAACCAGACTACTGTTCATCAGGTTAGCAATCCACATACATTAAAATGAGAAGATGCAGGCTTCTGCTGAGTTATCACCTGGCCCCAGGATAAACCTAGCCATCTAATCCTAAAATGGCTCCCACTTGGCACCCTTGGAAATCCTAGGCAGACTGCTCATCATGACAGGAAGATGGTAATGTGGAAGAACAGCCCTCTTCAGAAGAGCCAAATCTATACTACTTCATTTTTGTTTTAACTGTTTCCAGCCCAAGGCTCCTGCAAACTAGTATTTCTTCAGTTACTCCCATAGGAGGCATTTCATACTTTTCCTCCCTTGCAGCATGGTTATGGTTGGCAGCATAAACAGCCTTGTTTCTTGTAGATGTGTCACTGCTGCTGCCACTTGATGAACATACCTGGATCTGAGATTACATTTTGATTTTTATTGAAATACAAAAAGTGCAAACTGTGAAATACAAGATTGGTGCAGATTAAAAGAAAATAAACAGTGTGAACTGTGAAAACCCAGACCTGCACCCGATGAACATCAACAAAGAAGAAGGCAGGGAATGCCAGCAACAAAAGCAAAGCTGAAAGTTTTGCACAGGAGGCCCAGTGCATAAAAAAGGAAACTGGAACCAAACTGGCCCTCGGCTCTCTCACGTTAGCACACGAGGCATTTGGACGGCCCCAGACCCCCTGCACCGCCCAAAAGCTCTGGTGTCAGTTCACAGCTTGGGCCAGGGAGTGATAAGAGGCCATTAAGACAGCAGGAGGCTTAGCAGAGGGGAATGTTCTAGGTGCTAAAAGCAGGAGGTTGATGCAGAACAAGTACCCCCACAGGTAGAAATGGCTAATAGCTAACCTGAAAGGTCAGCCAGAGAAGAGACCCTTGCACAGCTCTATAGCAAGGAGAAAACCTACACAGACCAGTACCTTAATTGTATACCACCCCCGACCTATACAAGGCAGAGAAACCCAGCCCAGCCAGCACCCTGCCCATGTGAAGAGGAAATTTAAACCCCTGGCCTCGGCAGGTGCAGGCTCTGGTGACCACCCACCTGCAGCACAGGCTGCAGGCAGGCCCGGGCCAGTTCCCTGCTCAGATCATAGGAGGAACATTTCAATACAAGGCATTCAGGATAACAGACTGCAAAAGCAACCCTAGTTACTGTGCCTACTCCAGGGCCCTCAGCAGCTCCAGCACAAGGAGCAGCAGAGGAAAGGGGATATTTACAGTGGGTCCCTTCCAGGATTTGCAAGCACTTTCCCACTATGAGCAGTAGTAGTTCCCTGAACACTCTCCAAATCTGCTCCCTGCAGGCACTGAACTGGAGCAGGCTTTTATCCCTGCCAGCAGGGGATGAACCAGCCTCTATTTTGCTATAAAAGGAAACGCCATTTCAAGAATTCACTAAAAAAAAAAAAACAACCAACCTAAATCCCAAAAAAAACCCTAAAATAAACCAGCAAACTCCAGCCAGAACTCAGACACTCTAAGTATTCCCGACTTTCCCCCTGGACAGGAGCTACTCCAGCACTGCTCCTCTGGCTACTGGGCAGGGAACAGTGCTTGCTGCTCTGCAAGGCCAGAACATGCTACCTTCCCCAGAGAGTGCATAGGGCCAGGCCTCATGCACACAGGCACCTGGAGTCCAGGTTGTCGAGCTTGGGCATTTGTCCCAGAAGTTAGCTGGGCTTGCCTTTCCTCTGTGGAGATGAAGGTGAAGCCATTGTCAGCTGCAGATACAGTCAGAGCACCAAGTCTCCCTCTCCCCCTACCAAAGCCTCCACAGAGCAGGACATCTGCAGGAAAAGAGGGGCTGCACTGGGCTCCCTCAGCCTCTATGACCTTGCCCCTTAAACACTGGGGGCAAGTACACCGCTCTCCACAGTAGTCCACCCCAGATTACTCCTCCACATCAGCCCTGCTAACTCACTCTAGAAGAGATCACAGATGAATTAGGAGCAGACTATCTCTCCCTCCAAAATATTTACTTAGTTACTGCTGTGAATTGTTCAGGATGAAACAATTAATATCCTGGCCAAACAGGGAAGGCTCCTACTCTTGGAAGAGGGAGACTTGAAGAAGTCAGCAGCCTGGTAGCAGCCTCCATAGGACAAAGCGTTCCGGTATCTAGAAAGGATCAGATCCAGTCCTATCTTAGAACCTCTCTTGCTCCAGTCTTAGTAATGCTCACTTTCTTGTTCACTGTTCCCACCCACATGTTGCTGTGCCTCCTCCAAGCCAGCTGGCTGGACATGTGCTGCCTTGCAGAGCTGCCTACATTTGCACCCATCCCCATTCCAGAGTTTAGCAAAAAGAGCAATGTCCTTAATTCCTGCAGCAGATGCCACTTACTTTGATTACACGAGGGGCACTGACCCTTGGTCAGTATTTAAAGGCAGACTAAAATATTATGAAAAAGCAAATTCTACTTAGCATCCAGTAGCTTTAAAAAAAAAAGTTCTGCTTGGTCCAAAAGATTTGTCCCTGAGGCCAGATGCAGCAGGGAGGTCTGGCCCAGGCACACAGGGCACAAGACACAAAGATAAATCACACCAGTGAAGTAAGGCTAGAAAATCCCTCCTAAAACCCTGACAGGCCCAGGCTGAGGAGAAGGATCTCTTTTAGCTCAGGTAGTGGGAACAAAGCAACCCAAACCCAAAAGAGATGCTATAAAAGTATCGCAGCTGCTCCAGGGTGGTGCCAGGACCACCCCACTCTGAGCCTGCCTTGCAGAGAACATGATCTCTCCAGCTGTGCCCAGGGCATACAGGATGCATCTGACCAGATGGCAGGGTGGAAGGTATGAACCCAGGAGGATTCCAAGGCAAAGGCCCTTGGCATGGAATAGCTATTCCCTCACAGTTTTGGCACATGAGTGCTCTGCACCTGGGCAGAAACTTGTAATCCAAGCCTAGTGCACTCCATGATGAGGGTTAGCCCCAGTCCCCAGACCTTCCCTCAAGACCATGCTCTCTGTCACATTGTGCTGGGGGAAGTTGTGCTCAAAAAGACAACTAACTAGTCAAGGCAGTCTGTGCCAGGCAGCACAGATACATATGCCAGAAGAGGAGGCTTTGTGCTGCTGCCAGGACAGATGGTGATCCTCATGGTGTTCAGCAGCTCAGTGCCACCAGGGCACTTGCTCCTGCCATTCAGACTCACCAGCTGTCAAAGGGCCACACCTGGCCCACATGCACAGCCAGGCTGGCATGAACCTTCCCAGCCAGGCTGGTAGTGCTGCTGGGGGGACAAACACACCTGAGCTGGATAACTACGGGAGGCAAGTCACCCACTACAGTCCAGCAAACACTGAAGAGTACCTGGAGTGGGTGACCCCAGAGAGGCTGGGCTTTGGGTTAAACTCACCTTCACTGTTTTGGAGTCTGACAGGTAACACAGCCCATTGCCATGAGCCTGTCCTTCACCTGCCTGCCAAAAGCAGGGGGTGTAGAGTGGTGTTTGCAAGTGCAGGACATGCTGCTACCTGAAGCACAAGTGCTGCTGCTCCCTTCCCTGCTTTAGGTGCCCCTGGGGAAAGGCAGGATGCATGTTCAGTGCTGAGAAATGGCACTCACAGTAAGAATGTCTCCATCACAAAACCCAGCAAGCCTGCCCTAGCCCAGACAGCCCAGCTGAGGCAAGGAGGGGTGAGCTGGGGCTATTGGGAGCTTGAACAAAAAGACCTGTGCTGAGGAAGGGACCAGGAGGGCAGAAAAACTGCACATAATGGAAGGAGGAAAGAAAGTCAGGTCATCTGATAGGGCAGAAGACTGGTGATGAGCCCTGGAGGAGCTGCGCAGGTGGGTTAGGACTCCAGTCTCAGCAGCTGGGAGACCAGCTCCCCTGCCCATCCAGAGCTGCAGGTCTCCTGCTCACTTACTTGCACACTTTCACCATCATCTCCACAGCCCTCACTCTGCTCATCACCCAGAAGATCAATGGTCCCTTTGTACTGGAGACAGCTTGGTCACAGCTCCAAGACAAAGAAGGGGGAAGGTGGGCACAGTGTGTAGGTGTGGGCTGGCCTGGATTCAGGCCTCTGCAGCCTCAAACAGCTCCTTCTGGTGGTCCAGCAGGAATTTGGTAAAGGTATTGATGGGATTGATGGCTTTTAGAGTGATGGCCACATCTTTGGCCCAGAGCAAATTTGGGCCAAACACAACTGCCAGGTTGGTGTTTGTCATCTTGTTTCTGTCGCTGTGAGCAGAGACCTATGTGGGAAGGAAAGAGACCACTGTGAATCCTACAGAATAGCACAGCAGCTGCCTTCTACCCTCCCCAAAGCTAGAGCTGACAGACTCACAGAGAAAATGAAAGGAGAAAAGCTGGCCAGGCCATATCATAACAGCAGGATCAAGAGCACTGTCACAGATACTATCTCTACAAGTCTAGATCACCACTCATTATCTTCCCTCTTGCTTGAATGGCCTTGCAGTGGCTTTCTTGGCAGCAGGAAGTACTGTAAAGCAGATCTGAGACACCCCTTTCTACTCAGCTACTTTGTAGCTACCTCCATCCTGGGGAGCTTTCAGCCTTTCTGGTATAGACCACACAGGCTGTATGCCTGCACCTTTTAGGCTGAAGGCCTACCTGCACCTCTCAGCACTATGACAAGCAAATGCTTAGGCTGGTGCTCACCTGCACCAGAAAGGCTGTCAGTAAACGGAGCACTTGGTAGTTTTCTTCTGGCAAATCCTGGAGCGTTTTGCGAACAACATCCACGCGTTTCACCTCCTCCACACCTAAAAATTAAGAGAGACAGGACAATGCTCAGCACCCATCCTGATAACAGCCCTGTTGGCAGTCACAAGGAATCCCATGCTTGTCCCCACTAAGACATCTTTGCCCTCAGCCAGTGCAACATTCAGGGAGTAGCACACTTGTTACAACTCACTCTGGAAGCTGACAACATGGCTGTAGAGGCCAAAAGTGAGGAGGGGCTCAGGTAGCTCCCTCAAGAAAGTCTTGAGAATCACAGCAGGGAGGTGGACATCTTCATACTCCTGGAAATCTACAGGCACACCTGAGAAAGTAGAGCAGAGACTCAGTGGTCACTGGCCAAAGCAGCACCTCCTCCAGACAAAGGACAGGACATGATGGTCAGAGCCCAAAACTAAGGCAGGGATATTTTAAAGAACACAGAATCCTGAAGTACCACATCTTCTAGCAGAGTGGAAAAGTATGTTCCAAAATCATATACAAAGCAGTGCTGAATCCAGCACTACATCTTTAGAAGTCATCAAATGAAACATGATTAAGTTTCATCCTGGTCATCTTAAGTCCCTTCAGCATAACCAGAGTAAGATGGTACCGCCCACCCCAAGAAACAGGGAAACTTTCAGGAAAAGCAAGGGTAGTAGGGAGGATATGAGTGGGAAGAAATATGCTTTCCACACAGCAGAAGTATCAGATACTTCTCCCTTGCAACTCAGGTCATACCCCAAGATGAGGCCTCACCTACAGACCTATCAGAGAAGGAGAAGATCCATGATAGACTAGTTCCAACACAGTTGCAGTTGGACAGTAGTAATCAGGGAATGAGAGGGGCTCTGATGTGTTTGGGCACTTACCCATATTGTATTTTTGCTGGACCTCTCTGACAACCTGTGTATTTGCTGATCTCCGGAAAATCCCCTCTGTATTAAGAGCTGTGAAGTGACAGCAGATGGAGAAGAAAAAAATCAGTCATGTGAGAGACTCTTAAAATGCTGGCCTTAACTATTACAAATCCATGCTGTGGGGCATTCAGACAGATATCAACAAGTCCCTTTTTTAAAGTACAACAATTCTTTCTGCTTCCACTATCAGACAAAGGATACAAGGAGCATTTGGCTACTTTTACACAAGTGGGAACACGGACTCCTGAAAGAAGGAGGTCTCCTAAGCCCTCCACAATCTCACTTGAAGGCGAACTCACCTAGGTCTGGCTTTACACCCTATTCTAGACTGCTGTTCTTCTTTATCTTACCACAGTCTTGATGGGAGCTTGGACAGAACAGAGGTCACTGATATGGGAGTGCAGCTTTCCCAAACACTTACCATGCTCCCGCAAGTGAGCAATGGTGTCTCTGACCACCAGAGGAACAGGACACTGATCAGGGCTCTTCTCCCTGAGACTGCACAAAGAAACAATAGGTTACACATGACTGGTACACAGGACTGGTCCTGCCCTACATGCAGCCTCCAACTCTTGAATTTGCCCACACAAGCTGTACTACTGTATGATCTTGCTATCCCCATCCCTGATTCAGCCATTATTCCAGCCTTCTCTCCTCTTCACCCATCATGATACATCATTCACTGGAGCAACCATGAGCTCATTACTAGACCACAAGAACATTTTTCCATCTTCTATAAAAATCTCAGCCTGTATATGCCAAGGCAAAGGGTTTCCGAGAAGGCAAGGATGCTAGTTATGAAACAGGTGAAAAGGGTTACGCCTCCTTTTTCCTTCCCCATAGGAGCAAGGGCAGAAAGAAGTTGACACATGAGAAAAATTTTGGCCACCACATTCCTGTGACAGAAGATTTATCAACAAAATGGCCATCAGGGAAAACCTCATGATGCCAAGGTGCTTTCTGCCACCCTCACATTCAATTGTCCAGACCGCTCAAGAGCTTGGAGCTGTTCACCCCTCCCAGGCTGCTAACAAGTTCAGGCACCACAGCAAACACCATCTGGAAATGTTGCACTGAAGCTGGGGAATGTGCTCCCAGACTGTCTCAGAGGATGTGTCTAGCTACACAGTACCGGCTCCTCCTCATTCCCCAGGGAGGCAAAACCACACTCAGCGTTAAAAATACCTTCAACACTTACTCAGTATCACCAGCCCTTGCCAGTGTCTGTGTTTGCCTCTGTCACTGTGCAGCAATGGGGAGTGGGATTCACTACAAGGGTGAATGGAGGTGCTTCTAAAATAGAATTTATGATTTGGAAAACAACTAAGAAACAAATCTGCAGCACTGCTCAAAGTAGCATAGTCCTAAAGAGACCCCTGTCACCCTCCTACAGACTTCTTTTGCTTAAAAGGAAGTTTCTAGTGCCATAAAGCTGTCCCCATGGCCCTTATTCTGCTCCTCCCTTAGCGACCCTAAGTTGCAAAAACAATCTAACCCAGGGATCAAGAGGGTGGAACTGAACTGAGTTAGTCACGATCTGGACAGGAGCACAGAGTTCCTCAGGAAAATAACTAAAGTTTTGTAGGAAGTCTGAACTGCAAGAAATTTCACAGCCATTTTCTGCTGTTGCTCAGTAATAAATACAGTGACCTCATATCAAGCAAGTCAGGGCAAAAGCAACACAGTCCAGAAATACTCACTGCTGTAGGGAGACTCCAAACTGCTGGTTTGGCAGCGGTGGGCGTGGGGGTGTTGACTTCTGGGGCACTTGCAAAGGTTTCTGCAGGGATCTCAGGTATTCATCATACCTGCAGCAAAACACAGACTAGTAAAAAGCCACTCCACCTCTCAGAAAGTGCATGAACCCAGCACTGCACACCCACTGGTAACAGCACCAGACTGGTATGGCCAATTACACCTATGAAAACCACCACAGGGAGCTCTGGAGCACAAGAACAAACATCTGGTTGCCAGAAAAAAAAGCAGGGAGAAAAGGAGTATCTATCTGTAATCAAGAGTTGGAGTAGCTGAGTAACAGCGTGGGCAGGAGGCCAGGACAGCACTGCTTGTGATGAGACAGATGCATATGTGGGTGTGGGACAGGGAAGCAATCTGGTAGGACTGAGATTATGGCAACTTTGGGAAGCCCCAAAGACAAGCTGAGCAGTGCAGAATGAGCTAAGCAGGTGCCCAGATGACAGCAGATGCACACCATGAGCTCCAGGTCAGTGTTAAGGTCAGTATCTTGCAGCAAGTCTCCAGAGGGTGAGTGGGAGATGCAGGACTGGTGCTCCATTGGGGGAAGATTTTTAACTCAAAGACAGAACTGGGGACTGGGGCCAAGGACACACAGGAAGGACTATAGAGAGAAACCAGTATTGAAGGCAACTTGTCAGCACACCCTGCAAAACCACTGCGTGAAACAATCTCTTCCTTTCTTTGCCACTCTTACAAAAAGTCCCCTCTCACAGAGCCCTAAGCAAGGGGGAGACAGACAGTATTCTCACTTCAGCACTTGGCTTGGGATCCCCAATTGTTCCAGCTTCACATATTCCTCCAGCTCACTAAGGTAATTCACATAAAAAATCTTTCGTCCAAATTTAAAGCTGAAAAACAAGAGAAAGGTAGATATGTGAGGAATTGGGAAATCCAGTAACAAAACGGACTTCTTACAGAAAAGGAGAGCAGAGGGCTGAAGAAACATCAGTGGGGCAAAGGGTAGGTATGGCTGAGCAGCAGAGATGTCACCCACATTGCTCTCCCACTCCATCTATTTTACCAAGAGATGCAAAGACTTTCTAAGATAATTAAAAGCCCTAGCAGCAGCAGACTCCCTCAAATGCTAGATTTCTTCTTCCTATGTTCCACAGTAGGCTTGAGAAGATTTTATTGCCAATTATTTCATAGAGTTATTATTTCAGTATCATAATAAATTAAATATTTGAGTTGCAGAGCCTGCAACTTTTTACTTCTACTTGGCTGGAGAGAAACTGAGTAGCACAGAGCTGCAAACTCTGTAGGTTCCTAAAGAGGTATTTATGGTCTGTGAGTATTTCTGAGGAGTGTGTGAGTAAGTCTGTGAGGAGACTTACCTCACAGAGGTAAGTGTGAGGAGATAGAAAAAGGTGAGAGACTCCAGGACCCCAGGGCTCAGCTTGTGCCCCTCTGAGAAGGCCCCATTGTTCCCCTGCAGTGTGAGCATGCAGGTGAGCCTCCAGTAGTGATTCCTTCCTACCTGATCAGAGGCTTGAAGAGTATCAGTAGGGTCTTGATGAACATGGTTGGGTGCACAATATACAAGGCCTTGATGTTCTTCTTGTACCTGTCAAGAGAAGCCCAGTAATGACAAGCTGCACTTTAAGCAAAGGAATCAACCTTTCCACAAGATTAGGCACCCTGGTTGCTTCATGCCTTTTGCACTGAGCCTCACCACGCCCCAGCACCCATGGCCTCTGCTCTCCCATGCTCTGTAGCAGTGTCAGGCCACTCAGCAGCCTAAGGGCATGCCACCCTGTATTCCAAGATTCATCTACAAGCAGTGAGCAGCCTCCCCAGGAACCTACAATTATACCATATGACACACTTACACCAGGTCCTGGGTTTGCTGCTTGCTTGTTGGCTTAAAGGATGTAACTACAGAAGGAGCTGTTTGTCCCATGATTCAGTCTGCATTAAACAAGCCACCTCCTTAAACAGGAGAATAAGTGACAGTAAATTATGATCACCAAGCTACACAGTGGGGCTGGGGAAGATCCTCTATGTTAGGCTAACATCCTTGCTTGCTGCAGCTTTACTCACTTGCGATCAAATTCCCTGTAGGCATCTCGCAACCAGCTCAGGGATGGCTTGTTCTCACTGGTCAGGCCATGGTGCAGGTACACCAGAGTGTAGTCACTCTCCACATACTGGTCCAGTGTGAATTTCAGGTACCTGAGAAGAAAGAACTGATGAACTCACTTTGTGCTCTGCTACAGAAAGGCTATTCCTCCCTTTGGGACTCTTTTTGTGTGCCATAACAGAGGATTTGCATTGCCAGCAATGAAGGTAAGCACTTGTGAGGACATATCCAGCTAAAGCAGCTACTGCAGATGGATCTGTCCCTAGGAATCCAGCAGCTGAGAATTAGGTCAGATTTAAGAAATTAACAGCAGCCTACTAAGACACTACTTACCCCAGCAGTTTCACGTGATCTAGTTGATGACTAGGGGGCATCCGGCAGGCACTGAACAAAATTACTTTTCTTCCATATTTGTCATCACCTGCAGATAAAATGCCAGAGATTAGAGGGAGTTAAGGAGTTCATTGTGGTATTGGCAGCAAGGGGGGTAAAGAATGATAAACCACCATAACAAGGCACAGCTGCCAGCAAAGCTAAATCCGTTTTTCAGCAGTTATCATGGAGCTAGTGTGGAAGCAGAAACCTGAACACCGAGGGCCTGACAAGTTAACAATGAGAACGAAGAACAGATTCCCTGCTCCAGCCCCGAAAGGAGATGAAGGACTGGAAGCCAGAATGCCTCGGGGCACATAGGGGTGGAGGCAAGTACAGTGCAGAGTGCTCAGAGCATTAATCCTGCAAAGCTGTGCCTGGGCACTGCTCCTGATGCACAAGTGTCCAGGGAGGCACAGGGAAAACTGCTCCTCAGTGGCACAATACCTCCTTCCACCTAGCACACAGTCCCAGACTAACTTCTAATAGTCTGGTGCATCTGTTTCTTGCTTCACCTGAAGCTTAGTTCTGCACACAGAACACAAGCCATTTCATACTCTGGAAACCAAGAAATTCCTAGAAAAAGAGCAGTTCCAGTTACATTCTGAAGATGAGAAACAAGCATCATCCTAAGTCTCTTCTACAGATGGGCCAAGCAGGGCTGCTGGATCCTCCAGGAGGATTGTAGAATAAGCTCTTCACTGCTTCCTAGATTTTCCATCCACAGAGACATCTTTCCAGCCTGAGACGGAAGGAGCTGCAAAGTGCAGCACGACAAAGCATTCTTTGTAAAAGCCATGCAGAAAACAGTCCCCATCACACTGGAGCCAAATAACCCACAAAGCACCGTCATGTCATGGAGGACACTCCCAGCCACCACTTGAGGCTTCAGAGACAACAAGCCAAGTTTTCCCCAAAGCAAGTCTTCAACCGTCAGTGGACTTCTGCCAGCAGAGATCTCAGCCCCATGAACAAAGCCCAAGCAGACACGCATGGCCAAGCTTAGCAGACATGCTGGGGAATAGAGAGATTTGGATAAGTAAGAACCAGGTCACAAATCTTGTGGACATACAGAGTTTGAGGGAAAGTATGACTCTCTCCCAGACACAACACCCAATCCTTTTCCACAAAGATGATTTCTTTTTAGCAGCAGTGGAGATGAAATGGTTCCTTTAGTATTAAGGATGAAAGTCTTTCCACCTTTTTAGCTACTCACTCTGCTCTGAAACCTGTGTTTCCTTGTCAAGCAGAGAGTGCAACAGTGAATGGGGCTGTTGAGGCTATACTCAACAATACCCTCCTTACTCCCATATGGTAAACCATCTCACACAGACCACAGCACTGAAAAGCAGCAATCACTAATTGATCACTACTAATGCAGAATTGACCTGCAATACACATTCCTCTTGAAATAAATCCTTTTCCCAGCATGGATTTACAATATTCATGCAGCCATTTTCTCCCCTTTGCACAGGTTCTGGCCCTCATCTATCACTTGGCTACACTTCCCACGCAGCAACTGAGGTCTCGGAATAGCAAACCTGATATTTCTGGGAATGCTGCCTGTTAGTACCAGATGACCACTTGGTGCTGCAAATGGCAGCCAGAGCACTCATACACACAGTATATGAGTGTACATATACATCTACAACTCATACACACCAGCCATGACATTAAGATGACACTGGCTCCCTCTTGCCAGGAAAGATTCTCTTGCTACTTGTTCGTTTTTATTTTCACCTTGCAAGTCCCATTTTCAAGTCACCAGACAAGACAGAATTTACTGATGCACACAAGCCAGAAATTCTACCAAAGCTAAGGACACTGCAGCAGCACTAGGTACAGACCAGGAAAGGGGCAGCATAGGCCATCACACTGACATACACATGCGGAGATACGGGGCAGTCAGGGAGGGCGCACGACCTGGAATGCAGGACTAGGAGAGAGTGGTGCAAGGTTCATCTGGAACAACTGGATACAGTCACAGCCAGGCCACAAGACCAACATCACATCACACATCCCATGGTAGCCCACTCTCTGCCTACCCCAGAGTTTCTTGGTAGCTTGCTGTGAGCTTTAGGGCCAGGTCTAATGTAATTGAGTTGTCTAAAAGACTAAGTGCAGGTTACAAAATCCTGGGCAAGGAACATGGCATATTATGACCCTTCCCACTGGTCTTGAGCAATTCATATGTCTCTATGTGAAGGACAAAGGGTCCTGCCTGTGTAAAGCACCAAGAAGATGCAGCATTTGAGAATCTGTTGAGTTTTATAGTCATGAAGGAGAATGGTCAGAAAGACAACAGATCTTCGCAGATCATACATAGCTCTATGCTAAATTCAGAACAGGTGATATCTTCAGTTAACTGAGGCTGCATTTCACACCAGAGTGGATGGTCTGAGGGTCAGATGCAGACTTCAAGCTTAATCAAGGCAGGCCTCTGTGGTGTGCAGTAGAGCACCATGTTCATGCCATGTTGTGGGTGGCCATACATTCAGCTCAGGCTTCTGGGCACTGATTATCAGACCTAACAAGTCACAATTCAGGAACAACATACCTTAAGTAGCTTGCTCTGAAATGACATAAAAGCCTACAGCAAGGCCTATGCAAAGTCTACAATCTTGTTCCATATATAGCCTTGGTGAAAATGTCTGGGATCGCTGGTAAAGAATAAACAATCCATGAATCTTCGAAAGGGGAGATGGCATGTATCCCCTGGACAATTTCCAGGGCCAAGTACATCAAAAGATAATCTACAGTGCCCTGGATGACTGAAAAAGGAGTGGCCTGCTTTGCCTTCCAAATCAGAATGAATTTATGCATGAGACCTACAAAGGAACCAGCATGCCCCTTTCTGAGTTCTGGGTTTTGCTCCAGTTTCATCACACTGAGCTCAGCCTGTCAACACAGAAACTTTCAAAACCATCAAATGCCAATCTTGTTTTTACCTGACATATATCTAATCAGCCTCCTTGCTCCAGACATGACAAAATCAAAAATTCAGCATCAAAGCTGAACAATCAGCTGCTCCAATTTCTAAACAAGAACCTAAAGCCCATTCCATGCGTTCTTGTTGGAGGAAACTACTTTCAGGTGGCCTCTCTGCCTCCTACAGAACAGATTCTTATCATGTTTGATCTTTCCCAGATGCTCCATCCCTTGTACTATTTGCTTTCCTGTTTGCAGTATTAATCTTATGTATCTAGGTTTTCACCCCTTGTTTGCAATTGCAAATAGCTGAAGTTTCCACTGAACACAACTATAGACCATGAAGTAATCACTTGGCTTCTCAGGCTGCCTCCTACCTCTCCCAGATGAGGAATGATCAATAGTTAACAACAAACCAATAACCAATTATATACCATCAGTATTCACAGAGCACCCCAATTTAAAAATATTTTCAATGTACACTGGAATTAAACTACCTTCCTGAAAGATGTGATTCAGATTATTTTGCTTTTAACAATGAAGAGCAAGACAGCAGCCAGTATCTAAAGCCAGTCAAGGCAGTTGCTCATCTAGAGAGACATGAACTTGTAGCACTGGTGGACATAAGCTCCTGAATATCATTATGGCACTTTTAAGGCCCAAAGTGCATTGTTCCTCTCACTCAAAAAGCAGCGTTTCCAGGGCACTTCTAAGACAAGGGGCAAGGAAAATCACTGCTGTGTTTCCAAGCCATGAGTGCAAGGCCAAATGTCTAAAAGGGCTGAAATTGAAATACTGAGGCAAATGATTCAGATTGAAACCTGCAGCAACACGAATGTATCACAGCAGAAATTCACATCAGGGTGGCAGTAATGTCCCAAGCCAGGGCATTAAATGAATCTGCACAGCCAACATGGAAAATACATCCTTGGCATGCAAATCCTGTTATTTACTATTTCTAGGTAAATAGAAATATATCCATTACGTATCCTGAAATATATCCTTTTGCATTTATGTCATGATTTGAGGCCTAACTGCAGTCTAGAGACTGCTCATTCCTACCTTCATCAGGTCACCTCAGTTAAGTGCCCATCTTGTTGAAAGATTCACATGGGAATATCCTAGTACTTTGATACTGAGAGAATGCAGATGGATAAAACTCGCCACCAAAAGCTAGTGCTACTGCTAAAACAGCAAAGTTAACAGAGTTCAGGGTCAAGGAAAGGGCACCACTAAAGAATACTGGAATATTACTACACAAGTTTCACAAAGTTTAATGTTTAATCAGAGCCACTGTGAATAAAAAAACCTGTCAAATGTAATTTCATTTCAATTAGCTGCACTAAGCTTACGGCACAGCTGGGAAACGTTCAAGTATAGTAGATTTTAGTTGCCTATTGAATTCCAGAGTGGACTTAGCCCTGAAGGAAAAGAAGGTAAGGAGCTCAAAGCAGAAGTGTTTTAATACATTATTTTGTCCACCTTAATATTCCCAGTATCCAAACACTTCCAGAATCAGAAAGCCTTATGAAGTGAATATAGCTTTAACTGATACAAAAATGTACTAGAGGGTCAGATTAAAGAATGCAAAATGAGAGGATGTCTGAGGGCATAGAAAAAGGGGGAGAAGACTCCATATAATGAGGAAATGAGAATCAGCATTTCCATGAATCGTGTGAAGATCTTAGCAGTAAGAATTTCACACCAACAGAAGTTTTCATGTACATTGAGAAGCATGAAAGCACCAGCAGCCAAATTATTGAGGCTTAGGACTGAAGTCCGGAGAGTATTAACAAATGCTCAGCAAGCCCAGGGCAGTCAAGCACAACTTTGGGCAAACAAGTTACCAGAACACAACATCTCTGCAGCCAAATGGAGAAGAAATAGATAACAGTTGCTTTCAGATGGAGACTCCACTTTAAGTGCCAGCTGCTTAGCATGTGAGTGCAGCAGCAGATCATGTGAAAGAATAGGAAACAATCCTAGAATGAACTTCCAAACCACATAGGATAACAGGATAAACTGGAGTTCAAACTGAACTGGTCCAAGCAGGCCACCACCATGACAGGACAGGAACAGGATTTACATTGAGACCCATGAACCCCGAAGTGCCCAAAGTAAAGCCCACACGCCAAATTTGGCTCAGATGATTCTGCTGTGCCTGAGACAGAGGTGCAGCCCTCAGACAACAATTTTGTGCAGCCTTTGGATTCCTGAAAAACTGCCAGTGCAGCCTAAGGCTGAGCAAAGTTTGGGCTCCCCTGAGACAGTCCAGCTACAGGCCACGGTCATGCTAAAGGAATACCACGATCTACAGAACCAAATGTTAGTGCCACAAAAAATCTACCTACCTGGTTGGGCCCCATCAAGTGCACCCTGGTCTGGAGGAACAGAAAAAAAGTTATAGCAAGCCAAGCTTCACATCCTTTCCCAGAAAGTAATCATGGGGGTAAAGTCTGAGAGCCTAGCCAGATTGCCACTGGGATGCATTTAGCTGCTGTCTTGCAGGATTTGATCTCCTTCCATTTCATCTTTCCCCCATGCTCACCTGCAAAAAGCAGCCTTATCTAACAATTAAAGGCAATAACAGCAACCCTTGATTTCCAAATCTCCTTTTTGAATTTGCACCTAACTCTGTCTAATCAAATTTCTTGCCTTTACTGTTACGCTTCCTCTGCCACCAAAATGGCAACTGCTGTACTGCCACTTTTTAAAGGATTAATTGCAATTAATTCTGAAGTCCTCTGAACAACTTCAGAAGTGTACAGATAATGGCATCATACCATATGAATAACACATCCCACCCCCATAACTTTTTTTCATGATTAGTAGACTCTGAATAAAAAAAATGAACTGCCAATTCAAACAAAAAAAAGGTTCCTCTAGTTTATAAAGGCATTTACTATCACATGCAGCCCCTTTCCATCACTCTCACAGCTATATACTCAACAGACCCATATGGGCCTATCAAGATTGGAGAATGTCTTCCTAGAGCCCTGCTCTGCAAAGGCTCCTTTCTCTTAGCCTCCCTTAGAAACTTATAATTCCTTAGATACTCTCCCTTGACCTTGCATATCAAAATATGGTGCATAAGCTGGGCTTGCTTTGGATGGACTCAATTCTACAGAGGCAATTCATAATTTTTTATCATACAAAATATTCTTTAAAAAAATGAACAAACAAAAAATTTAAAAGCTGAAGACTAGATCCAAAAGCAGCAGAAATGCAGGCAGTCTGTACTAATGGAGTCAGTAACAATGTACCATGCCTGAAGGGAAAAGGACCCTTGTTACCCTTTGCTAATGGGCCTTTGCTGAGTCCATTAGCCACCAAAGACACCCTGCAACACACTTTCAACACAAGTTTTGTCTGCCACTTCTACCTTTGACTGCCTAGAGAAACAATAGCTACTGGTACTCCAAGACTGATTTTACCTCCCCATGTCAATCACCAAAACTTACAGCAAATCATCAGCAGTGGTTATAGCTTTGGCACCTGTAGTCACGTTTGTTGGGTAGGTTTGGTACCAGATTCACTAATGAAAATAGATTTACTGCTGAAATTGCAGCTTCAATCCAGTAACACAAAAGAAGGTACACTCACAGCTCTCCATCTTGTTTTCCCGCTTCAGTTACAGGTCTTACATCTTACACGTATTGGCATCACAGCTTTTCTGCGAGGGCAGCCCCAAGAATTGACAATTAATGGTGTGAGGCAGCAGATTTCCCACACAAACTAGCAGAAACATGCTTTGAGCTCCAACGAAGTTTTGAAATCACTGGTCAGGGATTACACACAGCTGGAGTATATAGTGACAGCCACTTTCCTGACCACTGATACACTATCTTCTACCCTCCATGGCAGTGAGAAATTCATATGCCAATATATGTTAGGTCCCTGTTTTCTCATCCCAAAAGAAAGCAAGGCAGTTCTTGTGCAAAATGGGAATGCTGATGAACCTCATAGCCATAGTTTTGCATACTGACCACAAAGAAGAGACCAGTATTTCAGACTTGGCAGCAGAACGAGGAAGGAACACCTTGCCAGAGCTAACAAGAGCCCTGCTCTTCCCACACAGCCACAGATTTCCAGTACAAACTGCCATCTCCAGAGACCTTCTTTAGACTATTATTAACTACCTGCCTTAGTTTTGCAATTCAGCCTGTGCTAAAATCTAAGACTATGTCTGCCTCAACCCCCAAGAAGATGGAAGCAGCACCTTTGCCGTGTCAGAACTGGCAGGAGAACACAGAAACTCTCAACACAACAGAAACCTGGGATAGTTCCTTAACAGCCCTCAACCAGGAGCTTGTGTTTCCTCCAAACGCTATGTGATGTGAGCAAAGAAAAAAACACACTTTGCAGAAGTGGATTGTGCAATGAAATCAAGCCTCCTCTCTTTCAGCTTCTGGCCACGTGTAAAGAAGAATTTCACTGCTATGGTGCTCACAAAAAGAGGCACTCAGGGTCAAGAAGAACAAAACCACACAGAGACCTCTCCAGACCCTGCATGAAACACTCCATAAACACACACTTTAAGGCAGGTCTGAAAGGACCAGCATAACACCAACATCTTCCTTCAAAAAAGCATCGAGTCCCAGCAGCAAAAGAATGTTTCCTTAAACTAAAATATTGTGATTCCTAACAATACTCCAGTTCTGAGTACTCCCTCAGGACTGTGGTCTGGATGCCTTTTGCTGTCATCTTTGTGTAACACACCACCACATGGGACATCAGTGACATGCCTGCTCCTTTCCCATGGACAGCCTCTTCCCACAAGATCCCAGTCCCCAGAAGAGACAGGAGCATAGGGCACAAAGGAGAGTCCCCACTAAACTGGTGCACTATTTTTAAGTGAAAAACAAACCCCAAAAACTTATTTTCCTAAAAAATTCTGCAAAATGTTTTTCAGTACTTTCCCCTCTTAGGTCAGATAGCCAGACTTTTCAAATCCAGCATGCCTTGGACTAAATCAGAAATTAAGGTCAGCTAGGAAATTAGTGTGCTAACTTTTTGTCATCAAAACTGGTCTTTTATTAAGTTATTAACAGCATGCACACATCCAGCAAGAAGCAATTACTTTTCTGACCGCACAGGATAACACTGTGATCGTGGAGTTCAGCCTGAGGATGGGAACCAGCCTTCTGCTTTTGTCTCAAAATAGCATCATCATCCCAGAACATATTTCAGGGCAGGCAGGAACAGAGTTAGCCACAAGCTTTCTGCTCTGAACTGCAGAACAGGGAAGGACATGGGACAGAAAACTAATGAATCAATAGAACGGATAAAACTATCCTTGATCTGCTGCCATTTGCTAATATTTACAAGAGATCTAGGGTAATTTTGTTCCAGGTTCAGCATAGCCAGTGTTCATTGCACCTGGAGCTGCTGACAAACACAATTTGTCAGCAGAGCCACATCTGAACAGTTTCACATTAATCCTCCAGTGAGATTTTTATTCTCCAGGCTACCTCTAATAGGATTTTTCCAGACTTTCCCAGATTGTTTGCCTCCAACAACAATCCAGAGAAGACTACACTGATACTCTGAACAGTTAAAATTATCAATTACTGACCAAACAAAAAATTAACAGCTTTACCCCAGAACCAAGATTACAAATCAGACCCCTTTGATCAGCCCCATAAATTCTCCTTTCAGGAGATGAGAAACCAGCAAGTCTCAAACCTATATGGCAGCAAATCCTCTGTCTGGAGCCGTGCTCCAAGCTCTCCCAGTGCCAAGAAAGGCATCACACCACACGCAGTGTGTGGGACCATCACATGCTTTCAGACACATCAGCTACCGGTGTAAACTGGCCAGTGAGAGCCAAGAACAGAAGCTTCTCTGAGCTGTTTCTGCACTATACAGAGACACTGCAGGGACACAGAGCTCACTAGGAATACAAATTTCAACCACAACAGGGAAGAGTTCAGAATGCAGGCACGGCTCCCAGTCAGCCACCACTGCACCCCAGAATCTTTTCAGGAAGCTGGCTAATTCTTCATCTGCTACCCTAGACTGTGTCAAATGGCCAAATGGCTACATTCCAACAGCCACTGACACACACCTCCACTGGAGTGATACTCCATTCAGAGAGCTTGTCAAAGAAAAAGTCACGTTACCTTGGAACAGAAATCCCTCAGAAAGAGTGGTGTTTATCTCAGGAGGCAGCAGACAAAGTATATCCTTGGTTTGGGCTGACATTCCAGTCTTATCAATGTCTCTGATCTGCAATCTGCTAAGAACTCTGTCTGAAGCTTAGTCTCAAGCGAACAACTGTATCATTTAACTCACCCTTTCCCAGAGTCCTGAAACACCAGTTACCTGTGCCATTCACATTCCAAATATTCTGGCTATTATCACTGAAATGGTGGAGTCCACATATCTGTCCCTTTCCAGTTTCAGCAGCAGATACCAGGGTGCAGACCTCTATAAACCCCAGTCCTGAAACTCCAGCCCCATGGAAAAGAAGCTTAGTAACACATTTGTAAATGAAAACACTTCAGGCAAATCTATAAGGCATAACAGCTCAAATGCCTAACACCTGGCCTGTCAAAATGAGCAGGAAAACAATAAACAACAAGGTTTTGAGTCTGCCATTATAATTTTGTTCCACAGAAGATCGAACATGAGAGATCAGGACAAGGAATGCTCATTTGAGAAAACTGCCCATAAAAGAATGATATCGAGACAACTCTTACCAAAATAAGTGCCTGAGACTCTTTCCATTGTGGTCAAACTCTGCTGCAGAACAACCCTGAACCAGGAGGACTCCAGCTTGTGCCTCTGCTTCCTTGACAATTCACATGTGGGGCAGGGACCATGGTACACAGAAATGGCAGTAGGAGGGGTAGGAGGTGGCAGCAGGAGGGGTAGGAGGTGGCTACAGTCAAGCAGGAAGTATGAATCAAGTCACAACAAGTTGTAGAAGTGCTTCTTTTTTTTTTAAACATGGAACACAAGACAAACTGGCCTTACACTTCACTCAGGCTCACCACAGCAACCTAAAGAGTACTCCCAGAACTCCTTCTTATGGAGGTCCCAGCAGTATAACACCAAGGATTAGTGTAAATAAAATAATATGGACAAGAAAACACAATGAAAATCCAAATGCTTGTGACCCTGAATGAACAGGTCTTTCCTTGCAATGGAACATAGGCCTATTCCCCCTATTTCAGATTTCTGTACATGTTATTTCTGGACAGGATGGCAAGCTCTGGCCATTCAGATATGAGTGATGCCACCTACAGTGGATTACTCAGTCAGCTGAGGACCTTACAGATGTACTGCTTAACTAGGTAATTTCTGTGGCATTATCAAGCAAAAAACCACTTTTGTGCTCGGCATGTAGTAAAGGGCCATATCTAAAACAATTCAGCAAAAGCAACTGAATCCTGATAATAATATAACCAAGTCAGCAAGAGCCAAGAAGTAACCCAAGTTTAGCTGAAGTCAATGGAAAATTACATATATCACAAACATTCAAGAAGTTTGGTGTTCCTCCTGTGCCACCTGTCACTGCCACGTGGGCTTGGCAAACAGCAGATGTCCCCAGAACCCTATTAGAAAAGTCCTTCCTCAGCCCAGCTGCAAAGACATCAAAGGAGAAAACAGAAAGCTTCCTACCTGCTACTTCCACAATGTGGTGCCTGGCGATATCATAGTAGGGATCATCCCACTGCAGGTGAGTGACAGACTCAGGGGAGCCTTTGGAGTCATCTGCACAGAGTACAAGAAACAAGCAATCAGAAGAAGGGGTCTGGAACACATTGCCCAGTACAAAGAGATAGAGGTATAAGGAAAAAATGGCACTTCTACATGGGAGGGACTAATGTACGCAACTATAGACCTTGAAAACCCACTTTGGAAATTCTCAGGGGACAAGAGCAGCAATGACTTCAGAAGAGTCCTTGTCAGTCCTATGAGATCCATATGTGTCACTCAGAATGTACACTCTCTCAAATAACTGTTCAGATATGTCACAAATATTCACAAAGACAAAACCCAAGGACACCATCACGGCTTTTTAGGAAAGGAGGACCTTAACACAGTCCCTTGATGGATGGTCATACTGTACATCCTTGAGCTAATTTTCCTGACCTCTTTGTTCATAGTTCACAGCACAGGATTTCAGAGCAACAACTCAGATCTCCAGCCCCACCTCCCAGATGGAAGTTTGAGACCATTCCAGTCCAGAAGGCCAAACTCTCCTGCAAGAGACCATAATGGAGGACACTCAAAGATTTACAGCACATCTATACTGTCAGCACCAAAATGTAGCCAGGCACAGGACTGAGAAAAGCATATTTACAGCAGCTGGCTCTGCACTTTTTAGTGCTGTTCAATACTGGGGCTGATTCACTTGGGTGTGGTGCAAGCTTAATGCATCTATAAAGCTTTTAAATGGAGCTGGGGCTCTCTGTATATGTAGCTATGACCACAATGCTGCAGGACAAACAACTGCTTTTTGGCCAAAACCCAGATCCTAAACAAGCAGGATACTTACCTGATTTGGGAAAAGTAGGGGCTTCATCTGCTGGCCAGTTCTTATCATCTATGGAGGCCAGTTTAAGCTGGCTGAGGGACTGGTTAGTATCATCCAAGTTCAGGTCATCCTGAAGGTCCGAGAATGGGTCTGTAGCCATGGTCCCCAAATACCGCAGTTTATTTCGCTGTGTCTAGAACACGGACTGCAGAGATTCTTAGGTGAGACACAGAGATCACAAATCTACCTCTCCACAGAGGCACTTGATTTCTCCCCAATACTCCCTTATCTTTACCCATCAGAGATTGTGTCTCCTCCCCCTGAACACAAGCAGGAACTCCTCCTCCCCCTCCTCGCCGGAGGCACAACATGTCAGATTCTTTCATGCCCGTTGCTATCAAATGCCATCAAGAGCTGTACCAACCCTCTCAAGGAGTCTCTCCTTGACCACAGCTCTGGACAGAATAGTTTTTCTCTCCTGAAACAGAAGCAGCACCAGGACTCCGCGGAAGGCGACAGGCTGCACCAGCCCCTGCCTGATACACTCCCTGTATGGCTCTGAGCTCCCCCTCCCTCCCAAGGGCTGGCACAAAGCCCGGCTGTTTCCACAGTTGGCCCAGTGCTGGAAGCTTTCCCAAGAATCACCCCCCCCCCTTCTCCCCATAATGGAGAACCAGAGCTCTCAACAACGCTGAAGTGGCTGCTTCAGTGTGCTGCGATCTGAAGAAAGAAGTGAACAGCTCCTTAAAACAGGAATTTTTTAGGCGGAGCTGGTAAAACAGGGAGAACAATACAGATACAATCCTTATCTCCTTTCAGCATCACTCAGTAAATCCTTTCTCCTACATAATGGCTAGCAGCAAGGAATCACCTCTTTCATTTAAAGCCATACTGCATGAATGGGTATTTTTCACCAAGCATGCCGTAAGGAGACCAAAGAATTAAGAGGGTCCAAGAAACAGACAGCTCAGTGCATTTGCTGTTGTTTGCAAATATTTCTCACTCTCATCTGAAGTGGAAGCTACATTAAAGCTGGGACTGAGCTAGCACAGCATACAGGACCTCCTAATGGTAACAACTATTAGGGACAATCCCTGGGAAGCAGCTGTTATCCTTTGAATTCAGACTCCTGGAAGTAAGCAAGGAAACATTAAAAAGGACAACTATGTAGATCTGGACTGCTCACACAGACCACATGGACAGTAATTCCGTGGTCAGCAGGCAGCAAACCGAAAGGAACTGTAGAAAAACAAAGTGACACCTTGCATCAGCAAGTCTCTGTAACACTGTTTCACAGAGATGCTTGTCTTTATTTTGCTTTAGGAGGAGAGCAAAGGGTTCAAAGATGATGTTGAGGGGGCACAACACCTTAGTGTGAAAAGTATATTTGCAGTAAAGCTATTTTCTTTAGCAGAATGGAGAGGGGGCAACGATGTTTTGCATCTTCCATCCCTAGAGCTTGAATGTGTATACTCATTCAGAGAAAACAATGAAACAGCTACTCAGACTGAGCACAGAGGACAAAACCTGTAAGAGATTGAGTTCTGGAAGGTGTCACATCCATGCTCAGGTCTATACTTGCCAACAAGCTTGGGGATGCATTTTGAGAGCACAGGAAATTGGCTACTCAGTGGTTTTCCTGTCCCTTTGGACCATTCCAAGCTTACTATTCACTTCCTGTCCTCCCTTATCTGCTACTCACCAGTTTACAACCAGTTTTCACCTCTCTGGGGCTCCCAAAGGACTGGAAGCTATTGCTAATCAAATGCAATGTTTCCCAAAATATGAAAGAGCATGACACATACAGACAGTAGGTCATCAAGACAGTACATCAGACACACAGGGTCCCACCACTGCAGCCATGCAAAGATTCAAGCAAAATTATTTTCCTCTGGTCAGGGCTGCCAGAGCTGCCTGACCTCCTCTGATCTCGATAGGGCAAGGAGCAAGAAATCAGATTCCCTAGCACCCTGAGCTCACGCTGGAACCACGCAGCAGTGGAGCCAAGGGACAAAGACTCCCCACCCCTAGCAGCTGATCCGATTTCTATGGTAACTCAGGCACTGACTCCTATGACTCAGCGAGCTTAAAGCATTTCCCACAGGAGCTCAGCAGCCCCAAAAGCCAGTGCTCCGTGCTGTGGAAGCATCCACGGCCCCCCAGGGCAGCCTCTCAGCATTCACAGCTCTCAGGGACCTCCCGGCCCTAGTGGGGACAGAGCACCCACATTTGACTGCTGCCGTCCACTGAGATACCTTTCATGGGAGGTTCTTGGGGACGCCTGCTAGCAAGCACTTCCCCAAAGCCAAGTCCTGAAACACTTGGGGACCAAACCCAAATCCCCCCACAGAGCAGTGATGGTACTGCCATAGGGCCAGCAAGTCACCAAGTGTCCTCACTGGTCCCCACGCAGATCACCACTTGGCTTCACAGTCAACTTGCAGCACTTGTCCAGAGACAGAAGCGCAGGTTATTAGACAGCACTGGGGGATTTCCCCTGAGGCATAAAACTAATCCTAGTGTGGCATCATGTGGAAGAAGGAAGTTGTTAGTAGGATCCACACTGCAAAAAGAACCCAGTGGATAGTGCTCTGGCCTCACCCCTTGGAAAAACACACAAGACTCTCCAGACACCTTCATATAGTTTCACTTCATTCCTTGGCTGCAGGTTACTGCTCCATGGTGTTAATGGAAGAAGGATCCAGAGCAGAAGACCTCTTAGATTTCAGGTCCTTCTTGTGAACCATACTGTAGTACCCAGAGAGCCCCAGAAGGTTTTGTGGATTTTTCTCCAGCCCTTTCCCAACATGCAAAAGGCAAAAGCACGGGATCTCACATCAGATAACCACACAGCAGTTTAGGACACGCAATCCTCTAAATGCTTGGGAGCGAGTAGGCTCTGAGAAGGGGAAAACTGAAGTTAGGATGTAAGACACAAATTGAGGATCTTCATAAAAGGACACACATTTCACTTTCACTAGTGAAAGTGCAGCTGCATGAGATACTTCCCTGTGTACTCAAAAATGATCCCTAAGGATCTGTCATTAAATGGAAAGTCCATATGTATCATGGCGATATAAGTTGTTAAAATGTGTAAAGTGTGTGTAAAAATCATTTCATGTTTTTTAACAATAAAAGAACATTTCAACAGATTTAACTCAGTTTAAAAACTGCACCTGTTTTACAAAAATGTCATGACAAGATGCAAGTGGTACACTCCATATAGCAAATAATAAGATAAGAAAAATTATATACCTAGATTTAAAAAACAAAAATTCTAGCCAAACATTTAAATACTAAAGAATCACACATGGCAGCAGAAGCATTTACTTACTGCCAGGTTCTAAGGAGCCAACTGTTACCTTTTTTTCCAAGTATTTAAGTATGTTTTCTGCAACTGCACTACACCTGAACACTTGCTGTGTAATAAAAATTAACTTTCCTAGGTAAGATAGACATGTGATGGAGAACAGCACATTCCACTAAAGGAGAGAACTCAGACCATTAAAATACAATTTTCACACAAATTCTGAGCTGAAGATTCCTCATATAAAATCCAGAATTTACTCAGGGAAGACCATCCACTTATATCCAGGAAATCTTGGTAGGTGCTTTCATGAAAACTACTTTTTTCTGCAATTACAGTTTCACTACTCTTCTACCACTTATTTCTAAGATACACCTGCTTCATAGTTTCCTTTTCCTGTTTTTCTTCCAGATGTACTATTAGTTCAGAAGTGAATTACATTTCAAAATATGTCCACACATATATTACCACACCCTGGAGCTGTACATACAATAAAGAATTACAGAAGCAAAGTGGCCTCTTCTTCCGTGCAAGATGAACAAGCAATGGTCAGATGTAACACAGTCCTAGTTCCTGGATTATTTTTCTGACTCTGCTGCCATCCACACCTCCTCCCAGTTTCGGCTTATTTGCACAAATGTCTCTTTTTCTGTACGCGTCAATCAAGACCCTGCACACTTTGCTATAGCATTAAAAACAAGCACATTGCAAGAAAAGGGAGCAGTTATTCAGCAGACCTTCAGAGTACTCACGTGGATGAATGAGGTCCAGAACCAAGACTCACCCATAAAGCCCACCCCTTGTCTTCCCTCACATCAAGACTGATGATATCACCGAGAGCATCACTACCCTGGTACTACCCTGAAAGAACCTAGAGGTCAAGGGCCAGACCTTGTCCTGGCTCACCACGACCAGTCACGCTAGTGCTCAGGGAAGCTCTTTGGTCCTCCATTATTCCAAAAGCTTTTTAATTGAGCAGCCTTCCTTCGCCAATCATCTCAATCCGTTTACTGAAGGCCACCTCTGTGCCCACTGGAAATCCACCCTAGTGAACAGTCAACCTCCCCTTATTGGCTCTCTTCAGGCTTTGAGGGCAAAAGCGCTGAACTCTCCAAGTGTCCTCTCCGGAGCTGCTGCACAAAGTACAGAGGCTGCTCTCAGTGCCGTGCAGGACCCACCCAGGACTCACATGTGCGGGAGGCAGTGGGACACACACAGCCCTGTGCGGGCTGCACCCTTACTCCTCCTCCTCCTCACCCCCTCCACCATACATACATACATACATCTGTTCTCTCCCGTTCCCGTCTCCTCATCTCCTGTGAGACCCCTGAGCGAACCTCGAGATTGCTTACGAGACTCACAGATTCGCTATTTGCACCGCTAAAATAAAGGTCCCCTAGTACACGCCAGCTGCCTGAAGGCAGGACAAGTACCAGCCCCTGCTGCTGGGCACCGGGGACAATGGCAGCCAGCCCCAGCG
>VXAX01005807.1:1230201-1302079 GCA_013399835.1 Leptocoma aspasia | reverse complement strand
GACCCGAGCCGCTCCCTCACACAGGGCGAGCCCGGCAACACCCGGGCGGAGCGCTCGGGGCTCTGGGCCCAGCCCCGGCCCGCTCAGCCTCAGCCCCCGCCCCAGCAGCACCAGGACAGGCCGCCGGGCCCCGCTGCTGCAGGCAGGGCCCGGCCGCACTCCCCGGGCACCCCACGCCGCCCCGCCGGTGTCGGTACNGCTGCCGCCCGCCCGTCAACGCTGCGCGCCGGAAGCGCGGCCTCGCCGCCGGGGGAACGGAACGGAACCCAACCCGCCCCGCCCCGCTCGCTGCCGGCCGCCGTCCGGGCGCGTCCGCCGCTCCCTCGCAGCGTTCCGCCGGCACCGAGCGCCCGAGGCCGAGGGGGCGGCTGCGGAGGCGCGGGGAGCCCGAGCCACCCCCGCAGGCGGAGCCGCTCGTAGGTGCGTGCCGAGGCCCAGAGTGGGTGGGATGAGCGGCCCGGCCTGCCCGAGCGTCGGGTTTGCGCCTTCAGCTGTCCCCGGCACGTGTGCGGCCTGGAGCTTCTGCGGGACGGCGGTGCGGACCTTGGGTCGCTTTCAGGAGCTACCAGCCGAGAAGAGAGCGTGTCGCACTGTTTTATTCCTGTCATGACCACACGTCCTAGAAATACTCGTGAAATAATAGGAATGCTGCATGGGTACTGTCTGTGGTGAGAAATCAGAGATTCGTCCCTCTTCCCCAGTTTAAAAAGGAAAAAGATCATAAAAGTAATGGTTCTCATGGCAGAGCCCCAGGATTACTGCACAGCAGAGTATCCATCTCCAGCGTTCATCTTCCTCTTATCCAGCAGCAATCATGTCACAAAACAGCCAGCGTTAATTCACCCATCATGCCTTTGTGTTTGTGCAGGGGATCCCGAGATCTCCAAGGAGGTAGCTGATGAAACCACAGTCCTCAATAACTCTGTTAGCAGGCTGTCCGCCAAATATTCTCACAGGCTGCAAGAAGCTTCCAAACATGAGCCATGGCAAGCCAGCATGCTGGGGACTGAGAATCAGGATGTTGAGCCCGTCTCAACCATTAAGACTAGTGGCAGGTGCAACGAAGAATTGGATAAGGGTGTGGATCCCAGATCTGCAGCAGAAAAAAGTGGAAATGGGACAGCAGGCAGCAAGTCCTGGAGACCTGGATCTGTTGTCTCCCTCAAGAAGGGTTTGATTCAGTGATCCCTTGGTTGGCAGGCCATGCAAGGTGCAAGCTCTGGCCAGCCCACTGCAGAAGTGCCTGCAGGACTCTGGTGGCAGGACAATTGGGCAGGAACCCCAGAAGCCCAGTCCTACAGGAGAGACTGTAGAGATTTGTGAGAAGGAGAGTAAAGCTTCCAAAAACTTCAGCCTGGCATTCCCAGAGCATGGGGGGAAGGGGTCACTGGAGGCACCCGAGTGGCAGGAGGAGTATATGGAGCTGGTGGAGGCCAGGCCCCCCTCTAAAATCTCTGTCCCAAAATTGGATGATCAAACACAGGTGGTGCTCCAGGGAGTATGATAAAGCCTTCCTGTGGCTCTGCCACCCCAAGAAGCACCCCTTTGTCCACCCTGGCCACAAGCCCCTCCTGCTATAGTTCCTCCCCCTGAGCTATAGTTCAGAGGGGAGCTTCAAGGCCCACGTGTTGGCCCATGGGGCTGTGTGGCCATTCCAGTGCACCCAGTGTAACAAGGTTTGCTGCCCCAAGTGAGACTTGCAGGAGCACCACGTCCTGCACACCAGCCAACACCCCTTGTACTCCAGCAGCGTGGCAAGGCCTTTGCATGCTGGTTCTCTCTCTGCAGGCACCGGAAGATCCATTTGGCCACTGGGACTGGCCCAGCTGGTCCCAAGGGGTGCCAGTGTGCCATATGTGGGTGACACCTGACCAACTCCAGCTCCTTGTGCAACCACATGTGCCTGCATATGAGGGAGTGCACTTTCACCTGCAAGCAGTGCAGCAAGTCCTACACCCTGGCCACTAAGCTGTGGTGCCATCAGAAATCTCACCTGGCTGGCAAGCCCTGCAAATGCAAATTCTGTGGCATGGGCTGCACCCTTCCCCAGAGCCTTGTGCACCATGTGCTCGCCCACACTGTGGGAAAGGACTCTGAGGAACTCGCCACTACAGTGGCCTCACTTGCTGTGGGCCTACCTCAGGCAGCAAGAAAGAAGCCATAGAGGAAGGGCCAGTTGGGGGGGCTTGTGGCAGAGCTCACCCCGCTCATGGTGTAGGTGCTGAGGTCAGTGAGTGAGGCTGAGCTGCTGATCACAGCCAGCAGTCACTGCATTGCTACTTACCAGTCTCAAGGCAGATCCCAGATCATGGGGCACACGGGACAAAGGCCATGTGTCCATCAGCAAAGGATATAATCAAAATCATCCTCTCTGAGCATGAGGACAAATGCATTATGATGCAGGATGAGGCCTCAGTGAGTGACGTGGTCATCATCCAGGAGGGGATGGGCTTCAGGAGCTGTGACAGAAGTCGTAGAGGTCAAGACTGTCCCAACATGCCCTGGCTGATCTTCTGTACTTATTAAAATGAGGTAAAAAACCAAAATAAAAGCTAGCTCTCTCATCTCTCTGTTAGCAACAAGGCCCTGTGGCTCAGCTCCAGGCAGAACTAGCAGTCTTGGAGGTAACTTAACTGCCTGTATAAACGTGGGTCTTTGCAGTAGCTATGAGCTACTGTGTGGAAGCTATGAGCCTACACATGCCACATGCTGGGCCTGGCACAGGGAAGGCATTGGCTGTTGATGGGAATAACTTCCTAGAGAAGACACAGCAGTAATGAGCTGTGCTTCTGTTCTGCTTGTGTTACACTGTCAGTCAGTGACAGTGCACTGCGGGGAAGGCAGGAAAAGTCTCAAAGGAGTGCCTTTGAACAGTGCCTTCCTTTCAAGTTTTTTAATTACTTGTTGCTATTCAAGCACTTTCCTGGGCTTTTACTCTTGGAGCTAAGCAATGCTTCTGATCATTTGAAGCTCATGCTGGTGCCAGACATTACTGGTAAGCAGCTTCCCAAGTATTTACAAGGTACCTTGTAATATGAAGAGCATTTTTCACAATTAGCAGAAGTCAAGTCCTGCCTTGGAGCTAGGGCTGAGTGTTCCTTCTCCACTGTCACCTGATTTCCTTGCTGTCAGTTTCCTTCACTTATGGTGACCAGACAGTCTGTCTGACGACATGAAAAGGATAGTTTTGTATCTCACTGTGCAATTTTCAGTGTTCCAGAGGAGCTGTAAGGCTCACCTCTCCACATCAAGGTTGACTAGTTCATCCCTGCTCAGAAGATTTTCCATTTCTTCTCCATGTTTTAAGTTGGGTTCAATATTTTTTCCCTTGTTTCTCTTCACACATTCTGGCTTCCTCTCTTCCCCTTCTTCCCTACCGCTGCACCAAAACATTAAAAGACAGCACTGCCACAACTACATCCCAATATCCTCTCTGCTCCATCTTCTTCAGTGCCTGTTTGCCAACTGAGGCATGCTGATGTAAATTTGTCCTGTTGCAGGAAGGAAGTGCACAGCTATGTGAACTTGACCTCCTAGGAAGGACTGACAATACCAGACCTAACAGTCTTTCAGATTTGCCTGCTCTGCACTCTCTTTTCACATATTATAGGAGCACCACTTCCATTTGCTGAATCCTCAGTTTTCGCTATTCTTGCTCTCTGTCATATGCCTAACCACATGCTGCAATTCCCCAATTTTATTCCCCAATTTTTTTTGTTTAGTCTTGCTTAGTGGCTTTAAATTCTCTGGGTTTCTTTTGCCTACTGCACAAGAGGAAAATATAAGAGGCACCAGGGAATCGTAAGTAGCACAGTTCCCTTTTGGGGTGCCATGAATGCAGTTACGTGACACTCCTAAAAGCTGCTCTTTGTGGTTTCTACATTAATTTTTTTTCATTAACTTCTATGACATGTTTGCACACAAGGTGCTAGGGTGAGATCCATGATACTTTGATGTGATGTAAAGATGGAAGGTGAATTCAGTTGATAAACCTTTGGGTGTCCTAATTTTTAATTATTTTCTCTACAGGGGCAAATGCACTAAGTCTTCCCTGAGTGCTTGGAGCACAGGCATGTGAGGGGACTTATATTTGAAGCTGCAGTGCTTCCTACTGTTCTCTCTTTGGTGCCTATCCAAACTCAAATATTGACACAGCTGCAGTATGTTCTCACTGGAGCTGGGCTCGTGTGCTGTGTTTGAAGCATGTGCCCTCTGTCACAGCAGAACTGAGAGAGAAGGGGGAGCAATGGGGGGAAGGGGCGGGGAGAGCCCAGACCCCTACTGCCTAAATAGCTGACCTGCTTCTTTATTCTAAGGTAACAGGAGATAAATAGAAGGAACAATTATGATTTAGGAAGTCTTCACAGAAACATTGTTTACCTGACAGTTGATCTGAGTAGGTGGGAGCGTGTCTGTGATGTGCTGCACGTATCACTTGGCTGCAAGATAAACTGAGCTGGCTAATTCTGAGGAGCCCATAGGTGACTCCCATGGGCCCTTGGTGGTGATGCCACCACCATGTCTTTGTCTTTGTCTTAGAAACAGCATGTTCTCATGTGAACAGCCTTTTGCTTGACAGCAAAATGATACATAAAGTTGTTTAGTCCTAGGAAATTCCTATAAAAGCCTTGAAGACCATGGTCCTGGTGAACCTCAGCATGGATGGGATCTGTACAGGGTGCCATGGCCTGACTGGATAGCTGTGCAGTGCTGTATAGCTTGGTGTTTGCAGCATCTGAAGGGGTCTGGGATTATCTAATGCTATACCCTTTCTTGTATTATGTCCAGTAAATGATATTTTAATGACTACACTGTGGGCTCTGAGTTCCTTTTTTATTGGGATCCATAACAAGCCCTCCTGGCAGTGCATTACATTTGGTGCAGTTGTCAGGATGCTGGTGAGAAGGGAAGAAAGATAGCAAGGAAAAGGATGTGTGCCTGCCTGGTGCCATATGCTGGCATGGGCAGCAGTTACACAGCGTGCTGCCTTTCAATGCCAGTGAAGGTTATGCTTTGGGACAGCAGACATGTGGATTACCTAGCTGGCTGGAGATCTTGTGCACCCCATTACCATTACAGGTTCAGGCAGCAAGCACACAGCTCACCTGGGTGGTGAGGTCCACCATGCCGGCAGGGCTTCGCCAAAGCGGCAACACTCCTGGGTGACAAGTGCCAAGGTCTTTTGGATGATTAGGGTCCTTCATGCTGGCAGGGCCCCACCAGGTATCAGGCATGCACACAAGTGTTACATTTAAACCTCACACCACAGTCAGGGTTCAGCCCCTGCCCAACTTGTAAACTGGCTTAAACCTGACCAAGGTGCTTGAATGAAAAGGAGCAGGCTGCAAAGGAAGGAGACAATTCTGTGGGTCCTGAAGTGCTCCGCCACCTGGCAGCTCCCTGGCCCTCAGGGACAGGGGAACCCCCATGTGAAGGGATAAGGGTTTCATCTTTCTGATTGTATCCAAGGTGTTGCTTTGATCAAACTGTATAACCCACTTTAGGAACAGATTGATAAATGCTTCACCTATTGAACCAGCAAACTGTATCCATCTCAGAGCAGACAAAGGTCCAAGAAAATGGGCCAAGGCCAAACCCCCTATATTCTGCCCCCAGGAAGTTGAAAAAGTAGTTACGCAGCGAAAAAATTTGCCAAAGGCTTTCTTTACTTAAAAAGAAGAATCAGCTCATAGAAGGAAAGAGATCAAAACTCCCAACTGTGTTACAAGCCGTAACTCTAGATGGTAAAGGTATCTTAACTCTCTTGTCCTAAGAAAGAAAATAGCATCCATCGTTCATGCATGAGTGAAGGCAGAAAGAAAATGAAATTATAAAAATTTCCTTACAGGAATGGAAGAGTTAAATGTTGGAGGGGTGGAAGTCACCCCCCGGAGAGGTGATAGCTGATGCATGCTGTGCTGCTGCAGAGGCTAACCACAGGAATGGGAGAAACAGAGGAGCCCTAGAAGCACATTATGGAATGAGAAAGGCCACAGTGTGAAGAGTCAGCATCTTTAATTACTAACACTGTTGTGAGACACGAGAAAGGGCTGGAAATTGTTCCAGGATGTAATGGAAATCTCCAATTACAAAGCAAAACCAAAGTGAAGAAATAGAAGAAACCTAAGTGTTAGATGTAGCCTTGAGTAATCTAGAGATAAAAGGTTTCAGCAGTTACAGTTAACCTAGTTGTCTTGAGAGGTGGGTTTGTCTTGTATCACAGGGGAAAGAAGAATAGCAGCTGGACAAGAAGCTGCTAGACATAGTGACAGAATCATCGTCAGTTTCAGTAAGAGTTTTTCAAACAAATGCTTAAGCAACAAAATAAATGTAGGAACCAGAACAGAAGTAATGTTTAAGGAAGATGGCATAGGTAGGTATTAGAAGATATTCATACCTGTCTGATAAACAAGCTTAACTGCTGTATTGTAGCATTGCTTAAAGTTAGCCTTATATACTGCATGATCCCATGGAAGGTGGTAAAACCTTTCCTTTAAAAGAGAGACAAGAAGAAGTTAAAAATACATGCATAAGTATAACGATGTTGACTTAAGCTGCAGTGGAAGGGCTGTCTGGTTATTATAAAGAAGAGACAGAGATGCAGAAATGAAAAAGAAAGTGATTGAGGATATTGAAAGCTGCTTGTGCCTCCTCCTCCAGTGAGGAGTGGAGGTGGCTGTGTGGGACACAGCAGCAGCTCTGATCTCACCACTCTTGTTTGTGCTCTTTCCTGTGCCTGCCTGTGTTCTCTGCTGCTTCCCCTGCTAAGTAACATGGGTATTTCTAGACTTGTGTCTAATCCCATTCACACACTCTCCACCTGGGTCATTTCCACCCAGGGAATCCCAGCCATTCCTAAAGGTGTCTCTCCAAAATTTGGAGTGGGGAGAAGAGATGTGTGTGGATAAGAATAGGAGATACTCTTATGTGAGGAAGGAAGCCTCTGCAATTGCTCTTTGTACCAGTGTCCAGAGTCATTCCTCAGCCACCCTAATGCTAATATTTGCACTCCTTCTATGGAGATAAACATTACAGATGTATCAGCTGCACAGAGGCACAGCACAAAATATGCTCCCTGCTGGCAGAAAGCACTTTTGTTCCATGTGGCAATTCCTGAGACTACCCCCACGCTGCCCTGCTTTCTGCTGTTTTTCCACTCTTGCCAACAGGTCTGCTTGCTGTAGCAATGATTAGAGCCTTCCCAGCTCTGGTAGTCCAGTTCTTGACTTAATAGCTGATGTCATGACATCCAGACCATTCCTTTCTCCCTGTTCCTGGAAGCCCTTGTTTTCCTGGCTGGTTTTGGGTGTGCTAGCTCCCTGCTTGTCAGAGTTTCTGTTTCCTTTTGGATGGACTTTAGTACATTCCACTATGGGGGGAAGAAAAGGGGGAGCCCAGCCTTCATGCTGCTTCATCCTCCTCCACTCAGTTGGGAATTATAAGGCATTGGGAAGAATGCACTGCCAACGGCACTGCTAACTAACCTAACTGGGAGGAAAATTTAAATTCCCAATGGGCTGTCAAAGGCACTCTTTCTGCTCCTTGTCATGGACAAGGGAGAAGGGGGAACACTAAAACTCTGTGTTGTGGTGCCAAAATAGCTAAGGCTGAGCTTGCTGATAACTGCAGAAAGGAAAGACAACTGAGCACTAAGGAGAATCAGGGGGACTTGCAGCTAAAAAAAGAAGGACTGGGAATGGCTAAGGAGGTCTCAAAGTCTTCTTGCATCTGAAGCTGCTAGAGTACAGCCTCTGAGAAGAGTCAGTGGCAGGGACCTGAACCAGCATGATGGGGAGGCAGTGATGGTGCTAGGGGCTGCACAGGAGCAAAGCCAGGGAAAAGGAGCAAGCTCTCTGGCTGGGATGGCTGTGAGCTGGCAGAAGTACCTCTCTCCAGCCCGAGTTCTCCCTGTGCCCTGGGACAAACTTGTCCTCTTGCTACTCATGCCATCTTCCTAGATATGAAATAGGATGTTAAGTAAGGAAACGAAGATGCTCTGACAGGAGGGACAGATGCCAAGAGAGGAGGGATAAGAGTCCCACTGTCCCTGACACACCACGACCTGGAGTCCTCTTTCTTCATTCTGGTTCAATATTAACCCAGCAGGGCTGTGACTCCCGCTTATTCTGCTTCCTTTGCAGTTCCCCTGCAGCCAGGGCTGTACAGCATGGCGCACACCAAAACCAGCATACTGAGGGGCCTGCTCTTCTCCAGCCTTCTGCACCTCACCTTGAGCCATGCTGGAGGTAAGACTCAAGGGCAGAAGTACCAGTAGAAGACAGGAGGAAGAAAGACAAGGTTTGTTCTTTCCAGGGGTAACACAGGTTGGAAGTTTTCTTCCTCAAGTCAGGAGGACAGGCTAAAAGCTTGAAGCTGGGAGCAAAAGGGTGCTGAGAATGGAGTGAACATAGGAGAATGCAGCTGCCATCTGTCAGCTGGTGACAGCAACTCAGTGGATATTATGGGTCACCTGGGAAATAGCAGGGAAGGGGACTGTGGCTCAGTCCAGGAACAAGTGTAACATAACCATGAGGCTTTTGGGGATAGAGTTCCTCAGCTGACCTAGGTGACTTCAATTCTCAATTGCCTCCCCAGCTGTCCCTTATCGAAACTTTAGGTCATACAAAATCTGCTGCCTTCCTGCTCACTGCTCCTTTTATTAGAGCTTCTAACTGTCTTTTCTTAACATGAGGTTAAGTCCTCTCGGACCCACTACTGTGTGGGGGAAGACCTGTCTCCAGGTCTCAAATCAGGGGCTCTGAACATGAAATGGAACTGAGCTGTGCTTAGCACACTGGTCTGAGGCTGGCAAGACAGAAATATGGTGGCTGGGGACAGGGAGAACAGCAGGCTCAAAGCAAACAAGCCTCTATCTAACTGCAAATGAGCAGAGTAGCTTTCCTGTGACAGGATGAATTCCAGAGAGCCTGCTCTGACCATCAAGTGCAGAGCTGACAGGGCTTCTCCTCTCTATATGGTGCGCTGGGGGAGGCTGGGCTGTGGGATCACCACATCATGTGGTTTTTGGAAACCACAAGGGGAGACGAAGGTGCCCTCTGGCTGTGAGCAGCCCTTTGACTGGCAGTGTTCTGACCTGATAGTTTTCCTGGAAAAGGGGCAGGCATTGTCACTGCTCAAGCGCCACCGACGTGCCAACAAGGGATTTCTAGAAGAGATGCTTAAGGGAAACCTGGAGCGAGAGTGCCTGGAGGAGATATGCAATTATGAGGAGGCTTTCGAAGCCCTTGAATCCACCGATCAGACGGTACGTACCAGCAAACATTCCCCCAGCCAGCCTCTGCAGGGAGACACCAGCAGGTTGCACACACAGCCAGGGGCCAGGGTTGTAATACTCAATTCTGTGAACCAAAGACGAGGCTGTTGTGTGCACGCCCCACGGCAAGCTCAGGCTTCCGTTAGGGAGCTTCACTCCTTGAGACACTGCAGGTAATACATCTGAAAGCTCAGGTTCTTTTCTCTCCCTCTCTGTGCATGAAGTGACAAGGTGCCATTGGTCCTGAATAGCATCTTCCACTAGCTCAGCATACTACCTCACACATGTGAGCTGCTGTCCCAGACACTCACAGAAGCACTGGCGTAACAGCCAGAACACTGAGTGCAGGTGCCTCAGACTCCATTGAGCTGAGACTTTTGCACATCCTGTCCCTTTTCCAGTTTCCACTCACTCTGCCAAATTTGTGCTGCATCCAATTTGGGATTTGCTCCTAGCCCAAAGGCTGGTGTCCCTGCAGAATTCCACACCCAAAAAAACAACAGATAAACAGTTAGGAGCCTAAGCCAGCAAGACACTACCTCTGTGGAGTACTTCAAAAGCAATCAGCCTCAGGCTGGTAGAGACAAGCAATAGCTACATGTGATCTGTGGCCTTAGAAATTCCAGCTGCTTGGACTTCTGCACTGTAGCCCACTGCACTACAGAAAGCTCTTTTTGCTCTGCAGGTTGATGAGGGTTGTAAACATCTTTGGTCTCTTTAGAAACAACAGTACTGTCTTGATTCCTGAGTCTGATGTGTGGGAATATGGTTTTGTATTGGATTTTTTGCTTTGACTCCATACTAATTGGTATACAGAACTAGGTTAGTCTTTCCTTTTGTTGCGATAGGACGTTCTCTTACTGGTTTGAATTGCAGTAACTAAGAAAGGTTTGATGTTCTGTGTCCCTAAATTTTTGTTTTGTTTTGTTTTTATAGGACACATTTTGGTCAAAATACCAAGGTAAGTTGTTTTAAGTCCTGTAGGTACTGTTATCCCTTAGGATGCACTGTCTCATCCTGGAGAGATGGCTCCTCCTTTTAAGAGCTCAATTTCCAGAGCTAAGCACTTGTGTTTTGTCTCTAGATGATAAACTGGTTCAAAAGATGATGCTTATTTGGATTGCTTTCATATAATGTCTCTCTTCTTATTTTGCTAGTATGTCAGGGCCTGGGAAAGTCCAGGACAGTTCTGGATGCTTGTCTAGAAGGTATGAACTTCATGCTGACCTCAATCTCCTAAATACAGTGAGTGCCAGGAACTTGCTTCCTGTAGAGATTGTACAGAAAAAAATTAAACTGATGTTGGAGAAGCCATCTAATTTTAAAGAAAAATACCAGGGGAGGAATTTGAAATTATTTCTTACTCTTTATTTCCCCAGTAACCATTTCAACAAACAATCTGGCTTGTACACTGAAATAGCATGGGGTAGATATCCTTATTCTTGCAACACAGGTGTGAGCAGTCTCTCAGAAAGGCTCTGAGCCAAAGCAAAGCACAGAGCCCTCGGGGATAGCTCCCTCTGATAAGGCAGAGAAAGCTTAGGCTGTGTGCTCTTCTCACAGGAAGAGGATGCCTCTGCTCATGCACCCAGCAAAAGTTAAAGAGATATGTGAGATGGTACTTCTGACCTTGAAAAATGCAACATCCAGTTCCACTGACTCTGGCTTACACTGTGTTGGGATTTTGACAGGTAACTGTGCTCTTGGGCTGGGCCAGAACTATCAGGGAACAATTAGCCACACCAAGTCTGGGATTGAATGTCAAGTGTGGACAAGCAAATATCCACATATTCCTAAGTAAGTTCATCTCCCGCATGCCCCTTAAGAGTTCTCCAGGGTGTCCTTCCTTCCTAGCCTAACCAGCTTTGTCTCTCATAGATTTAATGCCACCATTTATCCCAGCCTCATTGAGAACTACTGCAGGAACCCAGACAACAACTCAGAAGGCCCATGGTGCTATACCCGAGACCCAACGGTAGAACGGGAGGCGTGTCCCATCCCCGTGTGTGGTATGCCCCAGCACTCCAGAGAGCCCTTCACTCACAGCAAAACACTGCACTGAGACTGATACTAAAGCAGTCAAGGAGAGGGTTAAGGAGGGGGAATGCTTACATGAACAGAGGTCAGTAGGAGCAGAGAAGCTGCATCTTAAAGGGTAAAGGAGCTGAGGAAGTCACTGAGTTGCCCATACATAATGAGCTGTTTTCTCTAGATCACGCTAACATAGATCTAAATTAAAACCAGTGCCAGCAGTCCCCTGGAATGTACTACAGTATTTTCTAGTCAGTTACCCCAAAATCCTGGCCCAGTTGTCTGTAATTTGTGACAGCCATAAGTCATAATGTTTTTTGGTCTGAATTCCTACCTTTAGGACAAAATAACTACAGGTTGTGCTTGACTGCCTGCCTTAACATTCTCTCCTGTGGAAGTCTGCAGTTTAATACTCACAATCTCAATTAAAGAGAAGATGCCTCCATGTCATTGCACTGGACATGGAGGACATCCCCCTTACACATTCCTGTTTCTCCCCAGTACAGAGCTATCTCCCCTGGGGCTTGGCCTCTGTATCAGAAGAACTCATAAAGGAGAGAACCTTCTCACATAGCAGAAGTTTCTCTTCCAAAAACAGAGACTAGAAGCAACAACTCATAAGCAAAAGTTAGAGGTCAGCAACCATTTTGACATGGAGTATTTTTAAATTTTAAAAGCCATTACCATTGCCCTGGTCTGCAGAATCTAACAAACTGTGAAGAAATACTGCTCTGCTTTGAGGCTGTCAGGCATCTGTGCTACCTCTGTTCACCAGTTAATTTCTCACCTGCAGTATCTTACAGTTACACTTCCATGTGCATGGATATAGCAGGATTAGAAAAGCCTTGGTTTTGTGCACAGTTTTTTTATTGTCATGTTGACATGAGTCAAAAAACAGAAGCAGCCCCACCAATTACGGTATATACTACTTGCCCAGTGGCTGTTGTGCACCAGAGTGAATAGTCAAATGGAGTATCTCTTCACATGGGGAGAAGCACAAGGAGAAGGCACCTTGAGGCCAAGCAAGAACAGATTATTGGGTACCCACATCCTTCAGGAAAAGCTGCTTAAAACTTATAGCCATTAGGACACTTGCAAGAAAAAGTGTGAAAAGACTTGCAGGGAAAATTTTCACTTATCATTAGATTTAGAAACATTGGTAAAAATTAAATTTGCCGTTTTAGTAGAATACCACAGTAAAAGGCTCCCCCAAATATGGCCTAGTTCTGTGTTTTAGAATAAGGTGTTGAAGGACCTAATACAGCAGAATTATGATGCTTGAGACACCTACCCATCCCTTGAGCTAGTTCTCAAAGATGCCCCAGAAGGGAACACAATACCGTTCTTCATATCTTAGTGACGAGAAGTGTGATGAATAGTGCCAGCTTCACTTCACATACTGCTGGACCAACTATGACACTGCAATATTTTAGAGGGCCACCATATGCATGGAAACACAGTGGGAGCTCCCAAACATAATGGGAGGCCCCACAGAACTCTAGGCTTTAGTAAAGAGGCTCTGGTGCTATTTGCTAACAGCACTTCTGAGTGCACAGCTATGGCTTAAATCACAGGTCTCTGTCTTTCCAGGTGAAGATAGAACAACAGTTCCATTTACTCCACCAGCCATAGAACCTACACCAATGGAGCCTTGTGAACCAGAAAAAGGCATGCATTACACAGGGACTCTCTCAGTCACTGTGTCTGGAACTAAGTGTCTGCCGTGGAACTCTGAGAAAGCCAAAGAGGTGCTCCATGGAAAGCACATTGACCCAGAAGTGGAGCTGCAGGAGAATTACTGTCGGAATCCAGACAGAGATGATGAGGGTGTCTGGTGTGTCACAGATGAACCACCCTACTTTGACTACTGTGATCTGCACTACTGCGGTGAGAAGTCTGCATAGGTTTGGGCAGGCACATATTTGAGGCAGTGGCAAATAACAACAGGAGTAGAATGAAGTGCTTAGTCTGGGAGGAATAGACAAGGATGTATGTGGACCACGCACACAGGAGTTTTGTTTGTCCATATATCACATGTACTAACGTGCCTTAGGTGCATAGCACTGTTACCTCTCTCAGGTGTTCTCCCTGAAAACTCACACTGGTGGACAAGGCACATTAAAAAGAGCATTGGTGTTTTAAAACATCATTCCTTCATCAGACCCACTGTGTGGGGAAAGAAACATTTACATTGCTGATAATTATGGCAACTACACTTAAGCCTTTTACCATGTTTGTCTTTCCATCTCTCAGACAGCTCGCTAGAGGATGAGAACCACGAGTCTGAGGGAATATCAGGACGTTCTACTACTCCTAAAGAGTTCAAAACCTTCTTTGATGAAAAAACTTTTGGTTCAGGTGAAGCAGGTGAGCAAAAACTCTAGATACAGCATGTTTGCAGAAGGGCTGTAGCTTCTGTTTCTGAGGAACGGTATTCGCCGTTCCTCAGAAACATCAGCTAGCCAAAGGCTGTTAAATGCAGGGGAAGATAGTTAAATTCCTTGAAGAATTCTCAGAAGTCAATATCCAGTTCCAATCATGGAGCTAGTAAGCACTTCCTTTCTAAAATCTTCCTGCTTCGTATGCTGGCTGCAGACAACAGTTCTCCACTGTGATTCAGGCAGAGCAGCAAAGCCAGATTGCTTGTTTTTTCAGATTGTGGCACTCGTCCTTTATTTGAGAAGAAAAAGGTAACAGACAAAAGTGAGAGGGAGCTGTTGGATTCCTACACAGGAAGAATTGTCAGTGGGGATGATGCAGAAGTTGGCAGCTCCCCCTGGTAAGTGTTGTCTTTGCATAGTCTTTGGGAATTGTGTCTTCCTTCTCTTCAACTCAAGCAGGTAAAAATAAAAGGGCTTTCCTATCCTAGGCAGCATGCACAAATTACAGATTCTAATCAAAGCTTCTCCAAGTGGTTGACAAAGCAGTACTAAAATAGCTGGAAACAAACTCACCTCTTGAATCAAGTATGCAACCATCAGAGAAAGTAAGTGTGTTGCGTGTTTCATCTTCGTGTTTTCCTCTTTCCAGCTCTGCTGGAACGAAACGGATGAGAAACTTCTTCAGGTGAAAGAAATGGGGTAGATGGCCTACTACAGAGGATATACATGTCCAGGGAAGACTCGTGCTATAGAGCTACTTACTCAGTTTTGTCAGTATAGAGCAATGCTGTTTCCTGCTCACTGCCAATTCTGCACTTTCTGCATGACACCAGGATCCATTTAGTCCTGCTAAGGGCTTCCTTCCTCCTCATGTCTCAGGCAGGTGATGCTCTACAAAAAGTCTCCTCAGGAGCTGCTGTGTGGTGCCAGCCTCATCAGTGACCGCTGGATCCTGACTGCTGCTCATTGTCTTTTTTATCCACCCTGGGACAAGAACTTAAGTACAAATGACATTTTGGTGCGGATTGGCAAGCACGTAAGAGCAAAGTAAGAGTCTGAATGAAGTGAGAAGGAACTAGACTTCTCTTGAAGTAAAGAGATACTTTGGAGTTGGGCTGGCATTCAGTATCCAAGGAAGTATTATAACTAATGTTACATGCCTCTCAATAACAGGATCTAATGGGGCTGTCATTTGCTGCTCTTGCTGATCCTGAAGGTTGAAGTGAAAGGGAGCAAGGAAGCCTGGGAAATCTCAAAGGGTGCTCCTATGTACAGACCGTGTTCTCTCAGAGGGTACAAAGCTGAGAGTATCATAAATTCCAGAAGACTCTCAGCTGCCACTGTACAGCGAGTTCTTTCCTTCATCACTATTTCAGATATGAAAAGAATAAAGAGAAGATTGCTCTGTTGGATAAAATCATCCTCCATCCCAAGTACAACTGGAAAGAGAACATGGACCGAGACATTGCACTCATGCACTTAAAGAGACCCATCAGCTTTGGTGACTACATCCATCCTGTCTGCCTGCCTACCAAAGAGGTCGTGCAGAGGTGAGGAGAAGAGAGACACAAAAAGATGACTTCTCAAGGCTATTTGCAGTAGGAGTGCCAAGCAGGAGGAAGCTGTTACAATATATTTATTATACTTGTGCTTCCTTCTACAGGCTGATGCTGGCAGGTTACAAAGGGAGGGTAACTGGTTGGGGAAACTTGAAAGAAACATGGGCCACTAACCCCTCCAACCTGCCCACAGTTCTGCAACAGGTCAATGTGCCCATTGTAGATCAAAGTACCTGCAAGGCATCTACCAGAGTCAAAGTCACTGACAACATGTTCTGTGCTGGTAAGTAACACTGGTGTCATAGACACAACTTGCCATGGAAGTCAAGGGCTCTGAGCTCCTGGTGTGACTCATGCAGCATTCTGATAAATTTGCAAATGTCCTCCACAAAGACTGACTTACCCATGATAAGAAGTCTCTCAGCTCTCAAAAAACATGAAAGCTGGAAAAACTTAAAGCTAGGAATAAAGTTTGCAACACCAACCTGTGTCAGGCACTAGTCTAATGGTACTATGTAGCAGCAGCAGCTGTGGGAGAACTAAGCACAAATAAAATTATCTTTTCACCAGTACACAGAGCAGTTCAGTGACTTCCTAAATTAAAGGCTGCACACCTTTTATCCTATCTACTAGCTTGTCTCAGTCTTTTGGAGCCCATTCATACTTATGGTCACAAATTTTGAAGGCTCCTACCTTCCTAAATCTCTTCTAGCATCATATCCTTTTTGAGCAAGAAGGGAAGTGGACACAAAATTCAAGTTACCAAGAGACTACGGATTTATGTACCAGTTTAATAGTTTGCGCTATATTCTTCATTTGTGCAGACTTTATCAGTTCCTACAAGCAAGTCTTGTAATTTTTGACTAAATTTGTGCTGCTTGCATCTAAACACATGTGATTGCTTGAGTTAGAATGGAAGCCAATTACACTAGTATGCTGAAAATACAGAGCTCTTATGGATTCTTTTTTTAGACAACATTCTATGAAATAGCTGAGATGCAGACATACAGAAAAAAATGCAGACACAGGTGATGGGAGAATGCAGAGATACTATTTAGTTCCTCAGGAAGGAACAAAATCCTCTTCATAGTGATACTTTAAGACAGCTGAGGAGAGGAAAAGCAGAACTTACAGTGACAGGAAGCTAAGAGTTGGGATAACAGTGTACCTCTATAGTAAATAGAAGAAGAGGAAACATGGATTATTACAAATAAGTTTCTAAGACAAGAAAAGCACAATAGCCCAAGCTACAGCTGTTGCACAGTGTCAGTGCAACTGACTATAACAGCAATTCTGATGAAAAAACAGGAATGAGAGCAGAGAGAGTAGATTCGAGAATGCTGCAAAGACAGATGCAAAGTTAGAATTTTTACATGTATGAAAAACAGAAGTCCAAGAATTGACAGAATCAGCAAACAATCTCATGGGTTCCAAAACATTTATGCCATTTATCTCAAAACTTTAAAGAAAACATGTCCAACACCAGCCACTCCCCTTACAGTCAAATGTCCATTTTTCTTGCCTGTAGGTTACACACCTGATGCATTAAAGAGAGGAGATGCCTGTGAAGGGGACAGTGGGGGACCTTTTGTAATGAAGGTATGTTCAACAAGTTCAAGCTTATAAGACACACAGAGATAGGTTTGTTCTATGCAAAACTTCATAGTCTAAAAAACAGCAGCAGAGTTGAGCCACCGCTGAGTGGCTGAAGCAAACCCAGCTCATGCCCAAGGGGAGCAATGAAGACGAATCCTCCAGTCATCCAGCCCCATTTCTATACTGGGCTCTCAGCATATTGGGAAATCACCTGCAGAAAACATGAGCGATGGCCAATTCTTAATTAGAGGTTTAAGAGTAGAGACAAAATTACTCCAACAAACTCTGTTGGAGATGCCATCTGAATCCCAAAGTAGCATCCATCATGAAACAGGCTGGGGCATATCCAAGGTTTAGATCTGAGAGGGCAACCAAGCTGCTAAACAATCCAGAGCACAAGGCTTATGAGGCATGGCTGAGGGAGCTGGGCTTGTTTAGCCTGGAGAAAAGAAAGCTATGGGGAGACCTCCTGAAAGGAGGTTGTAGCTAGGCACTCAGCCTCTTCTTCCTGTCAAGCAAAGGATGAAAGAAAATGCCCTCAAGCTGTGCCAAGGAAGGTTCAAGTTGGACATCAGGAGGAATTTCTTCACTGAAAGAGTGCATTTAGTGCTGTGGTTTAGTTAACATGGTGGTGTTTGGTCAAAGGTTAGACTTGATCTTGGAAGTCTTTTCCAACCTTAATGATTCTCTGATTCCGTCAAGGTCTCTTGGTCCTTGTGCCAATCCCATTTTTTCTTTACTTTAGAACCCAGATGACAACCGTTGGTATCAAGTGGGAATAGTTTCATGGGGAGAAGGCTGTGACCGAGATGGCAAATACGGATTTTACACCCATGTATTCCGCCTGAAAAAGTGGATACGAAAAATTGTCGAAAGTCATGGGCGATAGATGAAGCATTTACCTTGCCTGGTCTCAGTTTTGCTACAATGCTCCACTTTAAAACATAAGCATAGAAGACCCTGAAGTAAAACAAGTTATATCCTTACAACCTGACAACGGAAAGTCTTACCCCTTAAAAATAAAAGCTCTGAAACCCATCTTCTTCCTTTTATTCATGCTGAGTTTAGTTGTAGTTGGATCTAAGTCATGACAGTAGCCAGGAGTACCACAGCACTAGCTATACTGCTAATTACCTGTTGTGCTTCAAATAAATTCCCCTCCCTTCCATCAGCTATAATCAACAGATTTTGGACCTCACATAATAGCCTTGTCAGTCACAGCAAGCAAGATTATGCCCTCATTCACTATCCCTTTCCTCCATTCAAGACAACTAATATTCTGTTCTAGTTTTTGACCCATGTATGTACCAGAGATAACCACCCTACAGTACCTGTGGCATTACACAAAACACCAATGTCAAAAGTGAAGCAATTAGAAGCTGTTTTGATCAGACAAACATTGTTCTCAGCTACAACAGCTGGCAATAAATACCAGCACCACTGTGTGCAATTCATCCTACAAAGGAATACTGGCTTGAATACATTAAGCAGCACTTGCCAGTAAGTTCCTACACAGCAGGTGGTGCTGGGTCCTCATTGTGTATTTTCTACCTGCATAGCAAGATTCTGAAGGAAGCAATTCATGTTGTCACTGTCAAAGCCTGCAATGAAAACATCCTGCACTATACCTGTTTGCTTGTGTTATGAAGGCTGTTTAGGGTTCTCTCAAGAAACAAGCTTCAGTCTTTCATAAACTCGTCTTTAGCAGGAATTTGTGGACTACTGAGGACCCAGAAGTACAGCAGTAAACACAACTTCTTGACCACCCAATTTGTTCAGCTCAATTTGCTACTAAGCCAGTCGTGAGAGTTGAAAATTCTCCTTGCTCCCTATGGCACCATATTTCTAAACTTCTCACTCATAGTGCCATAATGTCACAGAAACAGGCAACAGTGAAGTTAGTTGTTCTAAAAAAAAAGTTACTGATCAAGTAGTGTCTGGCCACCTCCTTTCAGACAGCTCATTTGGAAACCAATTTGAAGCAGCCCAAATTGATTGCCCAAATAAAGCATTAAAATCAAGCTCTCAAAGAAATCTGAAGGAAAAAACCTCAATCTGAAGAAAAAAAAGCTCAAGTTTCATGACGGCTTAAAGTCATTGACAATCACAGACACTGAACACTGAAAATGTTTAGCCCTTCTAATGTTTAAATTTTAAGCCTCACCCCTTCACTACTATCAAATAATCTGTGACAAAAGAGAGGAACCAGGACCATACAGTTTCTGGAGAAAGTCACTGTTCATATTCACTTGTTACAAACAATACAGAGGAATAATTTTTAAAATTCAGTTTAATGTTATTTAAATATTGTCTGGGCTAAAGATTAGGCTTTATTAATTTATGTGCACAAGTTTTAGTTCAGAACTCCCAGGATATTGAGTCCAACCAAACACTACAAAGACACAGGGCAAAAACTCATTCATAAAAACAACTATATCTTCTGCTACTCAATTATTCCTGTATTTCACTTTTGATTCAGTTTCAAATTTAAAATAGTTTATGCAGGTTTGCAGGCATTGCTGTTTTAACATCCTGAGTTAATTAACAAATAGTTCTTCAGAATGTCTGCTGAATATGGTAAAGGAACATATGGATTAATTTAAATGTCATTAAGCTTCAGAGAGCAGCTAGTAATTGAGAGGTAGTGGCAGTAACTCTAGTGTAACTCTAGCCAACACAAACTATTCACAAACTGCCCCAGTTTAAGTGCACAAAACCACAGCACTTACCACTAAGGGCCAAACCTCCACTTGTAACAGAGCTCTGTTCCACAAGTGCGCACCCATTTCAGGTTATGAGAGGAGACTGTGACTACTAAATTGAGGCAATGGAGCAATGAATGGCATTGTATCAGTTAACACAGGATGGAGAACGCTCGTGATCACCTGCTATCAAAGTGTGCAAACTCACCATAAGCACCAAGCAGTATTATGTCAACTGCAACCCCAGCCTGGGGGTCCTGTGAAGGGAAGATTTCAGACATTTGCAGAAGCTCTGGCATGGTACTTGTTGTACAAGTACTAATTTAAAGCCATGTTTTTACTGTAATCAGGCAAGGCAGTTTCAGCAACGGCTCTTACGCTGAGACTGCTGGTCCACATAGCAAACAACAAAAGCAGCAGTTACATGGAACAGATTAAAATCTAGCATAGAAGTGCGTTATTTTAAGCCTGCCTGTCTAACTCCTCAATAATTCTGTTCTAGCTATGGAACAGATGTGCAATTTATGCTTCAAGACCAGTTTTCACATGGAAGTGCAGTAGTAAGGTGAAAATACATGACCTCCCTAGAAATGAAAGGGCTAGAAAGGATACATAGCGTGTGTGTCTTAATCTTCATTATTTGGAGCTTCTGAAAGAGGCTCTTGACTCATAAAAAAAAGAGAAGTGGCTACAACTTTTGCAGACTAGTTCCATTAGGTGTCTTTGTTACAATTTTGTAACTATCTGATGTTTAAGAGCAATAAGAATGTAGTGAGTGAGGTTTACCTGCATGAGGAACATTGCTTAACCAGATGAGTTCAGGATAAATGAGTCCACTGACCGTACACCACTGCTACTCTATTCCATATCAACAGCAGCAGGCTCCCTTCAAAGAAAGCTCCCTCAGATGGGACCACACAATCTGGGTAAAGGCATCACAAGGACTAGATAATTCAAAATAAGCATTTCAGCAAACTAAATATTTTCAAGTTACAGAAACATTCCAAAACAAAAAAGCAACTATATGAAAAATGTACTACTGCTCATAGAAGAGTGCAAAGTCTCAGGACTGCACCCACAGACAGTATATTTCCACTCATCTTCCTTACAGTGTATCCAAACCCCAAGGTTCATGTCAGCTTAGTTCAGTTTCTAGATGCCCAGTCACTAACATTCAGGAATAGAGAGCGACCTCTAACCAGCAGTTGCTGCTGTTCCTATTGAGGCTGGTATAGTTAATGCAAACTTTATTTACAAAAGACACTTAAATTAGTTACTTCATGCCATGTGTCCATACAGAATCAACAGTTCAAGGATTACATGGAGAAGAATTCACAAAATTAAAAGTGAAATCACTAAAGGTCTTCTAAGAGTTAAGAACTAGGAAAAGATTTTAAAGACAACTTTACAAATAAAAACCCCAAGTCATGAGAAACTAGTCTGAGCAAGAGGATGGTTGTTTACAGGTCTGTACACTAAAACTAATACACAGACAGCCTTCTATTGTCAAAGAGATGCTCATTGAGAAGCAGATTATGTACAAATACTTGTGCCACAATGACTCAACCCCCCAAAATCCACTGTAATATACATAAACCAGTTTGTATACATTAGGCCTAAATGAGGCCATTTAACTATGAAGACTTGTAGTTTAGTAAACTAAAGCTGAAGACAGCCCCGAGCAACAGCGATACCGTCTCTTTGCATCTCTATTTGCGACTGCTTTTTATTCTCTCCAATCTTTTTTTCAAGTCATCAATATTGGCTGCTGCAGAAGAGGGTGAAGCCAGGGTAGTTCCAATGCCAGAGGAATGAGTCTGATTGGAGTCCAGGTCCAGATGTTGGTACTGCTCCCGGGACTCACGCAGCTGGGAGAGCTTACTGTGAAGCATATCTGTAGAGGATGCAACTGTAGGGAGTGTTGGTTTAGAGAGCAGAGACGTCAGAGGGGGTCTGTCTTCCTGCTATGAGGAAGGAAGTAAAGTGTTAAGACATATAGTGGTAAAGGCCATATAAGAAGTGCAAATCATAATCAATGGCTTTTCATCTCTACAGAAAGCAATAAAAACAGAGGAAAGGGAAGGAGCACTACAACACAAGTGGATCTGGAGCAATAAAGTCAGTTGCTGTCAAAGTCAGAACCATGCAAAGCTAATTACAATACTCAATTCTTATCATCTGAGTAGTTAATGTTTAATTTCATGTCAACAGGGACACAAAGAAACTAGTCTTTCAAGATCAAAAAATTCGATGCAGACCAGAGTTTTACTGAGATAGACTGCCAGAGTCTTGAACAGTCTAAATTCTAACACAAGAGAAAAATCCCTGCTTATGTGCAGTATCAACAGACAATGAATTTTCTGGAATAATGAGAAGAGGAAACTTTAACTGACTGGCAAGACTGAACCTGTCAAAGATTTAAAGTGTCAATTCACTGGTTTTTTACCAATTGATATTTTCATCTGAGTTACTTACCTTGTTACTATCATCTAGGAAACATTTCCCCTCCTCAGAACTCTAAGCTGATACTCAAATTTGTGTCAAAGGTTAAAACAGTGATGCATCTGGATGACTATTCCTAGAGTGAACATCACTTCTCACGTGGCTGAATTCAAATTTCAGGAATTGGCACTAGATTCCTAACACAGACATCATGGAACTGTAAGAAATTTTGGTCCACATTTCCAGTACTAACCTCATTCAGCATTCCTGCATCTCAGTATCCATACACCCAAAATATATAAAACTTTGAAGTTTTAATTCAGCTCCCATGGTTGTTTTAGAGCAGAAAGTCTAGAATTTCCACATCCTTCATCTCTGAGAACAGCTGTTGTTTGAACCTTTCTGAGACTCAACTTCCCAGCAAGGAAAGATAATAAACTACAGGCCTGTAGAAACAACCTGCACATAACACCAGCGATGCAGACAGAATGGACTGAAATGTAAGCCTACTTGGCCAAGTCATGAGTTTAAAGCCATTTATACTAGGCATAGTGAGATGCAGTGAGTAGCTAGGACATGCATTATAAATGAAAGATCATAAATTCTGACTGGAATCTGCCTTCTGGCATTTGAATTCTTTAAAAAAAAAAGTGCAAATCAAGTGCCTCCCCAGGGGATTTACAAGTGTTGTCAAGTACAATACCTTTGCGTTGTCAAGGCCACAACGCTGCCTGAGGATTTTTAATCTTTCCAAGTAAACTGAAGGCCCCACTTCCTCCCCATTTGTGTTTCCTATAGATGAAGATACAGTGTGGGCAGACGCAGGAACACATGTTCCTTCCATCTGAGGAGAAATTCCTGGAAGATGAGGGGAAGGAAGGAAGAAAGTTTAAACGATTTAAAACATCAGAAAAGCGTAAACCTCTTGGTCAGTTTCTTGAAACAAGATGCAATGGATGAAGAATTAAACAACCTATTATTTGCATTTGCTAGTATAGATATATCTGGCCTTTTATTTTCTTGCAAAAGTGACAATTGAAAACCAAGAAAAGAAACAGAAATTTAAGGAGTAGCTGCAGAGCAGCTCTAGAAGTGCTGAAGAGAACAGTGCAGGGAGAGGAAGATGCTGATGTGCATCAGCAGTGACCACAGTGTCCAGTGGGAGAACTGAGCAACTGGCAAGGTGGGAAATACTTGGGAGTTGTCTGTCTCTTTCTAGTGTAGTTGTACTTTTGGGCTTACCACTGATTCTAACCCCTCTTTATCTCTCATTTGTGTAACTTGAAGCTTTTTATTCCAACTCAGTCTCAAAGAGTGATTTCTGGAATGCACATAACAAGGTTTTTAAAGCTTCTCTACCAAGAGACTAGAAAAGGAATTTACATAATGAAAAAAACTTTTCCATTATTAAAAGAATTGCAAATTCTAAGACTTAGCATGGACAAGGATTTGTTCTCACTAATTTTCGACAAGGGTGTTTAAAATAGATAAAAGGAGAATTAAGGTTAAGCATTTATACCTTACTCTAAATAAAGCACTGTTGCAATATGGAACAGCATGTTTCATTATACCAGACTTAAAGTAAGGGAAGAGAAAAAAAAAAAGACAACTGTGGCACATAAATTTGGTTTTGAAAACTGCTGAAATAATATTTCTCAGTTGTACAGACTATTATGATGAAAGGTAGAATTTTCTGTCCTACATAAGTGGACACATCTAGGAAGTTCTAAAAGAACCTCATATCATCCGCCTTCCTAAAGGAATCTAGAAGGAGCAGTAGTAGAAAAAGGCTCAAGTTTCACAGGACACTATGAAATTACTAAGAAATAAAAATTAGAGGTAGTTTTGCTATACTGTGTATCAGCTTTTACTGTCAGCTAATAATTTGTCACATTCCTTCCCTAATATTTCATTAAATACTCCTTTATATTTATCTGCAATGAAAAGTTTCAGCAACAGTTTTCCAGTAATTCATCCAATTAATCACAAATTCTGCAGAAACAGTTCATGTTATTTAAAATAAGCTTTCCAACTCCACAGAAAATAATACTAATAAAAAGCATCCTATATGTTTTTTACTAAAAAAGGTAAAAGAATAATCTGACAGCTGCTGCTGCTGTTTTAAACCAGCTTTACACCTTGCAGAACCAATTCTTGATATGAGACACATAAAACACAGGCTAATGTTCAATCCACACTACAGGATATGGATTAGAACCACATGTTTGCCAAGCCTTTCAGATGTTTTCTATATTTAGTGTAGTTATCACTTCTGTTATTGTAAAAAAAGAATGCATACTCCCTACAAGTTGTGCCTCCTCATGAAGCAACTCAAGCAGCAAGAAAATACACAGCTTGCTTCAGAAATCTATAAACATATACAAATACTATTTTCTACCAGGAGACATGTACCTGTTCTATCTCTGCTTCTCATAAACCAATCAGTTTTGCTACAACATGTACCTGTAGAAGTAGCAATGCGTCCTTTCCCTTCCCGTTCTGTCTCTATCAGTCGGAGGCCTCTTTCCACATAGCTTTGGAAAAACTGTGAGGAATTTTTCAGGAAAGGCTCAATGTCTGCATCAGAATATTTCTTTTTGTATTCATACAGTTCTGCCAGACCCTGGGAGGGAAGAGTTGCTATGTATTACTACAACTGTTGCATACACCATTCTAGTCTCTCTTTCTTGCAGGAAGGGGGCACTCACCTCCTTGGTGTTCTCTTTTGAGCCAATCTTCTTAAATATTTCTGCCAAAATATCATTGACTTTGGCTTTTGAAGCCTTTTCCTCCTAAATAAATAAACAAAAGGAGACTTTTAAAACAAAGTGAATAAAACCAAAAAGAAATCAGACAAATGCATGACACTCTCAGACCTGCTAGCTGGATACAGAGCTTCCAATATGAAGAAAACCTTGAAGTGATCAGATTCTACATAGCCACTTCATACACAGAATGTGAGTAAGTACATAATGAAGCTGTAGGACTCCTTCTGCGAAGTTAAGTGTTTAAAACCTGTTTTGGATACAGCTAACTTTTAGTAGATCAGATGGAGTACCATGCAGCATAAAACTTACACTGCACATTTGAATTTCCTGCAGAGTACTTCATCCTGGGATATGCACAGAATACTCAGGTAAACACACAACAAATTCCCAAAACAGCCATAAATTAAAATTGCGCTTTAGAAGAGTATTTCCAACATTAATTGCATGTTCAAAAGGGAGTTACTACTTGATATTCCACGAACACAAAATTAAGTTTGCTTCTTAAATAAATTGCTTTACACTCCCTTCCCCTGCCAACACATCTTCTCTACTTACTATGCGAGAAGCTCCTTTTTCTGTATCCTTATCAGCTTTTCCAGTCTGGTCCATAGAGTGTTTCATTACTCTACAAAGGTGAGCTTCTAACTCAGACTCATTTTTGTTGTCTATCATTGTTAAATGATCTAAGATCTAAAATGAGAAAAAGGGGAATTAAAAAAAAGGGGAAAAAAAAGCAAAGACTCTAAAGACTGCATAAACATCCAATCTAAAAATACATGAGTAGTGATTGCTCTGACCTTGGGCCCTTTCAGCTTGCACAGGGTGTGAAGCAGTGTCTTCAATGTCCTAATAGGGAATTCACTCTTACATTGCTTCAGCTTCTCTTTGGGAAAGACCTTCATGAAAATGTGGATATCCAGCAGAATCCGATCCAGATTGATGCTATTAATGGTTTCCGGAAGAAGACGCACCATTCTCCACAGACACTGGAACAAGAGGCTGACTTAAAGCAAGGCAACTCAAGAAAGAAGCACTTGATTATATAAGGAGAAGTTACACAATGCTATCACTGAGCCATTTCACTCTGCTAGCACATCATACAGGCATGCACTATGTCTGCTGCTTAAGCTATATTTGCACTGGTACGTACTTTCTCTTTGTAACTGGCTGTACAGAGTCCAGATCTTTCTTTAGAGCTGATACATAAGTGAGGTACTGATTTCTCTACATATAACAGGAGACTGAATGCTTTGTGTGAAGCAATTTCAGCAGATTATATATTCTGTGTACACCTACATACAGCACAAGCTCTTTAGGTTTAACCTCACTAAGAACGCCTGAGCTGTCTTTAAATCATACCAGTTATAAAAGGGTGTTGTATGGTAAGAAAAGATCATGCTCATGCTTTAAATGCAGACGTTTGCCTTTTCTGTCACCTGTCAATACAGATGACAGCATACAAGTCAGCTCCAGCCTGGCACTATTTGAATCCATAGTACAGTGTGGTGCTCAAGCAAACAAGCCCAGCAGGTGACTGTGCACCTCTGTATGGAGTTGTATTAGTGTACATAAGTTTCTGTAAACTATTAACAGGTGTTAAGCTCCCACCTAAAGTCCCTATATGTGACATCTAATAAGATCAGAATTACAGAAGTTATAAGAAATATTTCAAGTTATGGACACTAATTTTTTTTTAACTCCATCTGTTCTTTCCGGCAAGATGATTCAGATAAACCACGTAAGTTCAAAATCTCTACTACAGGCTCACCTTCATGACAAGTTCTGAAAACTTAGGAGAACTGGCTGTCGCTAGAAGACTGTCTTGCAGCAAGACAAGCAGAGCACTAGAAGGAATAAATTTATAAAGGTTACACAGAAAAAGTGCTATACACAAGAAAAAAAGATGCCAGCTCACCAGAGAATACCACACCAGAGACTGGGGCTAGTCCAGCAGTTGTGCAACAGCTCTTTCCTTCTTTCTTTCTAGTATGTTACAAGAATTTAAGAGACACTCTGATGAACTTCAAAGCACAAAGAATCACACTAAACTGGCTTGTTTAGCCTACCTCCAGTTGCGCAGTCAAATTCTGATCACAATCAGTGATAATTATTAGCTAGCTGAATGATTCTACAGACACCGGTCTTTGCTTACAAAATGACCAACAAACTCAGCCATTCAAGGAACAGAAGAGAACAGGTAAAGAAGAGCAGTAATTGTGCAGTTTTCATTTCTTACCTCAAGATGTTGGTCTGGTCAGACTTCTCCAGAACTTTCACTACCAAGAGGTTGACTGATCGGATGACCTGCTCACCCTCCTCAAGATCTTCAACCCGAGAATCCAGCATTAATGTAATAAGACCATGCATTAGGTCTTTAAGCACACCAGTGGACGCCTCTCGAGCCAGACTCTCTATCTGAAATAGCTACAGATTGAAGAAAGTGTTAGTTTTCCCTGCACATGACCCTTTAGTAGTATAGGGATTTCTCTAGACTCCAGTGTCAAACCATGACATCTCCATGTTTCCCACAAAAGTAAAAACAGTCAAAACACAACTATGAAGAAAGTTATTTCTAATGACTGACTTCTGAAAATACTCCGGCCACCAACTCAGCATTCAAAAGGTAAAGAATATTAAAAACAGAGCTTAATAGAAGTCTTGGTTGCTGTATTTTGCAGAAGCAGAGACCTTCTTCTCCTCCCCAAATTCTCGTTCCCCACCTACTCTCAAAAGGTGCATTGATGAGCAGTTGGCAACAAACCTTGGTAAGAAAGACCCAATAGTAAGCTAACCTAAGTACAGAACAGACATTCCATTCTCCTACAACTTCTGCACAGAAGTTACTTGCTCTTCACCTTATCTTTTACAGCAAAGCCTTACCGTGATCATGCTCCCAATAATACAGCTGTAAAGTCTGACAATCTCATCTTTGTCTAGCTTCTCATCTGCCATGTGTGTATTGTAGATTAACCGGAGCTGCATAAATGTGGCTATTAGGAATTGGTCAATGTGGCCAGACATAGCTTCTGCTTTGTCCTCCTGTTTGAGTACCTCATCAATCTAAGAATTAAAAACAAAATGCTCTAGTAAAGTCAACATAATGCAAACAGTGCAAATTAACAATAATTTAAATACTTTTCTGTAGGAAAGGTTTTGCCCTGACCAATCCATTTGCCAAGGCAGTTGTATTCTAAGCTTTCACCCAAAATCAGTAGCTAGAGACTTGTATTGCTAATCCAAACACAATCAATTACTGGTATTTTAGAGAACTGCAATCCTACCCTGTACAAAAATTAAAACACCAACAGCTGCATTATAGATTCTGGAATTTACAGCTTTATGAAATCTTCTAGACAAAAAAACTTCTAAGTAGTTAAAGCCATCCTAAACCCATGCAAAAACTATGGGACAAGACAATCCTTTTACTAAGGATCTCTCAAACAGTTTGAATTTAAAAGTCAAGTCTCACCGACTAACTGGCTTTTACAAACTCATAGCACAAATAATTTGACAAAACCAAAAATACAGCACAGAAGCACTAATAAAAAAGCATTATGTTTATTCTACATCTTTCAAGTGGAATTTCTACTGCTAAAGCGAGTCAGATGGCCCCTGTGCACTTAGTTTTGTCATCAGGGAGATTCTGAGCAGAGCCCACGTCACCTGACATGATTGCTCCACCACAGTGCAACTCATCACCCTCGCAGGCAAAGTCTGGTATGGTGTGATTAGTTGCTACCTTAATTCACTTACCTGTGTCAGAGCCTGGATGCTTGTATTTATATCACCACTGGCTACTTGGGAAATGACAAAGTTGATAGTAGAAGCAGTGTTACTGTGCATGTCATCAAAGTGCGGGGACACTGCACGGATTCTAAAGGGTTGAAAACAGGATTCATTACTTTTTGGGGAGCTACTTTAATATACATTTAAGTGCTGTATTTCAATGATGATTTAGAGACAAGGGAAAAGGATCTCATTCTTCACTGAGGATTCTCAAAGAAGGAATCATTCCTTTTACCATGTCTACTGCACTATTTGTAAAGACATTAATGATGCATCTCTTCAAATTAGCTGACATTACCCTCTTATGAAAACAAGTCTGAATGTAGAAACTAGCACTATCAATTCACCTTCTCAAAATACTTTTCAGGCAGCCCTGCTGATTTCACTTAGGAGTTAAAACTAAACTCACTTGGGCTCAGGAATCAAGACTGGCTCAAAGATGTCATCTAGTTTGTGCTGTACAAGTGCTGGCATCTCACATCTGACGGTTCCATTGTCATTTTCAATTTCATCAAGATCCAGCTGAAATTCCCGTGGAACTGTATGTGTTGTCTCAGAATGGCTGCCCATGTTGCGATTTTGGCTACAGAAACCAGAAGAGAGTTTTAGTTTATTATAGATACAGTGTTTATTATACATAGACAAGAGGCAAGAGTATTAGCACTAGCATCCACTGGTAGCCCTAAAGCTTTCATACTAGCACAGGTTTTGCAGTTTGGATTACATTCAAGCCCCTTAACTCCCTCTGCCTTTCCCCTAGTCCTTAGTAAAACAAACTTCTGTAGGCCAGAAGAGCAGCTGCTACTCACTTGCCCTCCTAGTTCCTCTTGTAAACCACAAGATGCCCTGTACCTGTGCCAGGTATGCATTGTTTGAAATAACTAGCATAGTTTACAGTACTTTTAAAGGAATATAACTTTAAAGTTTGAGTGGCTTTTTTTGCCTTTGTTTTTTTAAAAAATGGACAGGATACCCATCTACAGAGCAACCTCACAAGCTCCTCTGAATTGAAGACTCACAGCATCCCCACATGACCTATGCTGCGTATCAGATTTTTCAGGGAAATATTTTAATACAGAGTTCTCAGCACACACTTTTATTCCAAAATAATAAGCAGGTAGCAAGGAATAGTTTCTGAGCTTTTTGTTTTGGGTACTGTTGCCCCAGGCTCTACAATTCACACATGCTTATCCATGTCTGTGCTTTATGTCTAACGCAACTAGAACATGGTCCAACAAATAGCAAGTTTAATGCAACACATTGAAAGTTCTCCCAATATTTTGAACAGTTGCTTAATGTGGAAGTGCCATGTCTGTCTGCAGCCTGATCTACAGTCACCTTGGCAGAAACCTGTATTTCTGTTTTCTTTCTTTTCTTTAATTCAGAGACCTGTAAATAACCTAGAACTAGCCATGGCAAACCTGTTACCCTCAGGAAGGGATGGCTAGGATAGAAACTGAAAGATACAAGAGCCTTGCTACCAAGGAGTTAGTGGGCAGTACTTACATCCTATAAGTGCGATACATAATTCTGTCCATGGAGAAGCAGTGAAAAAAGGCACAAGACCATTTAGAAAGATTTCAAGACAGACAAGACAAAATAATTTCAGACATTTAGATTTATATTATTTGGCCATTTTTCACAACATGCAAAGATGATGATACAAGAACTAAAGTGACATTGTCAGACATATTAGCACATACACTATGCAGGCTAGGGACCATAACGTAACATTACATACTTGAGTTTGGAGGACATGTCCTCAGCTTGTCCCTTGCGCATCATGCTGGCATTGGCGCTGATGTTCTGAGTACGCTGAGGTTTCTCCTCTGCCTGTCTCACGGGAGCAGAAGAGGGTCTCTTGGCTGAACGCTTTATTCTTTCCTCCAGCATGCTCATGTCTTTCTCTGAAAGCTGTAACACACAATGCTTTCACTCATCCTGAGCTCTATGGGTTTTACAAATCCCAGTCACCTACAGAATTCACGCCATATTTATTAGTGCAGACTGAAGCTCTCTAATACGAAGGTGGGAACTGTCAATGCTACCTCCTAGCAGAAAGCTCACCAGGACACACTGGATTGTCAGGTGCTACTTGAAGAACTAATTAACCCATGCTGACAAGCTGTAAATACAGAATACACCTATTTCTAGCCCACATAACTTTGAAGAAACAGTTAATCTTGAATTCAAACTATAGTACTATCCGGTGTTTGTAACTGTTGCATGTGTTGCTGCAAAAACCCCAAACAATAACAAAAAACCCACCCACCTTTCTATATTCCCTATTAGCAGACCAGGCAGTGCTTGAACACTCTAGACCCTGCCACAGAAGCCAGAGTTCTTCTGACAGTTGTCCTGTTCAATGTACTCATAATTCAATATGAACACCAGATCAGGTAATTTAATGCTCCAACTCAGACAGTGAAAGGATGCGTATTTACCTGCTTATCTACCAGACTGAAGACTACCAATAACTCCATTTGAACAAAAGTAGGCATTACAATTTCATGAGAAGTACTCTCCAGCATCCCTATGATTTAGAAACCTTTCTGAGAACCCATATAGATGGACCATATGGAAGTTCAGAAAGTCATGGTTAGAAAGGGCTGAATTGTTCAGGTGCTACAGTTTTTCCTTTAGCTTGAAAATTCAAAAGCAAAGGGTCTATGTAAAACTGAGGAAGAAGCAGACTGCACTCTGAACAACAGTTAAATAGCATGGAAATCTAAAATGTTAATGAAAATGCAACATTAATTCTCATGGGAACAGTGATCAGAGAAAATAAGAGTCACATTAAATTTCAACTTTTCAAGAAGCTGGAAGTTTAAAAAAAAAAAAGCAGGGCAGCCTTCCTTCCCCTGCGTGTCATAGTCTATAAAATACGCATCCAATAGCTTATATGCCCTATGGCATATCCTATGGCACGTGACACAACACAACAAAGCTGCAAAGGCATTAAAATATCTATCACATTCCAATCAGTTTTAATGCTGCTAGAAACATTACTAAGACCATATCCAGAGAACAGAAATGTAAATAATGATCTAACTGCTCTTGATTCAGATTAGAATTCAGTATATTTAATCTGATATCCACAGTAATTATAAACACAGTAAACTAGCTTTCCATTGCTGGTCACTGGAAACTGAGTTTTGCCACCTTTAATTTTTACTGCATTTTAGACGATAATGGCTACGTATGATTTTCAGAGAGCAAAACAGCAGCAATACAAGCAATACAAAGCAACATACTACTGACACTTTAAAAATGAAATGCAGTAAGATAAAGCAAGTAAGCCAAACTTACCAGACTTCAACTGCAAAGCAACTGGATAAATTTGGCATAAAAAAAAAAAGCTGAGAACTTAATGGAGCCCCAACAACTAGCCTTTTTTGGCCAAATAAGTTATCCAAATATTCTAAATCAGATATCTTACTTGTACAGTTGACTATAACTCAAGTTATTCTTTATAAACAATTTAATTCCCATGAAGGTCAGTATTTTTCTCTTTTTTTTTTTCCAGTTTTCTTTTCTATTCATGCACATCCAGGTTATATACACCTCTCTTACTAGAGACAAGCTGAGAGTTGGGGTTGGGAGAATGCTGAAAAGAAGGCTCTGGGGAGACCTCATTGCAATCTTCCAGCACCTAAAAGGGGCCTACAAGGAAGCTGGAGAGGGACTTTTAACAAGAGCATGCAGTGATAGAAAAGTGGTAATTACTTTAAAATGAAAGAACCTAAATTTAGATTGGATTAGGAACTCTTGACTGTGACAATGACTGAGGCAATGAAACAGGATACCCAGCCCCTGGAAGTGTTCAAGTGTCTCTACCCATGGCAGGGCATTTTTAGGTCCCTTCCCAAACCATTCTATGATTTCATATATTCTACAATCTGGGATTAACCAAATAGTCATCAGACAATCTAAGATGCAGTAAGTTATTTTCACAACTACAAAATGCTCTTGACGCCAACAGCAAGGTGTACCATGACCAATCACAAGCAAAACAGTGCTAATCCCCTACAAAAGTGTAAGGACTTGAAGAAAAAGCAAACCACCAAACCCCAAACAAAAAAATCCCGAACAAACAATCCCACAAACCAAACCAAGCACAGCAGCCTAACCCCAAATCCCCCATAAACTTATTTGCAGTTATACTGACATTTCCAATCAGCTTGAACACTTGGTCGCCGTGGACGTTGTAGACAGTCACGATGGTGTTCAGTGCAGCGTTGCGCACAGTGTTGTCCCGGTCACCAATGTGAGTTGCCATTTCTTTTAAGGCTTTCCCTGGAGTTGGCTGGCATACATTCATACCATATGATTCAACCAGACAACCAAGCTCTTCCAAGCATTCTAAAAGAAGAAGATAACATATGCACATTCAGCTTTAAAGCTGCTGAGAAGAGAGCCCTCCCAATTCCTGTGTTGCTTACACAACTTGGAACATTCACTGTAGAGAACTGCCAATCACAAAGCTGATGATAGATATACTCCAGGTGATTTATGGGATCAATAGTAAGCTACAGCAGACTACTTCACAGATAGTATCGAAAAGCCGTCAGTCAACCCTTCTACACTCCAAGTATTTCCCATAGCCATGTATGAGCAGTGTTACAGTTAACATCACATTCAGGTACAGTTGAGAGCTTGCAATACTATATTATGTATAGAACTTAACTTTCTGCTTATACCAGGATAAGTTATTTTCCAAGTGACCAGAAAGTTGTTTGAACTACAAATGACACAACTTTATTATAGACGTTACTTGTGGTGAGACAGATGTACAGTGTAGAGACATTCCTTGATCAGATTAACTGAGTCCCCTCGTGAGTAGGAAAAGAGTATTGTCATCATTCTGCCCAGCACTGTTTCAACTAAGAAAACAAGCCTACTCAAGGGACTCATAATACTCATAGCAACTAAGGAGACTACTTGTCTTTGGAAGGTACAAAGACACCAAAAAATAAAAAGCAGTATGATACTACTTGAAAATCTGATCCTTTAAACACTTACAAACATCTGCATAAAATGCCATGTGCCCGCAAATCTCACATCCCACCCAACATTCTTATGCTGGGTTTTTCAAGATGCAAGCCAAAGCAATTTCTAGTACTTTGCACATGTGCAGATCAAAAGGCCATTTCCCACCTGCACGTTGTTTGGAGTTCTTTGATTTTGTCCCCTCCATGATAAAAGGGAACATCTTGCTGGCTGGATAGATGAGACACATTCTGTTCAGAATGGCACGTACATCCTTACGGATGACATCTTTCGGTTCTCCTACCTAATGGAAAATTAATGAAAAGAAAATGAAAAAGAATGGAAGAAACACATAATATTTTATACAGTCTCATGATACTTTTGACTATTCTAAATAGTCTTAGTTAAGCCAGAATCATTCTCAAGGCAAAATCTCTTTTTTGTCAATGGTTTTTAAAGGAAAATACGCAATATAGAATCAAATAACGATGAGAAAAGACAATCCTAACATCGTCGAGCCAAACTGTTAAACCAACACTGCCAAATCTACCACTAAATCGTGTCCCCAAGTGTCACATCTACATGTCTTCTAAATACTTCCAGTGATGGAGACTAAACCTCTTCCCTGGGCAACCTATTTCAGTGATTGACAACCCATTCAGTAAAGAATTTTTTCAGAATATCCAATGTAAGCCTCCCCTAGGACAACTTGTGGCCTTTTGCTCTCATATTCACTTGTTACTTGACAAGACAATACCAACACCCCCCTCACTACAACCTCCTTTCAGGGAGTTATAAAGAGCACTAAGATCTCCCTTGAGCCTCCTTTTCTCCAGGTTAAAAAAACACAGCCTGTTGAATCTCACACAAGCCACCAACTGGATTTAACTCCATTCACAATACATTTCGAATGAACATCTTGCAGTGTTTGATGGTATTCTGCCATATTTCTCATGAAAAATAACATCAGTTCCTGTAAAACAAACTGTACCTTTAGGATAAGATATGGGATGAAAGAGGATGCTTCATTTTCGGTGAGGTGATACTCTTCTTGACTCAGCATATTGAAAAGCAATTTAAGGTATTCAAGTGCTTTCATCAAAACACTTGTGTTGGTATCGAAGAACCGCAGGGTAAGCCATTTTAGGATCAAATCCAGGCAGCTGATGACTCCATCTTTTTCACTCTCCAAGTGCTTGAAGTAAGTAAAAAAAAAAAAGTTACGTAAATGAAACACACATATACACTGTTCAACAAGAAAACAAACTAAGCTAAGCCATGTCTGGTAAAATAATCTACATTTATTGGTAGATTCTTAGAACCATAGATACTCACTTCTAACTTATATGGCTTTCTGAATTCTAAGAGAAGTCTCTGATGAGGAAATTTTCCCTTCTCCCGAGAAACAGTATTAATACTAACCTCATCATACCTCTGAAAGTTACTTCCTATGTATGTTTAGATTTCAACTACACAGAACAATGACCCCTGGTTCCTCCGAGAATTTCTATTTGATTTTAATTCAAGCAGTATCTTTCATACCAGAAAGTGATTCTATCAGCCTCATCTTCTACCACAGATGCAAACTCACCTCAATCATAACAGTCAGTGCTTTGTTGTGGTGCTGGAAGTCTGCATGAAACATCTCATCCTGTAGCCATTTGGCCACACAAGTGGACATCTGAGTTTTTAGCTGTTCAATATATTCATCACGGGGAGTAGTGAAATTCCACTTTAATACCTGTAAAAGGCAGCATTTAGAACTCACAGCAAGCAATACCTTTTCTTCCTGACAGATGATGCTCATTGAACATCTTTTAATTCTGCTTTAGAATATGTTTTCAAAGCCGCCTTATTGACAATAAGTAATGAAAAATCAGTGGTGTTTGCTCGCCTTCTTTTCTACATGACAAATTTTCTTCATATGGACTGGTTATCCATATGCCATTATCTTAATAATTATCACTTAAAGTCACTGTTTTTAAGCTCCAGACAGGCCTACCTACTAGCAAGTTACAAATAACATGCATATTTCCAGTAACAGAATTTTCCCTATAAATTGCTAAGTGGGGCTGCTCAAAATAAGTATATTAAAGCATTTGCAATGTAGCCTAGAACTCTGACATTGTACCTGAAAACAATTGACTAAGCTTAAAGATACTTCACAAGGTGAAAAATTTAAAAAGGCCTTTCATTTTTATGAAAGTGTATAAACGCACAAAATTTGAAAATCAGAAAAGAAACACCACAGTAAGCCCACTATTGATGTATGAAATTCAACTCAAGAATCAGACTCCAAGAGATGGACAGTGGCTAACACATGCCACAGTATGTTTAATTCTAAATTAAAAACTAAAGAATGCGTTAAAAGCCTCCACTTCAAAACTTGTGAACACATTCCGATTTTTCTCACCTTCAGAGCTTTCTCTTCTCTCATCCTCTGTTCCTTCCCATTTGGAACAATGATAAAAATAGGGCCTGATTTATCATCGTCTTCCTTCAGATTCGGCTTGCTTAGCACCTTCTTTCCCTGTACACCCTGAAAGAAGCAAGGTATTAGCAGGCAACACAAGCCATGTATATGCCTCAGTCCCAGCAACTGCAAGCGGTAGATACTTGCCACCCTCATGCTGCCTAAGTGTACAAGAGCCAGAGAGAAGCTGAAAGAAAAATGTAGATTAGAAGTTTAAAAGTATGTGCTCAGCTGCTGTGGAAGCAATGCCCATGACAGTGTGCACAGCAGTACCCTGTGAATTACGACACATCACTCTCAACCAGTGTGCTAGTCACCCACACACATCCCTAAAAGCCAACGTGGTACCTGTTTGATAGGCTGGCTCTTTGTCAGACTTGAACCGCCCTTGCTGAGGCTTGTATTAGCTTTGTTACCCTTGGACATATTGCTATTGACATCTGATTGCTGTAAATAAGCCATAGAAAAGTCTTTGCTGTGAATGTGTTAAAAGGTTTGGAATGGAAACTCTTAAGTGTAAACAGCTGTCTGTCAACAAAGGTCTTAACTCTACCAGCAGAGTTCTGGCAGAACACTGCATTGACTTCAGCAAACCTACAGCATCCTTCAAGGTTTGTTCTGCTCATTTTTACCATGAATATTGACCTACATCAAATGTTCTTGTTACAGCACTACTTCAGACAATGGAGACAACAAGACTGCAGAACAATTTGCATTATTTTTAGTTATACACAATCTTTACTATTAACAGCAAAAAAAAAAAAACCCACTGTAACACAAAACAACAGAAAAACCTAACCAAAAATTGAGTGTAATCAGTTGAGATTATGTCATGGTTACGGGGGTGTACTCAAACCACTACAGATTATTATATTTTTAAGCATACTCCTTCCCTTTTTGCACTTTTGACTGAGACCTTCTTAACCTTCATACTGTAAGGCAGAGATTAAGTTCTTTTGATACATGGGTTCAAAATTAACATTCAAGTGTAACATTGGACCTGGAATGGTAAGAAGTGAATTCTCAATAGCACAAAATCAAAGAGGCCAAGAAAATTTAGAAGAGACTGAGCTGCTCACAAGACTGATTTTTGACAATATGGACTTTAGGAATTAAATAGGTAATGACAAAAGCAGTGATCAGGTAAATGATATGGGAATGTCTGTCATTTCAGAGTTCAGACAAACATGAAGATTTTTAATAAAAGTTGTCCATAGCAGGGACTACACTCTTCTATCTATAACCCATCAACAAACCACAGCCACTAACTTCATAAAACTGATTTTACACAAAAGTCAATCAACATACCTTAGTTTTAGAGGAAAGTCCTCCTGCTTTGGCTTTTTTGAGATCAGGCTTGGATTCCATGGTATTAGACCCCAAATCATCAGCAAATGCTAGAGAAACAATAGACCATTTAAAGTTATCTGGAAACCCATTTTAGGTTATCAATTTTCTGTTCTTAGGACATAAGAAAAACTGTTTGTGGATACAATATGCTTAATCACACATATGTCTGAGGATTTTAAACCCACTGAAGAAGTCCCTTAAATTCCATGTTAGCATACAAAGTTTTCCTAGTTAGGATCATGGTATATGAGCCAATTTGTCATTTTTCAGAACAATTAAAAATGCAGACATATATACTGTGCAGGCTAATGTCTAGAGCTGCAGTTGCACCTGGCTTGAGCAGGCAAGCTAGCCCCAGCAGCTTGATACTTCAAATCAATTGCCCCTTAATCCCATCACACAAGCATTCTGGCAGTCCCACAGTGAATTACACTGAGGAAAAAGTCCAGATAAAAAAATAATGTGAAAATATTTTTTAAAAATATAATATTAAAATCAGATTAGTATTAGAAAAAAACTCCCCCTTTAGCCCAACTTGGTTTTAGTTTCAATACCAAGCAGATATTTTCAAGTTTTCAAATAGCAGCTGACAGATGGTTGTGTGGAAAGGAAACACCCTCCTACATTGGAAGCTGATTAAAATGCAAGAAAGACCAGAACCCTAACTATGCTGAACACCTCTTCTCCAGTAAAGTATGTTCATTCCTCTGGCATATCAAAAAGCTTAGAAATCCACCATTTTCTCAGCCATTTCCCAAAATGTCAGAGAGATTACCTGATGCAGGTTGGAATTTGGCTGGAGCTGCTCCTCCTACCACTCTGGAAGATGCTTTAGCAAGAGGAGCTGGTTTGGCTGGCATGTTGGCTTTGGCTTTCTCAAGCATGGCCAGCACCTGGTCTTTGGAAGTTGGCTAGAGAACAAAAAGTGCAAAAAAGAAGCAATAAATTTAGTAATGTCTATCACTAATCTTTCCAATACACACTACAGACAACAAAAACAAAGTTAGTTTTAAACACGCTCTATTAAGCATCTCGGAGGATGCTCACCTTAAAACATCACTGTTCTCAGATACTTTTGTTCTGAGTTAAAACATCTCTTGTTAAAGTTTCTTCTACAAGATCTATGGGAAATATGTAAACCAGCAATGTGTTCTAGGAGAGTGGTCTTTGGATGTCAACAGAGTGCCTACTCACCACTCAGGGGTCCATAAGCCAAACCTAACTGCTAGAAATCATGTTAAAGTATGAGTACAAAGGCATAGAGTGGGACAGGAACTGGTATGGAAGCTAGCTGGAAGTAGAGTTTTTTCAGAAGAAAAGCGGTGTGAATAAATATCCAGCTCTTGAAGTAAGAAGCCTGTAATGGCAGTAATCATTTCTGAAGCAGAGAAAGCTCTAGCTCACAGCTCCTGATACTATTTTTAGTCTCCCTGAAAATACTCAATGCAGACAAGCTTGCATGACTCAAGACAGCATGTCATGAGACTGTGAATAGGACTTAATATTCACTCATTCAAGACCACATGATCTAATCTTTGTAACACAAGTACCTTCAGCTTGCCAGTGGCTTTTGCCATCTTCTCAAAGCCAAGATGCATCATGAAGAACGGCAAGGCATCCTGTGCCTTTTTGCGCACATCCCCATTTCGATCTTCAAGGCAGGAGTACAGGTGAGGCACACACAAGAGTAGGTCAGAAGGAACAGAACGGAGGGCAGGCAACTTCTCAGCCAGCCAACCAAGAAGCTGAAAAAAGTTTTAAAATAAAAGCTTTTAAAGGAGTGTTCACAGTGCTGTGTCAGGCCATGAGAGCCTGAATAGTAGTCCTTCACATACCATTACATTCTACAATGTAAGTAGGAAAAACCCACCCAAACATTTTTCAGACAAATATTCTTGAACAATGTCAATTTTCATATCAGCAACTACAAAAATTAGAAGTTAAATACAGCATATTAACACACAACTATCTTAAAACTTTAAGCCTGGTCTCTTTGCAGGCTGTTTCTTCCTTTCGAAAGGAACAGAATTACAGCCGCTCTTTTTAATGTCTGCAGTTCTGTTCCGTGGTGAATTTGAGGGAACACACGCTAGCTCTTAAAACACTAATCAAAACAGACAGAAGTTTAATTTTAGAGCCACTGAAGTCTAAATGACAACTATAATTCAGGAAGAAAGCTTGTTATTAGCCTTATAAGGCTAATAACATTTACCAATTTTATGTCAGAACAAATACACAGCTACTTGTTTTCCCATATAATGGTAGCATTGTGTCATTTCAGTCTGCATAAAGAGTCCATAGTACATAAGGTTATTTTGATTTGACACACATAAGTTTACTTGATAGAAGCCTACCTCTTGTCTTAGGAAAGGATTTTCTTTTTTGAGCTCTTCTGACAGGTCTTCCCCTTCCAACCACTCTTTCATGCCAGTTTGCTCGGCCCAGGCATTCACAGTAGCCAGTGCAGCAGCACGAACGTTATTCTGCAGCAAGAACAAGATTTAAAAAGAATAAACCTAAACAGGGGTCAGAAGATTACGGCAGAAGAAGCAATAGTCATCCTTCCTATGAAAGTAAAAAGCTTCCACATCACGGGCTTTGAAGTCTCTCTTTTTATTTGCAGCTTGAGAAGTCTAAGATTCAGAAGAATTTAGTTTCAGTGGTGATATCAGCTGCAGCAACCTCCAAATCAGACATTATACTTATCTACCATAATTTTTTAAAAATAAGTTTAATAAAGAGGGTGAAAGGGCATCTCTAAAATTACTTTTACATGCTACCATTCATTGATGACAGTTCTGGGAGTCTAACTCTCAAAGAAGCTAAAAAATAATGTTGGTGACTTATATAGTGCTTAAAATAGACTGCACATTCATAAATCAAGGCAAGTGGATTATGGAGCTGCTATTAGGGCACTCTCATTTAGGATACACATGAGCAAAATCAGGAATAAGGGAGCTCATGACTCCTACCAACTTCCATCTTAAGTGTTTTTTTCCAAGTAAAATTTAGAACAGCACCCTTTTTTGAAGCAGCTATATGAAGTTATGAGAAGCCAGATGGAATATTTAACAACCATGGTTCTTTAAAACGTTATCAGTCTAGACATGACTACACATACAACCCTCTCCTGCAGGCTGAATTTATGAGGAAAGCTAATAATGTAGCAGACTCATTTAGTTACATATGAACCATACTAAATGCAGAAGTAACATCCAGGCATATATGCAGACAAGAAGTCAGCACCCTTGCTTTACCAACTTCTCCCATCTTCTATCTCATTGAGGAAAAGAAACAAATCACGTGCTGCATATAAACATATGCTCATCAGTCTCTCTCACAAGGCCTTGGTTCCCATCACCTAAATTCAATTGGTCTTCACTCATACTTCAAGCTGATTATTTTCCTCAACTCTCCAGTGGGCCCACTATAAACATACTGAAGTAAGACCCAAAATGGACCATCCTCATCTTCAAAAACTTGACAAATTTGACAAACTAGTTAAATCTTGCACTTTCAGTACTTAAAAAAATTACCACTCTAAGAGTGTTCAAATGAGCATACCATCTTCTGTCAGCATTATAGTGCCTACAAGTTATGTCAGTATTATGCATTTTACTAACGGTGTAAATTAATGACAATTGGTCTTATCCTTAAACCACTTACTTGCAACTCTCCTACCAGTCTGGGGCTCTGAGCAACCTGTTCTAGTGGAAAGTGTCCCTGCCTATGGCAGTGGGGTTGGAACTAGATGGTCTGTAGGGTTCCCTTCCAACCTAGAAAGTCTTATGACTCTACAAAAGGAGCTTGCTGTTACCTTAGGATAATTGCTGAGTTAAATGAAGAATTTAACAGCCACAAAGTCTCAGATCTTGAAGACTCTTAAAGATAAAACAATTTGAACCAGGAGATTTTTATCTAGCCCTAGAACCAGTCCAAGTCCTTCCACTGTTTGGGACAGGTAGATCCAACTTCTGCTCTTTTTCCTACTCACATTCCAAGCAGAGACAGCTGAAGTATGCCATCTTTCATAATTGCCCATGACTTCTGGCACAAGATATTGGCACCTTCCCAAGCCTCCTTACCCACTGCTTCAAATAGCTCTTTCCCATGGTCCTAAGCTTGATTTTGACACAGCATCCTGGCAAACTCAACACTGAAGTTATTTACACAAGCTTCAGTGTCAGTTGTGAATGTCCTAGGTCTACCTACAGTTCAAAGGTCTCCTACACAAAGACAACAACAATGTATACTGGAATCCATAGTGATACAGTAAAAATTCTACAAGAAACTCTACCAAGCAAACCTGTTCAGTGCCTAAAATACTGTACTTTCAGCAGCAGAAATATGCATATAGTCACCACATTCATTTAAAAGCCAGATTGTTTCACTGGGTTTAGTTACAAGGAGGAAATACATCTAAATATATATTCAGGCTCATATTTATACTTGAATATTAAGTTGTTATTTAGGCAAGAACTTCTTTAAAAAAATTGGTAAGCTTCCAAGGAAGTTTTAACTACCAACTACCTTTCAGGCATAGCTTAGATACACAAAAAGCAAAGAGATCTTGACCTTTGTCCTACCTTACTATCTCCTAGGACTGTAATGACAGGAATCCCCAAATTTTTCACATACTGTTTGATATTGGGGCCCATTGCTGTTGCTAGTTGCTGAAGAATGCTCAGTGTTTGTTGCACCTGCACATAAGGAAAAAGACGGTTTTAAATAAAACAGCGTTTCAAGCATTTGTGCAAAAACTCACAGTTATATACAGAGAAAAGAGACACTGGTATATATTAAGCTTTTACTTTAGAATGCCTGATCAATGAAACCTATTCCAGCCTTCAAATTCATCACACTGAAAAACAAAAAATACTTCCATATTCTGAGCAAATTAAATTTCAAGCAAAAATATTGTCAAACAAGGGACAATTCACTTTTGTCACAAATGAAGCAATTAGTCAAATGCTTTTAAGATCTCCTTATACTACATTCAGAGTAAATGTAGTTCTTCCTTTCTTTAGAAGTATTTTTAAATGAAAGAAAAAAGGCAAATATTTATTAAAGTAGGCAAATATACGATTTGGAAACACACAGTTCACTATTTTCCAACTGTTGATTGAATGACATTGAAAGAGACCACACAGTAATAAGCAAGGCATAGAAATCATAACTACCTTAAGTTTTAAGTTGGAAACAACTGAAACAGGATTTTGAAAAACATACCAAGATTTTATTGGAGTCATTGAGTCGACCCTTCAGAGCAGCTGGAAGTTCTCCTATGTTTGGCTGTATGAACTTTGCTTCATTTATTATGCTTGTCACTTCATCTAGACCTTCCTTTCTGATCTTCCAATTTTTATCCCCAATCTTAGATACTAGTTCTGCTGTGATCTTATCACTTCAAAAGAAAGACAACAGGTAAAGTGCCCATTTACTTAGTAATATCTCTATTAGTATTTGAGTGCTTTAACACCATAGATTTCTGCTTAGAAAGCATTTATAAACGCAAAGTTTTGAATTGCAGTGGCAGTGTACCTTCTGATGTCAGAATCCAAACCTACCCAATATCTGTTCTTGGCAAGAGATCCACAACATCATTCCCAACCTCCTCCTGTTCTTCTTCTTCACCATCATCCCCACCTCCCACACTGTGCCTGGAAATGCCACGAGTTGGAGCTGGTGCTGTCTGTCCTTGCATCTGCAAGCAACACAAAATCAGAAACAACAATTTTACAATTTTTCATTTGACATTAAAAATAAAACCACTTGTATGATATGAATGCACTGGCTCAGGAGAGCAGACTTCTAAACCATTACACTAGTCAAACAAACCCAGGAACTTTTAAAGTTCATAATGAAAAAAATTACTATTGAGATAGCTACACATAATGAATTTGCAGCCTTTGTGCACCATCTTAAGCATCTGGTTCAATTACAAGCCCAAGGGTTAGACCATAACATTACTACAAACTCCAGCTACTGAAGTTTCAAAGTAGCTTTAATGACACTTGGTAACAAGAGAGCTCCACTTCATACCTTTTCAAATTCTGCATCTATCTGGGAGAGAAGGGCTGGCTTCTCATCTTCAAAAAACATTCGCAGAGAAGGTCCCACATAAAGATACATTACTCCCAGCAGTGTAATGGCAGAAGTCCTCACAGCCTGCCAGAAAGAGGAAAAAGCACTCAGTCTTCAAATTAAGGACTGATAATAATTCAGGATTAAGATTCTAAATTTACTCACTGGGTTAGTTGCAGCAAGAGCTGTCTTCACATTACTGATGAAAGCTTTGACATTCAATCTGTGGATAAAAGATGTCTCCCATAAATAAAACACAACACAGGAAAGAAAGAGCACCAACAAACAAAATCATCACAGCATGTTAAATAAAAAAAGATACCCCTAGACAGATTTACACAAGTAACGTAGATGCAGAAGACATGTATACTCATAAAATATCATCACAGCTACAGTGTAGATAGTAGCTGCTTAAATAACTACTGAAAAATCAGTTTGGAGGATAGCCTACTGCAAAAATCAATCAGTAAAGAATTTATATCAAAGCCTACTATTATCACAGCTGGAATGTTCCTTAAACTACATAATCCGTGTGACTGCTAGGACTGAAATATTGAGGAATGAATCCAGAAACATTTTAAGTACCTGAAACATGACTACACAATAAAGGTGAGGGTATATTACTGTTGTGGTGGGTCTTTTTTTTTTCGTTAGTTAGTCTCATGATCTTCCAGAAAAAGGCACAATTTTCAAAAGGCTATTTACAAGAGAAATAAAGGAAGGTTGAAATTCCTGAATCTTCTATATTATCTGTGCAGCCTCAAACACTGCTGTCCTCGTTACACATCTATACACATTACCATGCTGCAAATATATATTTTTGATGGAATTTACTAAAGAAGAGTTTATTTCCCAGACTTATTCAATGTCACTACCCATTTAAAAGCCACAAAATATCTTAAGACAGGCATAGTAACTGCCCAAGTAGTCAAATAAAGTGATATTTGAAGTTTTCCCTGCTTAGAGATTTTTTCTCAGGACTAAACTCTATTACATATGCTTGACCACATTCAGTTAAAAGACTAGTGATTAAAAATTAAGGCATGCTATCCCTGGTTCTGGTGGAGAATTCATTTCTGAGACTCACAATGCCAGACATAATAACAGCTATTTTGTTGGCTAAAACTTAATCCACCTGTAATCAACCTCAAAATGTCTCCCAAGGAGATTAACAGGCATACTGGTATGTACTCTTCTATAGGTTGTCAGATTCAGTTGTTGTTTTTTTTTCTGTTCAACTATAAAATATAATGGTGGTCCACCTGGATGCAGGTGCATCCAAGTAGTATAACAGACATGCAACACCACAGCTCTGTGCCCAGCCCACACCTGTAAGTACCTTAAGTTTAAGACAAATGCTCTTCAGAGAAGATTGAGTGATGAGTAAAGTAGGTAGTAGTGTAATCACATCCTATCATACAAGTAATGACAGATACTTTCAGTTATATACTTAAGAGCTAGAAGAACATGGTTAGCATCAGAGTTTAAGGAACTACAGTTCAGATGAACAGAATCTTAGTTCCAGATTAAAAACATTTTCATTCAAGTTTCTCTTAGCAACTTACTTAAAAGACTTACCCTGAAAAGCCAAACTCTTTAATTGCATTTGAAAGCCAATTCAAAGTTTCTGACTGGTTTTTAGGATTCTTCTGAGAGAAAGCCATAGCCACAACCTGGAATAGAAGAGAGTTAAGTGTAAACTTTCACTGGCAAACCAGGTGACAAAGCACTATAAGTGAAGCCACCTGCAAAAAACACAGGGCAAGGTGAACAGAAAAAGCTGGGGTAAAAGAAGAGGAAAAAGCAACTGCGTCACTGTAGCAGGATACAGAAGAACTGAAGCAAACCAAAAGTTCCTGAAGTACTTAAAGGCAGCCAGAGACACCTTTATAACAGATTTGTACCTGCTTTTTAAAAAGAAGCATTAGATAATTATTCATTATTACTGTGCTTCAGATGATCATGAAAAGAGATCCTCCTAGAAGCTGTGCTGAACCACATGGAGGACAGGGAGGTGACTGAGACAGCCAGCATGGCTTCACCAAGGGCAAGTCCTCCCTGACCAACCTCATGGCTTTTTATGATAGAAAAATTACATCAGTGCAGTTACAGATACCATACATGGACTTCTGGCAGGCCTTTGACAAGGTCCCCCACAACATCCTTCTCTTTCAATAGGAGAGACGTGGATTTTATGGGTGGACTCTTGTGGATAAGGAACTGGTGGAATGATCACATCCAGAGGGTAGTGGTCAATGCTCAGAGTCCTGACGGGCATTAATGACAGGCAGCACCCTTCAGGGATCCATATTAGGACCAGTGCCATTTAATGTCATAAATGACAGACAAAGATTGAGGGCTTCCTGAGGCCAAGTTTGAGATGAAACAAGCTGAGGACAGGATGCCATCCAGAGGGACCTGGACAAGCTTGAGAAGCAAGAGCCCACGGAGACCTGAAGAAATTCAAGAAGCCAAGGTGTTGCACCTGGGTCAGGGGAACTGGTACCAACACAGGCTAGGGGATGAATGCAGAAAGAGCAGCCAGCCCTTCCATGGAGGCTGGACACGACCCAGCAATGTGCACACACAGCCCAGAAAGCCAACTGTGTTCTGGGCTGCACCAAGAGCAGTGTGACCAGCAGGGTGAGGGAGGGGATTCTGCCCCTCTACTCTGGTCTTGTGAGACCCACCCCCAGTGCTGTACCCAGTTCTGGGGCATTCAGCACAGGAAGGACATGGATCTGTTGGAATGAGTACAGAGCAGGACCACCATGATTTAAAGGATGGACCACATCTCCCATAAGGAAAGGCTGACAGAATTGGAATTTTTCAGCCTGGATAAGGCTCCAGGGTGATCTTCTTGCGGCCCTTCAGTACCTGAAGGAGGCCTCCAAGAAAACTTTTGAAAAGGGCATACAGTGGTTGGACAATGAGGAATGGGTCTGAACTGAAAGACAAGTTGTGGCTGCCCCATCCCTGGAAATGTTCAAGGCCAGGTTGGACAGGGCTTTGAGCAACCTGGCCTAGTAGAAGGCATCCCTGCCTAAGGTGTGGGGGGAGGACCTAGATGATCTTTAAGGTCCCTTCCAACTCAAACCATCCTATGATTCTATTTCCAACTTTAGAGGAATATATACTTAACTTCTGCCTCGGGAGGCATCTTGAGAGCAAACAAACCACTTTCATGCAAGAGAGAAAACTCAAAGATTTGGGATTTGCTCCTCAGTCTAAAAGGACACCCTACATATTATTTCTGATTTCATTTACTGAAAGAACACCTTTGCTGCTCACTCACCTGCTCAGCAGTCCATGGCAACTGACACGCTTCTGCTATTGCTGTCATGGCCTCTTTTGCATTAGTTCCACATTTCACATCACCAACCTTGTCTACAAGACCATCCAGCACAACCTGTGCTGAAGTTTTGGAGAAGTTTCCTTTCTGTGCAATCAATGCAACTATATGCAGTTTCATCTGCATCACCTGCAATGTCCAAAACATCAAGAAAGTTGCTCATGTCTTCATGTATTTTAGACTTATTTTTCTCATTCTATATATCTATAGATACATATAAGAATTGTATGGATTTGTGGGTAAATATTAACATATACACAAAATTTTTATTTGTATATATATACACACATTTGAATATGTAAAAGTATTTATGCACACAGATATTTTGTATACACACATACAGGTGTTTTGTGTGACTACACACAAAAACTGTACACACACAAATACACACTATTATATATACACACAAAACACCAATAATACTTGGCTGCCATTATCTACTTTTAGAACTTACATACACACACATGCTTATTTATATGCACATGTATACATATACATCTGAAGACAATCTTTAGATACCTTAGATGACATCTAGAGTCTCAACTCTCAACAGAAATAAAATCCAATTTGAGAGTTTATTTTCTCATCGATTACAGATAGAACTGTGGCCACAGTGACATATGCACTTACAGCCTTTTAGCTGGAAAGTGCTTTACACTAGTAACTAAATAGTCCATTTTTGTTAAAGGACAATGTATTACCTGAAAATTTGTTTCCTTCCAACCAGGTTTCTTGGCCAGCATTCTTACTAGGGCTTGGCAAGGCATTTCACTTCTTTCCATAAGCTCAACAGCCTAAAGGATAAACGTTAAGTTAGCCAGTGGGTCACAAATTATACAAAACTCAAACAGAAATTCTCAACTGTCCTCAAAGTATTTTCTTAATACTGCATTAGAGAAATTCTCAGCATAATAATTTACCTGAAGAGCCACTTTTACAAGGAGTCTGAGGTACTGAACCAACATTTAACCTACAGCATTCACACTACTCCTTTAATGTTCTTTAACACATGTCCTTAACAATCACTATTGGCCATTCCAGCCCTAGGAATTTAACACTTAATTAAAAACAAACAAACAAAATCCCCAACAGCCCACCTGCCCCTCAAAAAGCTGCTTTTGTTATTAAGATGGAGTATATTATGCAGCTTTCATGTTGGAATGTTGACTACCCAGCAGAGTTTAAGCCTAAATATGATCTAAACTACAGGGGTTTAGCTGTTGTTAGGCTTATTCATTCAATTGAAACAGCAACATTTTAATAAAGCAGGCTTCTGCAGCAGCATTTCAATGCAGCTGGTCACCACTCCTAATGTCACTTCTCCCACTAAAATATTAAAAGCTCAGTCATTACTGTACTGGTGTAGTGATAGGAACTATTTGTACATCTACAGTTGAAGCTTTTTTTTTGTTTGTGACTACATGAAGCACTTTCCATTAGCTGTGAACACTGCTAATACTGTATAAGCCTCTAAACATAAAAGTTTCAACTGGCAAATAATTGATTATAAATCAATTGCTGTGTAACAGGCAAACAGCAGGAACTTCTCTGCAATAGATCTGGCCGAGCTGTTGCAAAACTTTTTGTTTAATTCTAGCTATCTTTGAAACCAAGCTTTACAATTACTTGGAGTTTCATAAAGACCTCTAAATATCCTCAATCAAAATACAAGTATTTTTGACAAAACCACGACTACCTACATTAAGGTAAAATAATTACTCCACTATTGTTATGGAATTTAAACCATATAAGCCATTTGGCTTTTGCAAGTATTGTTTAATCCATCTGAAGTGGTGACATACAACTCCTACTTGTAAATATTTCCAGAGACTTACCAGGCCTAAAGAGCTAAAGAAATTATTACTTGTTTTCTCTCCCTACTGCCTCTTATCAATTGTTCCAAACATACCTTCTGAAACTCCTCCATGCAGGCAAGCCTCTCTTTCCAGTTACCACTGTCCAACTGCTGGATACAAGAAGCTGGAAGGACAGCAGCAGCTTTCTCTTCACATACTTCTATCTGCAGCCAGATCAGAACAAGGTTAACACTCCACTGGATCCCTTCAGAGGAGGGCAACAACATTAAGGACACACAACATACTGGACTGACCCTTGTACTGTGGTGCATTTACAAAATATGCAAAGGGTTCTGCTGTAGATTGAAAGATTTTAGTATGGATTGTAGTTCAGGGATCTTATGGGTTTGGAAAGCTGCTAAAATTGCACTGTAATATAAAAGTAATCTCTGGAAAGTATGAGAAACTGTGCAGACAGCCAAAATAATCTTGAATACCAACCATCTGCTTAAAGAATTAAGCAGAGGTAACCTAAAATTTGCAAGGTAGTTTTGGATCAAGTCTGAATAAACACTGACAACAACGAATCAGAAGTTGATGAGGGCAGACAAGAGAAGACCTATCTTCTGTCTCCATTTTAGCAAAATGGAAAAATGAAAGTTATTTAGTGATAAAAACTCCCCTTGTTTCACTGGTATCTGCATCACCTTCAGGAACTGTATTCTCCTTTTCTACTGTATAACTAGCAATATAAACTGGATACACAATAGTAACTATTTACTCTAAGCAACAGTCCAAATATTACTATGGTTTGGATCGACAGTCCAAAAAACTTGCAGCTACATCTAGCAAAGCTTTAATAGCTTTTTTGTTACTGTTTGACCCACAGATATCTGAGTTTACCCACTTCCCAACCAAGAAAGTAGGTACATGGTCAGCTAACATACTGAATTCATTAATTTTTTTGAAATGTAACTTAATATGATTGCCCAAGACATATTCATTCATATAATTATTGCTTTATTTCACTTCAGATTTCAATGTAAACTTCAGAAAATGTCTTCTCAGGCTTCTACTACCAGACTCCTTCAGCAAATCATGTGTCCTAAATTACATATGAAGTATCACTGATTTTTTCATCTCTTCCTACTTCAGAGACAACAATATATCCTGTTACAAATGTCTCTACTGTCTTAAATGGCCTGGTGCCAACAACAGCCTGAAGAACAGGTGTATTTACCAAAGTCCCATTTCACCAGTTATAAATTTACACATACTGTTTTCCCCTCTCCTAACAAAAACAACCTCAGTGAAAAACTCTGTAGTACCCGAAGAACTGACTAACCAAAGCTGCAATCTTTGGTTACAGAGGGTTTTGTATTTCAGAGAATAGCAGAATACTCACAGAGAGCTCCGACTCAAAGATTTCTTTGGTCTCAGGACCCTTCTTCCCTTTAGCCCCAGCACCTCCTGCACCTGCAGCTGTAACTGGTTTGCCTTTCTTCGGTGGTACCCCAGCCTAGAAAGTAAATGGGCAAGTTAGCCAAGATCAAATAGGTCTCTAGCTCAGATACCAAAAGAACTGCTGTTTTTCCTATACTAAACTTCTATTTCTAATGTCAAAAAATACCTATCTGTGATACCATAACAACTGCAGGCAGAGATAAGCTAGAGTTTATTTAATTAATATATTGCTTTTAGACTACAGGTTTTACAAAATATAACAGGACATTGGAAGATGAAAAAGGAAAGAATCATTTGTATTTGTGAAAATTCAGGAAATAATGACTTAATCTGTATGTTTTCCTATGGATACTGGTTAGATACTAAACTTGTGACTGGCATCTCTTTCTGAGATTATCTGAGTACCAACAGATGTCAAAAAGTTTCTCTTCTTCTATTCACTTTAGGTATTCCACCTGAAGAACTTAGTAGCATATTACAAAGACCATCTACTGCAGTCAATTTTTAAAATCCAAAGAATAATATTAAAGAAATACAGGCTAATAGTTCAAATTACTTACTTCAAAATATACAAAGAACAAACTAAAAATGATGCTGAAAAAATACCCAACACTTAATTAGTAACCTTGCTAGTTACAAGCAATGTTGACTTAAGCCAAGTATTACTGTATCACAGAGCACATCAATGTTACAACATCTGAGGCTCCTCTGAATGCCTACAGTCTTTAATCACTATTTCAAAATCAAAATCTGGTATTAAGACCTAAGTGACAAGACAGTTTCTATCATTAAAAACTGAGATTTCATTACACTCCCAGAAAGTCACAGATTCCTTCTGCTGTTAGGCTCACCAACTCCTGGCAAAAGGACAGTGATAGCTCAGTGGATGCAAATGTTCAACAGGCCACTGTTGATCTGCAGTAAGTAACTATTTGATGCAATCACAGACAACTGTTTGTCAGACAATCTCTCACCTTCACTGCAGATGCTTTTTTCAGTGGTCCTGGTTTGGTTGCTGCATCTTTTGTTTCTTTATCTCCTGCAGGCCCTGGAAGAGCAGTGGTCTTTCCAGGAATAGGCTTGCCTTCTTTCTTCTCAGCTGCTCCTCCTGTTTTTTTACCATAAACCAATTCTACCTTTTCAGCACACTCTTTAATCTGCCAAGCAGTGGGGAAAAAAAAAAGGTGGGAGTAGAAAGAAGCTATTTAGCTACCACAATTGGATGCACAGTATCCCTTTACTAGCAGTGGCTCAAACTTAACTACTGTGGAAAAAATGTGAAAAGTTGTTTACTTTCCAAGATTTTGTTATCGGTTGTTCCTTCAATACTAAGGTTAACCAGTCAGTGGCATAAACCATCACTGTATTGCCAAAATAATTCTCCTAGTTCAAAATGAAGTGCATTTATATACCAAGAAAATATGGACATCCTACTGATACTCACAGATGCTCTAAGACTAAGTCTGAGCCCCTCAAATGATAAAATATTCATTCAGCCAACATACCTGCCAGCTTATGCAAAAGTGTAACAACTTTGTTGCTGGGAATTAGGTCTTTAATACCAAATCCTCCCTAGCAATACAGAATTAGACCATATGGTTGTGACCTAAAAGCTTGTTTCAGACAACAAAGTGTTAAAAAACAAACAAAACTCCATATATCACCAACCAAAACCACAACTAAATCTCACAACCCACCTCACAGATAACACAGCCAAATACTTTATGTAAGAATGAAGAGATTTTCAGATTCTCTGCAACATCAGTAACACTTAAGTAAAAAATACATCTTCAAAAATCTGTGCTGAAATTAATTAGGCTGAAGCATCATCTTTCGCCTTCTCTAGCCTAAGATTCATCTTAAATGGACAAATGGAGCCTTTTTTTAGAACATTTGTAACAATACTCACCCGATCAAGCTTCAGTTTGTCCACATCTGCTAGAAATGGATTCACAGCTTTCTCTCCAGCTACTTTCAATGCAGTGCCTAATGCTTCAAATCCAGCATCTCTTACTTCAGGAGCAGAATCATTGATATGCTGCAGAGAAAGACAATTTATGTCATGCGACTTGTGCCTCATATCTAAACATCTTCTATACAAATCCCCTCCCCTTATTTAAAATCTAAATCTACAGAGTAATCCTTGACATGCCACTGCAGAAAGAAAAAGGTTGGTTTCCACTTCTGTTTTCCTATGTACTGACCAAGTCTACTTTTGCTCAGATACAGCCATCTTCCCATCTTTGTTTTTTTTCCACAAGAAGAGGTTGAACATTCGTACTTTAAACATAATGAAACTTCACAAAGAGTTTAAAGTTCTGCAATCTTGTTCAAATCTCCATTTTTTTAAGCCAGGGATATTGCCTATACCAAGGAAAGGGCTACTTGCAGTAAGAAAAAAGTATACATCATTATAATTTACACTGCTAAATGCTCTAGTGTCACTGTCATGTATAAATCAATGATGGTTATTCTTTTATTCATAGAAAACAATAGCATTCCAACAAAAACTTGTTAGAGATGTGTGCAAGACACAAGTGGCAGTGCCTGGGATAATAGTTGTGATTCACTTTCTTAATCTATTACAAACTCAGTGCATCTACAGCTTCAAAAAAGGTAAGATAAAAGAAACTAAATTGTCCCCCTGACTGACAATCACCTTCAAGTTTGACATCAGCCGAAACTGACTCTGAAGGCTACACAGCACACAAAAACTCTTTGGTCTCTGCACTCACTACCTTCAGGTCTTTCTCCCCAAACAATCCAAGGTTTCCCAACAACAGTGCTCAAGTCAATGCCAGAGAAGTACCAACTCCTCCTGCCTTACCTTGAGAAGTGCAGCACAGAAAGGTTTTAACAAGCTTTTTGGCAGAGTAGAAGGTGTGCAGTGTCGGAAGCTTCTTGCAATGAAAAGCGACGTTTGTTGCTTGATTGTTGGGTTTTTGTTGTCCATGACTGCCAAAATATCTTCACTTATATTCTGCAATGTGGTCTACAGTGTTGAATAAAAAAGTCATTATTTCAGTAAAGAGAAAAGCAAATCAAAGTTCAAGACCAATTCTCAGACAATGGGGAAATTTTCATTCTTACTTACTGTAAGAAAGATGGCATCAATGGCCTCCTGCAGTGCCTGCACTACCTGGGGCTTCTTCTCTTTGAATTTCTCCAGGATTGTTGGAACAACCTATGAAAAGGGAACAAAAATGTCAAACCCCTCTTGACTAATATAACTGGAAAGCCTAATAGTCTATCCCATGGTACTCTGCAGAGGAGACAGTAATGCAAACATCTCCACTGTACCCCTCCAGAAGTACACAACAGCAGTCTGAACTAGTTTATTCTTGCTGTTCTCCAATATTAAACTCATTACAGTCACTCTATTAACAAACAACACATGTTTAAACATTTTCATAACGAAAGGCAGACCTATAAATTCACATAATTACAGATTATGGAATTATGCTGGAATACAGAGCAATAGAATAGAAATGAACAATTTCACAACATAAGGGGTACTGTGCTGTTGTATTCTGAGAATACAAGAAGGCATTTAACCTGTCCCCTCTTTCCCAGCTTTCCGACAGCACTAAGCATGGCTCATTAAGAAGTCCTCATCTGATCCACAAGACCATGAGTCTAAACCAACTGGAATTCTCTCTGCAGCAATATTTTTCAGGTCTACCACCTTGAAAAATCACATCTGACAGTAAACTATGCCATAATGGAATTTGACAGCAATTTCTACCTAGTCTAGGTACTCAGACAGTCACTGCTGAAAAAACAAATAAATAAAATATTCAAGGGGAAAAAAAGTAAAATAACTACACTGCAGACATTCTCATGTGCCAGTAATATGAACAGGTCCACTTTAGTATGGGCTCTGTAAGAGTAAGGACTTCTGTCACTGAGCCAGAAACATACAGATCTTAACTGTGGAAAGCAGGCTAATTTCAAGATTTTCATAAACATAACGGTTAGTGTGGAAGCAGTCAGATGCTTTACAGAAAGTTATAAGTTCTTGCATAACAAAAAATAGATTTGCTTTCTACTCAGAAGCTGACTATGGGATCCCAACCCCTTGTGACACACTGTGACCTAGGCTCAGGTGGTATCAGTTTTTGGGCTGCAACCTCTAAATTCCCAGTTCAGACTTCAACACTCAAAAAACCTTCAGATAATACAGATGGCACCACAAAGGTCATCATACATGTTACTGTAGGTGCTAGATACCCCTACATCCTACAAGGTCATAAGGAGGAGATATTTAAAATCATTAAGCCTCTGTTTTAGAAAATGCTGACAGGCAAAATGAGCGTTTTTTAACATGGAAGTCAGAACCCGTACCCCACGTGAGAGGGAAAGAAGAAAAATTAGTCCAGGGGTACAAATGCAGTCAGAGGTGAAGCTGGCACACATGTACTCAATTATAGTGAGGAGTATGATTCTGTGCATGATTTCACTATTCTTGTTAGAACACAGATTGCAAACTAGCACTGCAGTCCTATATCTAAGTAACAAGAGTTTATAATCATACAATTCTAACAACAATTCTGTTTTATAACACTTCAATGCCCACTCTCAGGAAAAGTCTACATCTTCCTCACAAGTAAATAAATCCAGCAAACAAATCAAGTGAACTGTTAAAATGAGTACTGAGATTATGCAATTCAGAGCTGCCATTACACTATAGAAAAAGTCATCTTCTCAACACCATTTGCTTGGCAACCACAGAGCTACACCCTTATTTTAGAAGCTTGGCTTTTTCAACACTAACTCTGTAGCTATAAGGGTTAACCTTCAGAAATCAACTATAAAACAGATGCATGAATGATTTTTATAACTACAGACAGCTTTCAGAATGAAAGTGACTGTCCAAACTGCTGTTCACAGTTCAGGAGACTGCAATGCTTCTGAAGCAGTGAGATTCAGCAACTTCCCAATTCAGAGATAACACTACCAGCAGCCAGGCACATCAGTTCTCTAACCCCATTACTTTTGCATATCACACGAAAAATTTGACTGAGCAGCTTAAAGAACACAGTGACATAGGCTTGAGAAACAAGTGAGAACTGCAACTTATTGAAAGCTCTCTTTGTTTCCATATACTGGTTAAGCTTCCCTGTATTCCCTGGTATTAGCTACTGGTAAGAGAAGAGCACCACAGGAGAGAACAAACAGCACTAAACTGGAGCACCAGAACATTTTGGTACCAAAAATCTCAGATTTTTTTGCTATATAAAGCAGACAAAAACCCCCACAAAACCCAGGCAACAGGGAAGCAGAACACCCACCACCTACCATCCCCCAAACATTCAAAAAACCCAACCAACATAAAAAATAGACCATGGAGGTGCTAAGTTGAGCTCTGATTTAGAAGTTGTTTTTTCCACTGTGGCCTACAAATACATTCCTGTAGGGGTATCTCTAGGATGAGGTAAAGTAAATAAAGTTCATTTAATGGCAGAATAATTCAACTTTCTTAGTACAGAAGACTTACACTGCAACAGAAAGTTTCATGTTGCTGAATATGAATGAAGAACGTCCTTTCAAACTTAAGCAACAAAGATCTAGGCAATTATTTCAACACTTACTCTTTTAGGGGGTTGGTAAGCATTCCTAATTGTACAAAGAATACCTTTGATAATTACCAAGGCTTGACAGGGAGAAGGGATAGGGAAAAAAAAGTGTCCAGCATGAATAAAATCAGGAAAAAAGTACATACTCTTACTTACATGCCCTGCATACTGTCCAAATTTCTTTCGGAGGCCTGTAGCTAGTCCAGCAAGGCATTTGGCAGCCAAAGCAACTAACATAACATTTGTATCCTTTCCAACAACCTGAAGAGAAAAACCAGTTTCAGAGAAATGGAAGAATTTCTTACCATAATCAGTGAGCCACAGATTGGGTTATTTCTACAACTGTTCCATCTAGTAACTTTCTACTCATGAGTATTATATCAACCGTAACTTTTAAACTATCATACAAATAAATTACAAAAATATTAAACTTTATGTGCACTCTGAATTTTATTTACTACCTTTTTGAGAGCTTTCACCAAGTCTGCATAGTCTCCTGATTCCAGCTTGGGATTTTTCACTAGCAGTTCAACAGCCTCTAGAGCTTCTTTCCTTTCTTGCCACTTTTTTGCTTCCTGCAGAGCAAATAATTTACATTAATCTATAAATATAAACAGTTCTAGAGAAGCATACTTGCCACAAACCTTAGATTAAAAACCTTATTCCATCCTGAGAAAACTAAGGTCTCCCTACAGTTCAACATCAGTAATTCAACGAAATATGAAATACAGTCCTTTCTCAGGACATACCTCTGCCCCTTAAAATGACAGCTTTCTTGCTGCTAAATACAACTTTAAAACTTATTTATGATAGCCCATATGTTATTAACACTAGTTTGTTATTATCCATGTGGCACTAAAGCACACATTGCAGAATTGCCCCTAAGTCTTAAGGCTCATCAGCTATACAAAGAATTAAAAGATATTATTTAAGTTTATGCTTACTATTTTCTCATAGAAGTCTTTTGGAAGTTTGGAGAGAATTTCTACAGCTTCAAGCAACTCATATGCATCTACTTGTGGTACCGCCTCTTCCTCATCATCATCTCCTGCAACCAGGAGAGAGAAATATATAAGCAAAGTGACACAAAATTTTGACTAGAGCACCACCTAAAGCTCATTACTTAGAAAGTGCTATCAACAGTTGTGAATTTGCTATTTCAAAAGACAGATACTCTTTCATATAAAGTTTCTGCCTCAGACACATTTTCTTCTTGCATAGTGCACTCCACGTTTTGCACCAGCTTGAGTAAAAGCTCCTTTACAATTGAATGCATTTTCTTCACAAACTACATACAATCTACTTGCCAACAGAGTTCAGAGATTAAATAGTTTACCTCCATCTGCATCTCCTCCAAGTCCTTGCTGCTGCTCAAACTTTGCTTTCAGCTCTTGTTGGGAACGCAGGAACCTGGTCTGCTTCGGAGCAGCTGATGACACTTTGATCCATTCTTCTTCCAGTTCTTTTAGCTGCCAAAAGGGAAAAGAATCATCATATCAGAGACATTATGGACATACTCCAAGACAAGCAAGCCATTAGTTTTCCCATTTCAAAGCCAACACAGCACTACCTTTCACTACTATCTTTCTTCTGCCACTAAAGGAGTGACTTCACATTCACTGCTCAGAAGTCTTTGACTAAGTATATCCACAGAAGGGAATATTATTGCAAAGCATTTACATAGTAACAAACACTAGAACAGTCAGAATGGTGTGGCCCCTCTGTAGACACTTCAAAATAAAAATGGCTGAGCATGAAGGAAGCTTTCCTTTACAGCCATGCTATTATTATACACTACAACTAAGATGAAACAAACATGCTGAGCTACATTTGATGAAACAGTTTGGTTTTTTTTAACCATGCCCTTTTAAAGCAAGATACTGCTTTCCACCTGAACATAATTAACTCAAGTGGGTAGGAGGAAAGGATGCATAATTTATAAACTTTTAGAATTATGAGATATTCTATCTATCATAATGCAATGACACTTCCTGAAGGGAAGCAGTCACATCCTGAGCATCAGAGTAAGTATGAAGGGATGCACAGTTGAAAAAACTTCAGGAAAAAAGAAAACTGAGAATGAAAATTATTGACTTGAACACTTTCAGTGCAAGGGTCTTTTATAAGGGCAACCATTCTGCTACATTCTATTGCTAAATAGCCATGCTCAGTTTCAATATGAGGCTTCACCCCACAACTTCATGTATATTCAAAGCAACCAAGCATTGTTATGATTTCCTTACAAATGACTAGGAGTGACCCAACATTTTGGGTAAAGTAAAACAGAGCTAAGAAAATACATTCCAATTTTGGCTTTAAGAATGCCCAACATCACAGAAACAGGGAGGATGAGCATCAAACGCTTCCTGCCTACCTGAACAGAATTTATGTTCTGCAATGGAGGTCTCAAAGCATCCCTTATCCAACGGTAGATCTCCACAGCAAGGAGCTTGGCTTCATCTCGAACAGCCTTTTCCCGAGATTCAAAAAGTTTTGGCAATACTTTGATGATTGGCTTCAGTGAGATTATCTTTGAACCAAATTCACTGACAGTGAAACACACAGAATAGCATCAGTGTCCATGAACAAGGAGAGATCCACAAATAACACCTCATTTTTTAAAAAACAGTCTGTGAAAGTCTTCCAGTGCACATTCAGCGATTTTGTCATTTACTCAAACCATTATGCTAGATATTATTTTGAGATCCTACTGTAAAATTTAAAGAATACATGCCCTATCAAAATTAACCTCCACACCCAGCCTGGAATTATGAAATCAGGTCTCTCATATTACTTCAAAGCACTTAATCCAATCCAGTATTTAAAACAGCTCTCTTGCCGGGGGGGGAAAAAAGACAAGAGAGAAGAAAGACCTCCTTAGACCAAGATTTGTATGACCTACTTTTTTTTTTTTTTTTTTTAATCAGAATAGAATCTCCTTTGTCTATCCTTGGAAACAAACTGCAGTAAAAGCACTAGTCACTTTTCCACTTGTTGGACCAGATAATTATAGTGAGCTTGGGTCATCTTCACAGAAAACATGTGTGCTGAAATATGTGCCACTGAAGGAAGACATAAAACAAGTTTCTCCAGCCAATCACTCTTCCTCGACAGAAGATTCTACATGCTGATGCACTTAATACGCAAAACTTCCTATTTTAATCACCAATGAATGAGAACACAAGAACTTTCTTTTCAAACTCATAGTAAACTGCTGTAGTTACTAAGGCATCATATATACATCACCTCAAAAGCAATAATTTTTAGATTCAGAAATATTTCTTCTTAATTCTGAATTAACCTTTCTACAAATCACATTTTCTTATGGTTCCCTCAAATTCAAGTTCCACATAAAAAAGCAAGCAAAAAAGGCTGCTCAAGAATGAAAATCTATATGTCTCACACTCTAGAAATACTAGTGCACATCATTTTATGTCCACATCAACTTTAAAAAATTCTAAGTATAAAAACCTTCAAAACAGGTCTTGGAAGTAACATGATTTAAATATATGAACAAATGAGTTGCCCGAGAATTCAATTTTTCTATTATGACTTAAAAAGAGAGCATTTTTGGAGAAATGCCTATGCAAACATATTCACATCTAATTCATATAATCTAACTTATACAACAAGAAAGAATAGAAACTTTAGCACAAGATAGAAAATACCAGAAATTAAACTAGTTATGCATTCAAGCTACCCACCTAGGTCCAACACAGACAAATTTTGTTATCAATGCAGAAAGCCTACCAAAGCATAAGAAAAATTTAAGTAGCAACACAGCTCAGAAGCAGAAGCTTAGAGTTTAAGCCAACAGGGCTGCATGAAAGTATTTGATTTTAACATCACAAAGATAAAATACTGCATGTAAGAAAAAAACCACGTGGCACATTTTACAGAAGTAGTTAGTTGAAAGATACTGAGGAAGGTTATGCAGGTTTCTAATTACACTACACTGTTAAAAGGACATTTAACCAGATAAGCAATTTAAAATAGCTAAAATATATAGGACAGTAGTTTCACTTAGCAGAAGCATAGGTAATGTGCTAAGCCCAAAGCTTTATTTTGATATTACTGAAGCCTGAAACAACCAGTTTAACAAGGATCATCTCTATGCATGCCTCAGCAAGTGCTCTAAACGATATGTAACATAAGGCACTCTCCACATACATGATAGAGTTTTCACATGAGCTACTTTACTCAGAAAGAAGTGTTTTGTCCAGTAATTCCAAAATTTTCTGTTTCCTTCAAAAAAACCCCTAACGGTCAGTAAATTATATATACACCAAGTATAAGCATTTCATAAAGCCCCAGTATTTTTCACTCATAGGCAGCAAATAAAATTGATGTGGAACCAAAAAATAATCTAATACTGAAGCCTACTACATTATCTTGAATTGGATTTGATTTTTAGGGAGCACTAGCAGCTCTCCTTTTCAAAAAAGGAATTATTATATGGACAATAGAAGCTTACTGTGCAATGAGTTTGGTTTTTTTTTTCTTTCTTCTAAAAACACACATTGTGTACCCAATTACACAGGCTCACATCAGTGAGGGAAACAGTGGTTTAAAAAAACCAAAAACCTATAAACTACGTTTTAGTTTTCACATCAGTCAGTTTATTACAGATATTCAGAGGAGAAGCTTCACAGTCTGGAACAAGACACACTCATCTTGCCCTTCTCTCAGAGGCTGGGAAAACAGAAGTTTGTTAAACAGTTACCATGATGGAAAGAGATCCAGGTGAGGCTAGTACAACATAGACAACCTTCACATCTAACAAATCCCATGACGTTGTCAACTGTTGCTGTCAAAAAATACCAGTTCAGGAAAGATGCATTCTACTCAACAGTAACAAGGGCCTGCTAAAGACGTAGCAATAAAATTAGACTCCACATACTGGTACAGTGAGGAAAAAGTGAAGAAGAAAACCACAAAAAACACCATGAACTAAAAGCTCACCTTAGTGCTTTCCTCAGTGTCTCTATACATGCTACTATGATTTTTGGGTTTTTGTTGTCCAGACCCTTTAATAATTCTTCTTGTATTGCCTCTCCTTTCTCAATTTCTATGTACATTAGACATATATCTTCACCCAGCTCTTTTGCTCTGGCCTTTGGCTGATTGAACACTTTATTTACAACTCCAGATGCTACTTCTCCTGTTGTCCTGAAAGATGAGAGAGTATTACTTTTGGAGTATTTTTGTGAATTAAGTGTTCTACATCATTATCCACAGAAAAAAAACCAACCCACACACAGCACCAAATCCAAATTAAAACCCAACAAGTCTTCACATAAAAGGGACTACATCCTAAGATAATCTTGAAGGAAATAACCTCTTTTAAGGGATGGCTTCATCATCTAGTTTTATAAAAGAACATAGATCATAGTTAATATGATTCTAATACCAGACAACACCAGTGAAGAGTAGACATTCTGAAGAGTGTATTAACACTCTAGTTGAGGTTCACAAATAAATGCCATGTCCTGGAATTACATATGTTGCAATATGTTAAATGTATCAGTACATAATCCCAGCACAGTATTTCACATATACTTCCAAGCTTCACATAAACTAAATCACTGACACTGCTTTTAAATCAAGGAGTGTGCAAGGTTGTTAGATTTTCCAACACAGCTTTAGGTTTGTTTATTTGTTTTTAAGTAAGACCTTTATTCATTTGATCAGGTCACAAAGTCAGTGGATCAAAGCACTAACTTGGCCTGTTATGTGCTTTTATTTCACCCTCAGGACTATGGTCTACTTCATGGGCTAGACAACACAGAAGTGCTAAAACACATCCAGTGAAGAAATTGGCAGGTATGAAGATTCATATTGGTTATGCTGGATGCAATGTCCCATAAACATAACTATATTTTATTTCCTGTATGAATTACACAAATATCCTCCTGAAAAAAAAGGCTCCCTCCTGTACAGATAAGCCTTTCAGTCAAACACGAACAGAGATGCCAGTTCACAGCTCTTACACTACCACACCAGTGATTCACTTTTTTTTTGCCATTTCAGAAATTTTTACTAGTGCCTTCAATCAATTTTTAGAACACTGCAAGCAAGTTGTAATAAGTTAATATACCCATGGAGGCCATCCACAAGGAAAGTCTGCCATTTGGCAAGTCCTCCAGATTAGAAAGCAAGTTCTGCTCTCACCAGTAGAGATCAGAATTGTTAGTGGCCACTGCACAATTTATGGGCAAGCTGCAGCCTTTCTCAGAGAGAGACATTAAACTGTCCTAACAGCCTAAGAGCAGAAGGAAAAGGCTACTTACTTCCCAGCTACATGAGCATTTTCAACATAAGCAAGTGCTGCTTCCAGTCCTTTCAGCTGAGCCACTGCATTGGAGTCGGTCACAAATTTCTTTATCAATCCAAGATACTTGGACCATTCAGGACTCTTTTCATCATCTATCTTCTGGAAGAGCTTAAGGGCTTCTTCATAACCGTTTAATCTGGCTTTCCATAGCTGAAAGCAGGAATTGGACATTTAAATGTTGTGCTATTACAACCTTAACTCACCAATCTCACAAAGCTCTTCAATCACATTTGAAAGTATGCTCAGCAAGCTGGCACCTGCAGATTTCTCTTCAATGTCTACATGAATAACATGGAACAGGACAAAATACTTTGCTTTTCTCCTGGCCAAGAATGATCTGGATAGAGAGATGCCAGTCTTCCCCCCTGCTCTTCATAAGTCCTAGCAACCACCAGTGAGGAGGTGGGAGCCCAGCAATAGTGTCAGCTACAGATGAGTAATTTTTCCATGTGAATGAGTATATTTATCTGTCAGCGCACAAGCTTACGCCATATAACACTACTAAAATCTGCTTAATAGAGGTTATTCAGCCTCTGGGTCAGATAGAGCTGAGTCAGTTTCAGATCTGTTAATACTCACATCGTGCAGCTGTCAAGATTACCCAATTACAGTGTATTGAGATACAGGAACACTACAACATCATCATGAGCAGAGATTTACAGCAAGCCAAACCCATGATTGCCTACCTTATGTTCACATTTCTGATCAATGGGCAATTTCATCCACTCACTGTCGTCCCCCATTGTAAATCAGGCTCTCTCTATAACTACAGTAGTTTCTGTGGAGAGAAGGACAAGTTAGAAAACAGAAAAATACACATTGGGTGTATACATACTTAAAGCTAAAAATACAAAAACATAAAACCAAAACAAAACAGACATGCCCCCAAACCCACCCCCCGCAGTTCTGTAGCAAATATCATTGCTAATATGCAACCCCAGCTTGTAATTATATTTAGATGCACACACTTTGAAGACCGGACCACTATTTTTTTTAGCTCTAGAAAATTACCAGAAGCCACTGAAGATTAGAGAGCAGTGCAATTTGTAGTATTTCTGACACTACAAGTCTCAATTGGTGAAACTTTTAGTAAGCTGAAAAGACATGCGGAATAAACCTCACCTAAGCCTGAGGAATAACATACTACAGCTAAGGCACTAAACCAAAATAAGTTCCCATCAACACTAAAACCTGGCTCTTACTGACACCTGCTTTTAGCAACAGGTGCCATGAATCAGTGTCAAAAAATAATCAGATGCAAGTGTAAGGACAGTCCTATTAACAACTTCACAAACAGCAGAACTGGAATGAAAAGCTACCGAGAAGAACAAAACCCATTTTTGCCCTAATTCTAATGTAAGCCAGTGTCAGCAACTGTCAACAAGAGATCAGTTTCTTGCCACATGTAGGGCTCAAATCCTTAGTCATTCAAGTTGTAGTGGTTTCCCCTTTCTCCCTTTCCTTTAGATTAAAATAAGAGCACTGACTATTAGGGTATGACAGATGAGATCTTAGGCTCAATGCCCATCTCAGACTTATTGTACAACTAACCTGACTGCTCAGAAAATAGAGAACCAGTCTGATGCAGAGAGGTCAGCAAAATGAAAATAGCAGCAGCAGTAGAAAGGTCTCCCAGTGTTATTTATAAGCACAAAATCAAACCAGAGAGGGAGTAACACATTCCAACACAGCAGTCTGAATTCACAGACCAAGCCAAAAACTCTATAACCCAGCCACACACAACAATTTATCACTACAGGCATATAAGCACACAACATTAGCAGAATGCTCCTAACAGAAATTCTCCCTTTAGCCTACGAAGTATTTCACCTAATTCACTCTGAGGTTCTCTGTAGAAAATTAATCCCTTGAATTAGGGATGTATTTTCACTCACATAAATCAATACAAGCAAGTACTTCAAAGCCTTCTGTCAGCCACCAACACTAACACATACAGCTAGCTGATAGAAAAATCAGGCTAGCAACAGCATACAGTAAAAACAATCTTTTTTGTTCCTTCCTGGATAAGTTAGCAGATACTTAAGTAACAACCCAACCTCCCAATAATTAAAAAAGAAAAACTGTAAGAAACACAAAGGACTCCAAAACCCCTACCTGTCACAGATACACACAGCCCCACAGCAAATTACACTAAGCTTGCCTTAAATATTTACAAGTTCCTATGGATGTTAATACTGTTCTCACTATAACTACATAAACTATTAATTTGCCCAATGGCAGTAAAACAAGGGTCAATGTCAGAACGCAAGCTGACTACATATATAAACAAGTGTATCCAAGCGTTATTATGGTTTGTCCTTCTCGTTCCCTTTCTCATCAAAGCAAACAACAATATGGCTATTTTTTCTTGACATCAGCACAGTGGTACCAAGTGTACTTCTAAAGAAGCACACTTTTTTTGGGGAGGGTCAAAGAACTGTAAACCACTGACAACGAAAGGATCTGCTTACTATGCAAGAAGTGAAATATTCAGAAGTGAGGCTACCTAAAACCCATTCTACTGAACTGTTAATTCTGTTTCACTATCTTTTTTAATGTTCAACTTACTAAAAATAAAAAAAAAAACCCTAGTCACAGCATTCCTCTATGTCAGGAATTGACAAAAAAAGGTACTCCAAATTAAAATTTACAATGAGAATAGAACTCAAAGGCCATACCAATCTCAAACTATCACACTAGGTCAAAAGGGCAAGTGGGTTACTGCATCCAAACCCCATCAGCCTTTTGCAACAGATCTGCTTTCATCTGTTTAAACTCCTGCTTATGTTTTCTCTGCCCCAACCTCTCATTTGTTCTCTTATCCCTCCTACAGCCTACTGAGAGACTTCAAAATGAAATAGAAATCAAAAGACTCCTGATTTGAATTCAATGCATTTTACCTATTAAAACAAACAAACCCACCCAAAACCAGAAACCAAACATGCACACTGAAACAACACAAAAAGCACCACCCCACACCCAAAAGCAAGATGCTCATGGCAAATACAGAACATATCTAACTCTATGAAGGTGATGACTTCTCTCCAAAAGCAAGAAATGAGACTGAATTCACATGAAAAGCTTTCCAAACAGCCCACCTAGCAATGGATGCAGGCATGCCCTATAGTGACAGTTTCCAGCAGTACAATTCCCCATCCCTCAAGTTAGTTCTGCAGCCAAGTGCCATCAGCAAAGACAGCTTTGCCAGTATAAACTGAGCTGGCATTAGGAATATCTTCATTTGAATGCACCAATATAGAAATAATGGAGTATATCCTCAGTGTGGATGCAGACAACATAAATAGATCCAGTGATCTCTTCCCAAAGTCATGTACACCTTTGCGAAGAACAAGCAGAGTGAACTTTATAGAAAATTAGGTAGCTCTGATTCTTAATCAGAAACTTGGAACTAATTCAAGCTATTGCCTCTTTATACTTTTTTGTTGAAGAACACATAAGGAACCAATACAAGAACAATAGTTATTCTGAACAAAAACAAAAAGGGGAAGAAAGCATGAACACACATGCCAGGAACAGAAACACCAGGATAAAATTTTGGCACCTGTACTAGACATCTACACTGCTTTTTAGAAAACTGAAAAAAGCATGAACTTCCTACTTCAACAATAAAAAGAAACACTTATTTCTCTCCAGAGATCTGTTCTGCCAATGAAAAAAGTCTAACTGTAGGGTAGTCCTCAATCAAGTACTGCAAACCTCAGTTTAAACCCTAAAGTCGATAGCAACTCTATTAAAAAGGCTTGTCCATTACCAGACTGATACTGATTTACAATTATTTTTATCCTTACACATATACAACAGTTCACTGCCACAAAGTACCACCTCTTGCTTGTACACTAGTGATATTCTACAGAACCTAGAATTTCCCTTCCCACATCACAATGTACTTAACTTGGGGGGATCACACATGATAAGAGAGACGTAGGGAAGTGAGTTGAATGACCATGAAACAGTGTTTCACCTATTTTTTTTCAGTCTGGTCAACTCAGCTCCCCCACTATTTTTAGTCATTAGCATCTACAATCAATACTTCAATTATAAAATGGGTTAAATTGCCTTCTGCACTGAATCTGGCATCTAAAAATAGTGATAAAATTATACTCCCCCCAGTAACTTACAAATCCCTTTAGAACAGACAATTTCTCAGAAAGTATTCCATGGTCACAGAGGGAAAGGTCCTCCTTAAACATCCAGTCTTTCTAGCTTCATCACTGCTCATGTCTATCCTAATGCCAAGATTTTGTACTGTCTACATCTTGCATTTACCAGAAAAAAAGACAGTTGTTTCTCTTTTCAATTAAGTCACTGGATTCTGTGTGATCATAGAGTATCCTGCATTTGACAAAAAGGTTTTTCTTAAAAGCTTCTTTGCAAAGACACGTAAACCACAAGTCATTACTTCTCACAACCAAATACCAAGTGGCCTCATTATACGATAACACAGCTAAATTCTGTTATTACTAGTGAATTTGCAGCAATGAAGTGTTTGACCTACATAGATTTTTCTTTGCTGCCTCAACTTGGAACAAACAGAATTAAGTCTTTCAGTAACAACATTCATTTTGGTAAAATCCAGAAAACAAGACCTCTGAAGCAACTGAATTGCCAAAGTAACTTTTGTGAGAGACATTTGTCATAAAGTGGTCAATGCAACGTTTCCAAAAGCAAGTCACCCAAGAAATCTGTAGTGGAGATGAATAACAAATCTTTCCTGACAGTTCTTGGCAGGCCAGCTTTATATTACAGAACAGGGAGAAAATGAAGACCATCAAGGAAAGGACAGGATCTTTTGAAGGGAGATCATGCAAAACACAGCAAGAGTGGAAAGCATTTACAAGGCAGCACAAATGCAAGACTTTCCAATGTAAAAGTGAGAACTCCCAAATGAATATACGTAAGTTTGGCAAACAAACGTATCAACACATTAAAAGATTGTGATGAAGTATGAAAACATCAAAGTTTGGATCCACCATGCACTACTACGAACAGCTCCTACTCAACTTGTAAATAAATGCTTTCCGTGCTACAATTTGGAGAGCTGAATTGCGTTAACATCTTAGCTTATAGTACGGGGTACTGCTAAGGAAAAGTCTTCACATCATTAACATTCTAAAATGTGATTTCTTTTGAAGCACACATTCACCACCTATCACTGTATTTTACTGTGAAGTGTCAGCTTCCAGACCATTTTCTACAGAAGATGTACAATGGCAAACTAGGAAGCCATTTTATGCTAAACAAAACCAGCTCTTTATTGATACTGATTGTCTACTTCTCCCTACTCACTTTCACCTATTGAATATTACTGTTGCACAAGAACATCAAGTATTTTCATATTTTGAAAGATTCTCAAAAGCATTACTCAAGAATAAGTTCTGAGAAATCAAGACAGGTCTTTTTAAAGGAAAAATCCATCTGAAATGTTCCTATACAGTAGGGCACAAATTTAGAATGTATATAGTTGGATGTCACATTTCAGATAAAACTATACTTCTTGGCAGACAGATTTCTGTTAGTGCAGCCATAGTTTTCCCAGCAGAAGGAATTATTTGTTTGTTTATTTGTTTAATGGCAGTTTTGGGTCACATTTGCTCTTTGGCTCTGAAATGATGAAGTTTCACTTTCTCAGAAGTTTAGCCCAACACTTTTTTTTTGTATTTGCCAGCCAAACCTTCCCATTAGACACAACATAAAGTAGCTCAGAAAAAAGATTGGAGACCCAAGTAATCATAACACAGTAGGCAACAAAAATTTTATAGAATTTTAAAGGCTAGCATTTTCAATTGGCAGATGAATTTTAAGTTGCAAGATACACAGACTCTTGGTGAAAAAACAGACCTCAGAATAACGAAAAGAAAAAGGAGAAATGCATACTGAAGGGAACTACTGTTTCAGCAGCAATGAAATGGCATTCAAAAACAAACAGCATTAAATTCTCTCTTGCCTGCTTTAACTTGTGTGTCCTAACTCACCTCAGTGAAATTTTCATAGCACAAATGACAAGTTACTGGTAAGATACATAAATACTTAATTTCTCTGGAAAAATACATTTTAATACATGGCCTCTGAAAGTAATCAGGCCCGTTCTTTTCTATTCATCTGAAAGTGAGAGACAATACAAAATAAACAGACCTTCTGTTACAGCTAAGACCAAAAGCAATTTGTAACTGCATGGGCGAACCTGGAGTGAAGCCAGCCTTACTGAGCTGAGAAGGGCGAAAGGGGAAAGGGCAACACACGGGCAAGTGCACAGGCATGCACTGACATAATTCTAAGGGTGGACAGTTGGGAGTGAAAGATGTCAGTAGGACTGTACTTGTAAGCTGCAAAGCCCCCCACCCCCTCAAGAGGTTTTACAAAGCTCAGGCATGAAAAGGTTCATGTGATGTTCTTTAAAAGGACGGCCTGAACTGCTGATGAAGGAAAGCTCCCGCGGAGACATCACTAGCTCCCTCCAAGGGAAGCTCCCTCCAGCACGGCTTCCCTCCGCAACTAGCGGCGCCCCCGCCATCCCCAGCACCTTCCAGAAGAACACCCCCTCCACTTCTGCCCGCAGCCCCAGGGGCGTCCCCGCAGCCCGGCGACGTTTCCCGTTCCGCGGGTGTCTGGCCGCAGGCCGCGGCCGGGCACGGCGNCGCGCCGGGGCCAGACAAAGGCGGGCAGGGCAGCGGCGGCCCCGCCGAGCTGACCCCGCGGCAGCCGCAGGCACATCGCGCTCCCTTCCCGCCGCCCTGCCGGCGGCCGCTGTGCCGCCTCTCAGCAAGGAAGGGGCCGCCGGGCCGGCGACCAGCTTGGCCCGCCAGGCCTGCTGTCCTCATGAGTCATACCCCGAATGCCCGTACCCGTCAGAACCATTACTGCTCTAACAGAGGGAGCTGCGGTCATACCCGAGCATGCAGCAGACATTATCCCAGGCCACCAATCATCCGGCAATCCCTAATTGAAGGAGGGAGCGGTTCTGAAACCCGACAGCAGGAACAAGGCCAGCCGTGGGGAAGGAGAAACAGTGCCTTCCAAAGGAGGTACAAACGAAGAGCCTGGCACCGTACCATCCCCGCATTTCATGCTGCTGCGAGATGTGTAATGACAGCACTCTGTTGGAGCTGATTCATCAGCAATCTCTAACCCATCGTCTGACATTTTGAGATGCCTTTTCTATAGTGACAATAGCAACTGAAGAAGCTGGTATGGTGGAAACTGGTTGTCACTTGCTTCGTCCTCAGAAGAGCATCAAGCCATGTGATGTAAGGCTGTACTTCTCCAGCCATCTTTTTAGCTAGCTGAAGAAAGAAGCCTCTTCCAGGCACCACCAGCACCAGCCATGCTTCCCACTGAATAGTTGTCCAAGTTACTTTTCCTACCACCTCACTCTACCCCCTGCAACAGGAAGGCACGAACATGCACAGCAGCTTCTGCTTTTCAACATCTGACATTTGCAGCAATCGAGCTGTCATAGACAACCCCAGACAATGTACAAGTGCTCAGGTCAAGAGACTCTTTATTCAAACAAGCCAGAGCAACACTGCCCGGTGTAAGGCAATATTGAGTTTAAACAAAAGGGTACAAGGTTTTTCCATGTCACTTCAGAACTACACCCATCTAACATGAACCACTGGCAACAATCTACAACAAAGCATCAGCAAAGCAACACCTTATTAGTCTTGGACTATGTTGTCTTGAACCAACCACTCTGCTACAGATGCAAATGGCTTTAATGCCATCCTACTCTGGCAGACTTGACAAACCATTTACATTAATTAGTTTGCAAACAAATTAGCAATACAAGTTTATACATTTCTTTTATAAACCCTATAAGGACAGCTGCTGATAGTGTGGAACAGGAAAAAGGGAACCAGATGAACACTGACCGTGATTTTGAAAACCTTAATTAAAGGTTTGCAAGCATTTACATCTCTCAAGTGTCCTTCCAGTCATGCATCCTACACAACCAAATCCTCCAAATTAGATAATTAAGATAGTTATCTCTACTCCACAAAACATTCAGAGCAGTTTCTAATTGGATGTACTGTTCAAAATGTGCCTAAGTGATGTATAAGAAGGGGCAAACAGAAGTGCTGCATTTGCAGATGACAACTGGGTAGCAAAACAAAATATAAAAAAGATTGACTGAAGGAGTGCACAACATGCTAAGTGCTTTTCAGCTGTAAATTTATCACCAAACGCAGAGTGAAACAATTTATAACATTACACTGAAATTCAGGTTTTCTGCAATGACTATTAAACAGAAACAAGATCTTCCAGTTTTAGCAGACACTGGCATGAGAGCACAGACCCACCGTGGCAGACCATGTATTCAGAGGCAGAGGCCCAGCTTACATAACTGGCCCATACAAGGGGAAGGACAAGAGCCAGAATGAAAGTTAAGTCTGACAAAATACAAGTCCTACGTGTACAAGAACCAGGAATCATGTTCCATCACCATGTATTCCTTTCTTCATATTAGAATATCAAGGGAGAAACCTTCCATCAATACAGATCTAAAGCAGTCTGAATAACTCCCATACTTCTAAAATTCAAAGTTCTTTTCATCAAGTCAGCACATAATTTTTCCTATAGCAGGTCACCTAGTTAATGTACCCAACTTAGTGCTTTTTAGAATTACTTTCAATACATCTGCAACCATTTGTCCAGAAACAGTCTGTTGTTCCTGAAGGCCATTTGCCAGTGATTCTGCTTTCATATATCACAATGTTGCTCATAAGGCTTAGCCCTATCACAATTCTTGAAGTAGAAAAAAACAAACAGACGGTGAATCTGTAAGTTCAATATGGGGGGAAGCTACCAAAACAGCGAAGTTTAAAGAAAGGCCAAGAAAACCAAACCGAATTCCAAGTTTTGTACTTGACCAAAGAGTCAAGACTATACAGGCAATTTGCATTCAATCATTCTGCTTTCTGAGGCGAACCTTTCTCAAAGTTTTAGTAAGACTTTTAGAATACTCCAGTATTAGAGACTCCATGCATTCTGAACTAAGCAGCTTTACTTTCTTTGATACACAAGTAATACATTAGGAAAGGCTCCCATTGCTGGTAGCTCAGCATCCCAACAACTACTCATCCCCTTCTCACCTGCACAAGGCAACTTGAACTGCATGCAGTTCAGCAGAAAGAGCAGAAAATCAAACACTAAAATCAGCAAAAAGTAAAAACTGCAGAATAATCAGACAGATGATACACAGCAAACAGAAATCAGTTAGTAAACTGTGGCACGTATGATTTTTAAATTTTTTTATTCTTAGAACAGAATCCTGCTTTGCTTAAGCTGCACAGAAGTATCATTCCTCAGGCTCTGTCCTCCGACCAGAAAACTTCAGGTCTCCCACTGACAGAGGACCAGATTCAGGAAGAAAACCCTCTGCACACCAACCCAAACTACTGTCTTTGGAAGAATCACAAGACTGTCTGATTCAGAAACAAAATCAAATGAAATGCGGGAAAGGTGTGTGTGCAGAAACATGGGACACACACTTCTATCCAGCTCTTCTTCGCATATACCAGGGAGGATTCAACAGGAAGCATCTCCTGGTGAGGGGCTCTGGCAATCTCAGCACTTGCACCCAACAACAGAGCTGCAGAAACGAGATGAGCTCGCGCCTTTGCTTTTAAGCCTACAATCACCCCAGAGAACGTTTTTCTTAGGACACTCTAGAGGGGGAACCGATCTTGCATGCAGCCTCAGGGGACAGAAGGCGCCCGGTCCGCATTACCCTTAAGGGGTGCCCAGTTCTCCCGCCGGCCCCCGGGCCCGCTCTCCCGGCCGCCTCCCACGGAAAGCCCCCACCAGCAGCCCCAGGCCCACAACGGACGGAGGCGGCCGTAGCGGAGCCGCCGAGCCCGCGGCTCCCACCAGCCCCACCGCCCCCCGGCTGGCGGGCGGCCT